>JAPKLY010000106.1:1096878-1121721 GCA_026898435.1 Prunella vulgaris | reverse complement strand
TTTTTGCCTATAAATAGGCCATTTTTCAGAAATAAAGACAAGTTTTCGCTGCTATAACGAAGTTCTGCCGAAATCTTTCCCGAGTTGAGTACTTTGCAGTTCCAATAAATTGAATTTGATCGGTTGTTAATGAAATCGTACTAGTTAGCCACATAAAAGCTTTCTTTACGGAGATTTCGTTAACAGTAATGATTAGATTCACATATAATATTTATCTATGAATGACTTAAACATATTAGAAATATTGTGATATATAGATAATAATAGAATATAATTAGATACACAAATAATTTGTGATATAACAATGAAATTGAGATTATTAACAAATAATTAAACCGAGATAAAAATAAAAATTAATATCTAATACATTAAAAAGTTGATATAAAAATAAAAAAATTGAAATTTATAAAATTTAGAAATTAAGATATATGATTGAAATTTTAAAAAATAAAATATATGGTCAAAATTATAAAACATTTATAAAATTTAGTTTGCCGTATTAAAAGAAATCAAGAATATTTAAGATATAATTTTATTATATTTAAAGATAATCAATAAATATTTATTTTATTCCACTTATAAGATGAAATATATAAGTATGTTCATAGAAAATAAAAAACATAATATTTTATTAGGTATATTTTGTTATTATTTAAAAAGTTCAAAAATTATATCATTAAAAAATTAAAAACATAATATTTTATAAATTTTATTTTGTTACAATTAAAGAGAAAAAATAATATATATATATATATATCTTAAGATTTATCCAATCTTTCAATAATAATAATAAAAGAGGATTAAATAAATAAAATCAAGACATAATATTTCATAAAATTTATTTTGTTCTTATTAAAGAAAATATAAAAAGTTAATAAGATTTGGCCATTTATGATAATAATAAAATATAATTAGATCTGCAAATAATTATAAAAAATGATCATCTTGTATTATTATAATTTGCTTATACCAATAAAATAAATATTATTAAATTAAGAGTGTTGTTTGCTTGTATATTTTGAGCGCTTGAATCTTAGTTAATTTTGATTTGGAAATTTCCCGTAACCTTGTTTGTGTGCAAGGTCTTCTGTATTTATAGAAGAGATTTGTAATAGATCCGTTGCAGCCTAGGATTTGACATTTACTTCACACCATGCTATTTTGGTGAAAAGTCTGCGACAACGAACATTAATGAGGCTATCAGATTCCGTACATATGTGTCTTCATCTCATTGGATGTTCTCCAAATTTCTAGTTGTTGACAAGACTTTATGCTTCATTGTACCATAAATACTCTAAGTAATTTGGAACTTAACTCAGGTATAAATGTTGCCTTTACTAGCTTATCTGACATTCTCTCTGTCCTTAGTCTTCAGCATAAATGTTATCCCAAACTTCAGTAGTCTTTCCTTCAGGAATTACAAAGTGTCAGTTGAATGAACACTTAACCTGATTACTCAGCCTACTTCCGTCTTTACTAATATGCTCTGTCCTGACTGCGCTTAGAAACAATCAGTAAAACTCTATCAATGGTCTTCCTAGGATTGTCTTTTCAGGATCGATCTTCTCAGGACATATCTTCAGGAATCTTCAGGGTACCTTGGTCTCTAGGACAGTTCTCTGAACTTGATCTTTAAAAAGCTTTCTGTCCACATCAAAGGTCCCCCCTGAACTTGGTCTTCAGGACGTCTCCCTTGAATCCAGTCTTCATGATGGTTCCCCCTGAACCGAGTGCCTGTAAATATGAAAAGACTAATCTATCCTGACTCTATTCCTGAGTCTATACAATCCTGAAACTGTACTTAGGCAAATCATCTCCTTAGAGGTTTTGGGATCTGAATCAAAATTCAGTGAATATCCCAATAATAAGTCTTAATGACTTGCTTTCATCATTGCCTACATTCTTGCTTACCTTTCATTATCGTTCTTCTCTTCTTTGTTGTATATATAAATATATTTAGTTGAAAAGATTTACATATAGTCTTGTACATAGGTAAATTTGGACAAAAGTTGAACATAAATATATATATTTGATTGGATATTATTGAAGGTTATTTACTATGTAATTATTAAAAAAATCGTAGGTGACCTAGGTGTTAGGCAGTTAGAATCCGTTTGATTAGTAATTTCCAACTTCTACACCCTAATATGTTTTTACTTAAATGAAGATTAGAACTTTTAATTTTGTGTACATTATTAACTAAATTTGTGCGATGCACGAACAAATTACACCTATTAATTTTATATTAAAATTTATTTATTTATGAGAGTGTTGGTATTTGTTAGTAGTTCTATCCAATTGTTTGTTATTACGAAAAGATAACAAATTCTTTAACTGAAAGAATATTTTTTAAGGAGATATACCAACTAATTTTTCTAAAAACCAACTTTAACAAATAATTCATTTTATTTTAAAGATTTTTTAACATTATTTTTATTGTGCAACTGTTGGGAAATCCCTTATGTTTTGATGACATTAAAACTAGCTGACCTTGGGAAGTCAGCTGGTGTCAGATCAGATCAGCTAAGGATGGTCAGCTGAGGTGAAAGTCAGCTGAGGTGCAAGACATCAGTTGAGGACAGGTCAGCTGATGTCAGGTCAGCTGATGTCAGATCAGCTAAGGTTAGATCAGCTGAGGTCCAGGTCAGCTGATGTCAGACCAGCTGAGGTGCCGAAATCAGACGAGGACAAAATCAGCAGAGGAACACCAGCAGCACCTGAGGTCGTCTGAAGCTGTTGCATAGAAGTTCTACTTACAGAAAGTCAATCATGTCAAGAGGACAAGATCACAGCAACGGCTAGAAGATTTCCATAATCATAGGCAATCAATCAAGTCAAATCAGATTGAAGATTAAGCCAAGATGGAAAGATATTAATCTGGAGATCAAGAATCAATCAATCAATTTGATTGATTGATTACATATTTATAAGGATTTCAAATCCTAGTCAACTCTAACGGCTAGTTTTTGTTACCTATAAATATGAGTACAAGAGAGAAAAATCACAACGTTCCTACGCGCAATTACACTAGCAGATAGGCTACAATATTTTCCTCTGTACAAAAACACGTTCACACATTTATTATCCATTTGTAATACTTTATAGAAGTCGATTAGTTAGTTGCAGTCTTTGCACTAACAAGTTGTAAGAGAGATTTCTCTCGAAAGTTGTAAGGGAGTAAGTAAGTGAGTAAGAGAGCCCATCAATTCCAAGTTGGATTGAGGAGAGTGGATGTAGGACAGTTGGTCTAAACCACTATAAATCATGTGTTTTTTTTTCTTGCTTTATTTTACTGCTCTTACTTGCTGCACTAAAGATTAAAAAGGTTTTTCTAATTAAAAAGGATTTAACTAAAAACGTTTCCGCACACTAAGATCACTGCGCACTCAACTGATTGTAAAGTCAGTTATTTTCAAAACAAGAAGACTCAAAGTCTTCTTTAGGGACCAACAACAACATATATATAATCCTCTTCATCAACATCGATTGCATGAGTTGAATTTTAAAACATCATCATTTTTAGTTTCTCGTGTGTTTTTTATTAAATGTTATTTTAAGTTTATTTATTTTTTATTATGTGGCGAGAATGTGCTATATCAATGAGTGTAAAAATTTACATATATTTACTTATACATCACTACTTTATTCAAAAATTATAATTTATATACACAATTAAAGGTGCATATAATACAGAACAAGAAGTATTTATAAAGAGTAATAGAAGTATAATATTAATTAATAATTTATTTATAACCCCACACAACGGGCTAGCTCCAGGCCACTGTTTGCGAATTTCGTGTCTCACGCAAGTGTACGTGGTAGTTGTAGACTAGGCAAGTTGACCAAGTAATAATATCGAACACAGGAAAATGAGGCAATGTAGAGTAAGATTGTTGTTTTAGGAATAGTATCTAAGAAAGCAATAAAGGATCGGGTGTTTATCTACTAATCTTGGCAAAATAGTAAAGACTACTTATTACCTTTTGTCAAAAGTGAGCAAGAGTGAAGACATGCATTAGTGTAATCCTCCTATGGTTCGTATGGTGTCTATCTCTCCTAATCATGCAAGTTCAATAGGATGATCAATTAAGCAATAGCCTTGTTAATGTGCCTAGGTCTCCTTAATGACACTTAACACCCTAATTGTGGTGACTAATCACATATGCAATTCTCATTGTCCTAAAGGAATTTCATCAAACACTTAGCATGCACAACCTTCAATAAAGAACATTCATGAAAATCTCAATTCTCATGTCTTGCTAATTCACTAGGGTTCCAAACATTCAATTGACAATACCAAGCATTCATTCATAACATCAATTAAGAGAATTAATCATCCAATATCACGTAACAATCATAAGATCAATAGAATCACCACACTACTACATAGGATTCATACACCAATGCATTAAGAAATTAGTCCATGGCTAATTGAGTGGAACAAACTACAATTAAGCTATCTAACATCATCATAACAATGAAAATGAAAGAAAATTACAAAGTTCTTACCTAAAACAAGAGAATTGAAATGGCTATCCACTACATTGAAATCTCAACTCGCAATCCGGAACATGAAATTGAAAACTGAACCTTAGAAACGTAGCTCTAATAACGACTAATATCCAGGAACAAATGGATCGTCGATCCAACGGACAGATTAAAAGTAATTGAAGATTGAAACAAAGAAAATCTAATAAACCCACTTTTAACTTCTCTTAACTTCTAATATAATGAAGAAATGAAATGGAAGTGTGTGGAATTGTCTTTGGAAATCTGAGCTTGAAGTATATATAGTACTCTCCATGCATGTACCAAAATGCTCTTCATTAAAATGCGCAAAAGACGAAATTGTCCCTGAAATCCGAGAAAATGAACTAGGCGTGCGAGCTTGTTCAGGTGGACGCGCGAGCTGGAGGTGGCGCGGCTGTGTGCGCTCGCAATTCTCACGCAGACCCGAGCATCAGTGCGCAATCACCTTTAGTTGGACGCGCAAGCTCCTTCAGCTGGGCGCGCGATCAAGATGATTCTGTGCCGGTCGATCTTCAACTTCCTCGTTTTCTCTATCTTGAGTTCTAGAGCTCCGATTGACTTGATTCTTTTTCCGTTACGACCCTCTCTTCGAGCTCTTCAACATGGTATATCATTTGCACCATTTGGATCAACTCATCAAATCTGAACTTAATCGAACTTGCTCGTCTCTTCACCGTTTTGCTTGTTTTCACCTATAAACACAACTTTCTAGCCAACAAGGGGTCAAATGAATAAAGTATAGCATAATAGGGTCAAATATGAACATAATCTAATCAAAACCATATAGAAATGGATGCAAAAAGATGCAATTATGACCCTAATCAGGCACTCCCACCCACATTAACATAAAATAATTATATCAAAATAAATAAATACTCCCCTGTCCGCAACGAATTTGCACACATGAGAGTGCACGTGGTTAAAGAAAAAATATATTTTTAAATAAAGTAGTTGTATATGGGTAAATATGTGTATAGTTTTGTGAGTGTGCACGCAAATCGATGCTTCCTTTTTTAGTAGAGTGCAAATTGATTTGGGACAACCCAAATAGAAAGTGTGCAAATTGGTTTGGGACAGAGGGAGTATATTTTATTATAATTTATTAAAGAGGTTTTAAGTTTGAGGAGATTTAAAATTGTTCATAATAGGATCTATTTTTTAATTTTATAAATTGTTATTTAATTTTTGATACTCTTAGCCAAATATTAGATATTTTTATTTAAATTTTGATACTTTATATGATCTTTTAAATTTAAATATTATAACAATGTAATTTTTTATACTCCCTCCGTCCCAACTCTTTTTTCCCCCTGTAACCTGCAAATTTTCACAGAAATTAATAAACACTTTTATTAATATTGCGAAAAGAAAATTACAAAGAATTTTATTTGTTTGAATATAAGAAATATCAAGCGATTGTCTCGGGTCCAATCTCTATGAATTTCTCTGATTCTTCTCTTCGAGTCTTGACTTGATCTTTGACTTGATTTGCGGATTTTTTGGAGTTGGGTCCGATATTGATTTTGGAGTTGGATGTTAATTCGAGGGCGTTGAACCTTGTTTCGAATTAATGTTGCCTTGTCGGAAGGACTTTGTTGTTTATGTCGGAGTTGAGTCCGGAGTTGATGATGAAGTTGATATTAATATCGCCTTATGGAAGGACTTTGTTGAGTGTTCACCTTTAGACTCTCTATGTTGATGTCGTCGTAGGTGAGTGGTGTTGATCGCCGTTGAGGACGTATGGATGACGTTGATTGGAGGGGCTTCACGCTGTATTTCTCTAATCAATCGCCATTGTTGATGAAGAACGTTGACCGGAGGCTTCGCACCGTGATCCCGGATCAAAACACTTTGTTGATGAAGAACTTGAAGAACGCTCTTGAAGATCATGAAGAACGCCTTTGAATCTTCAAAGATGCTCGAAGTCTTGGATCTTGATGCTTCTTTCTGAGCTCTGATCTTCCCGACTCCTTGTTGTGTGTATGTTGTTATCGTTGAGGACTTGTGGATGATCGTTGATTGGAGGGGCTTTGTGCCGTGTTTCTTGAATCAATCGTTGTTGTTGACGAAGAACGTTGACCGGAGGCTTCGCACCATGATCCCGGATCAAAACGCCTTTGTTGGGACAATCTGAAGTATTTTGATTAGATCCCAAAACCCCTGATGAATTTGCCTAAGTATAGTTGTTCAGGTTTGTCTAGTTCAGGATAGTCAGGTTAGGAACTCAGTTCAGGGGGAACACGCTGAAGACTGAAGAATACTGGAGTCGACCCCAATTTACTGAAGTCTGATGTGCAATCCATCCTGAAGAAATCAGAGTCAGTCTTGCTGAAGATTGCCTGAACCGAAGCTGAAGAACGAAGCCTGATGATCTGTCCTGAAGACAATCCTGAAGTACCATTGGCTGATGTTTCTACTGAGTACACTAAGCATACTCAGGACAGAACTTAGTCAGTGAAGAGTAAGTGTTAACCTATCAGGCTGTGCTAAACGCACTTAAGACCTGACTCAGGCCTTGAGTCAGTTTATCTGACTCATGTAAGTCCAAAGCAAAAAGGTTACACATACTGGGCTGAATAACCTATCAGGCTGTGCTGAATGCACTTAAGACCTGACTTAGGCCTTGGTTCAGTTTACCTGAATCATGTAAGTCCAACGCAAAAAGGTTATTTACGCTATGGGACAAGAGACAAAGAGAATGTCAGTAAGACTCCAATGAGACAAACATTCAGACTGAGTTATTAACAAGAAACTCAGTGTATTGAATGTACGAGGAAGGGCAAATGTCTGAAAGTCAACTAGCCGTTAGAACGGAGAGCCAATGATCTTTCGACACGTGTGTACAGAGTCTGCGCAGCATTTAATACGGCATTTAATGCGTCTCAGAGTTGCAGGCGGTGGGACAAACTTGCCAGAATAAGCATGGCGATTAGGTCAAACAGTACTTCTAGCCTACAACCACCCTAAAAAGGAAAGATTTGATTTGATCTCCTCCAACGGATCTATTTTGAATCTTGCCTATAAATATGGAGAGCCTTGCACCCATTCAAGGCTAACGGGAAATTTTCAAGCGAAAGCTCTCAAGAATCCAAGCACTCAAAGCATACTATAAGCAACACTCTGCAATTAAATTTCCCTAGTGTTGTAGTAGGATTCTCTCTGTATTTGCTTAGATCGATAGCTCTAATATTTAGCATTGTTTTGTATTGCTAGAGCTATCTTAGTTGGAAACCAGAATACCAAACCACTCAGGGTGTGAGATTGGTTGGTTAGAAGGACTTGGACTTGTAAAACGCCCAGGGGTCAGTTCCTAAGAGAGGAAGTTGGCTATTCGTGTCCCTTGGCACGTAAAAACCAAGTACCTATCCTCAGGGTTCTGAGGATAGCTTCCTGTTAAATCAGGTCGTGGACGTAGGAGTTGGTTATCTCCGAACCACGTTAAAAAGACCCTTGTGTGCTGATTTACTGTTTTGTTCAGGATCATAACTGTCATCATTCTAAACTGAACATTCTGCATTGTTTTTTATATTCAGGACTGTATCAAATCATCCTGAATCTTAATACTGTGCACTCAGCCTTAACCACCAGTTTACTAAGCATCTCAGAGAAAATGTTTTCAGAAACTAAAACGAGTAGAAACTAAGGGCTCACTTTCTGCACGTACTCTAGCTCACTGAGATAGTAGTCAAACTGACTCGCTTCCGAGCAGTCAGTAGGTTTGTTATCTCAACTGAGCTTCCGAGCACTTTACTCACACTCAGCTTATCTGACTCGTTACTGAACTGTCCCTGCTGCCCCTGTGGACCTTCAGCATACTGAGTAATTCAGGGTATCCTGACTGAGAGTGTTAGAGCATTTTTCTGAGTCTTTCAGAAAAATCTTACATCAGTGTATTCCCCCCATACACTGATTGTACTCATTTCGGGACCAACAAGTGGTATCAGAGCAGTGGTTCAAAAGACCACTGACTTTGTTTACCAACAGTTTCTGAGGAGAAACTTTTGGTGGTCTACTGAACAGATCTTGTTTCTAAAAATAGCATATCATGACATCCGATTCTAAACGCCTCGAGGGCAATCTTCCTGAATTCTCTATTGATAATTATGACTATTGGAAATTCAGGGTACTCGCACATCTCTATTCCATCCATGATCAGATGCCTTTGGTGATTGAGCAGGGTCCAATCAAATTCATGAGGAATCTTCAGACGACCTGGCCTGTTGCTGGCAATGTTCCTGTTCCAGCTGCCGGAGATGAAGAAGTGGAGAGGTCCGAGCTTAATTCTGATCAGATTAAGCAAATCGGACTGGATAATGTTGCTACGAACATTATACTCAACACTATTTCTTACGAGAATTCGGTCAGGCTCACGCACCTTAGGACTGCAAAGGAGATCTGGGATGCCTTGAGAGAGATGAGTGAGGGATCAGAAAAGATTAAGGAGAACAAGAGAGATCTTGCAATCAGGAAGTTTGAGGCCTTCCGGATGTTAGAAGGAGAGTCCATCGATCAGATGGAAGCTCGGTTCATTAAGATGATGAACGAGCTAGCAACCCTTGGGAAGGAGTTTCCCAAGAGGGAGGTATCTTCTAAAATCCTGAAATGTCTCCCTGAGAAATGGGACACATGAGTGATCTTGTTGAAGAACACTCAGGATCTTACCAACATTACTCACTCTCACCTATTCTCAAAGTTAAAGGCTCTGGAATTCGACCTCGATAAGAGGAAGATGAAGGGTGTTGTCAGTGAGGAAGTTAGTGAGGAGAAGACTCCTGAAAAGGAAAAGAGCGTGGCTCTTAAAGCTACTCCTGAGCCTGAGGCTGGATCTGGTTCTAAGTCTCTGAAGGACATGAACAAAGATGAGCTGGCCTTGGAATACAGCCTGATGGCGTGGTGTTTCAAGAAACTGAACTCTCGATTCGGAAGGTATAAGAAATTTTATACTAACAGTCGTGATCGCAGGTACTCCAGCCCCAGGAGATCTAGCCCCCGAAGAGAAGAGAGGAGGGGTTCAGATTCCAGGAGAGATCGCAATGAGCCTGAGCGGCGCAGAGATGAGAAGAGGAGAGATGATGAGCCCAGAAGATCCAGCTCCAAACCTGAACGATCATCAGGGAGCAGGAGGCAGTCATCAGACAAAAGGTACACTGACAAGAAGTTTGCTTCTGATGTAGATCAATGCTACCACTGCAAGAAGACCGGACACTATAAGTATGATTGTCCGGAGCTCAGTGCTCGTGAGCGAGAGGATCGGAGAGCCAAGAGAGAGCTCAGGGCATCAGACCAGAGAGCTATGCTTGCTGAGGATTCCTCAGATTCAGACGGCCCAGGACGCCGGTCCCCTGAACTCTTCTCCGATAAGGAGTATGATGACCTCTGCCTAATGGCAGATGATGAGGTATGTTCTTCTGCTTCTTCTCCTGATCACGCACCTGAGCTTAGCTCAGACTCAGCAGGAGAACTCGACCTTCAGCTCGCTTTAGAGCAATTGATGGTTGACTTCTCAAGGCTGCAGGAGACTCATACTCACACAGTTGATGTGAATGCACAACTGAGTGGGGAGAACGATCGGTTAATTGAGTCTCTCAGAGTAAGAGATACTGAGGAAGCTCTCAGATTAGTACATCTCCAGGAAGAGCTGCTTCAATCTCGGAATAAGCATAATGAAGCTCCACTGGAGGTAGAAAGACTGAAGGGTGTAATCAGCTCGCTGATTGAGACTCGTGATACTGATCTGTTCCTCGCTCAGGAACAGCTAATTATTGAGCGAATTGCTCTAAGAGTGATGTTCGAAACTGAATGGCAAGCTCGCCTTTGTGCTAAGCAAACTGCTTGGGATCTTTAGTTGATCTCAAAAGAGAAAGCTCATGAAGAGTTGGTGCTTCAGTACACCACTGAAATTGAGGCCCTGAAAGAAACAAATGGGCATCTTGAGGTTAAGCTAAAGAAGTTATACACATCTACCCAAGTGGTGGATGAGTTAACAAGTTTCTCTCAGCTGACCGATGGTGCTAAAGCTGGGTTAGGCTATGATGCCTCAAAAGACCCAAAGGGCAAGAAGAAGAGAGGTGCCTCAGGGAGCAACTCTCAGAAGAAGTTTGTCCCTACCCAAACTGACGACAAGAGCCCAAGTGTTGCTCGTCAGGATAAAGGCAAAGGGAAGGAGAAAATGCCTGCTGAACCTGTCAGGCAAAGGACTGAGGAACCAAGGCCAAAACCTAAGGGAAAGTCCAAGGCTCCTCATCCTGAGTCGAGGAAGACAGACCAAGGAAACTCCAAGGCTCAGCCTAGGAATCCTCAAGCTTGGAAGAACTCTGCTCCTAGCACTTCTCAGGCCCAGCCTGGAAATGCTCAGGGTGGAAGGAAATCCAGTCAGAGGAGGCCTCAGGCAAGGCCAAGGACTACTGAGCTCCAGACACCTCAGGCAGGGCACAGAGCCCATCAGGAGCGTCCCAATCCTCAAAGGAGAAGGACAAACCAGGTGGCCTCTGAAAGGCAACGGAGACCTGACTCCGAAAACACTCAGACCAGACCTCAAGTGCCAAGAGGTCAGGTAAGAGCTGCTCTTTCTCAGGACAGACCCCAGCCTAATGCACCCAGGCCAAAGAGGAACAGGAGGCCCGCCCCCAAGAACCAATTCAGGGCTCCTGAACCTCAGGCTGACACCCATACACCCTCAACTTCCCAGGCACAAAGGAAGAAGACTGTGTATGTTGATGTTTCTGGGAGACAGGTTTACACTTCTGATGCTATCAGAATTGTAAAACAAATCTGGATCCCGAAGGGTATGGGTGACTCCGTAGGACCCAATACGAGATGGGTACCTGAGGCCTGATTCTTTTCAGGTCGCTGCGGGCTACAAGAAGAGAAAGGATGATCTGATGAAGGACTGGTACTTGGACTCAGGGTGTTTCAGGCACATGACCGGATTGCGTGATCTCCTTCAGGATTATGTAGCTCAAGAAGGCCCGCAGGTAACCTTTGGTGATAACTCTAAGGGTTTCACCAGGGGATTCGGAACCCTTGTTATTGGCTCTGTCCGTGTACTGAATGTATCATATGTTGAGGGACTGAGACATAACTTACTCTCGGTCAGTCAGTTTTGTGACCGAGGATATAGTGTAGAATTTACATCTAACATGTGTCTTGTGAAGGACAAATCTACACTACAGGTTCTGATTACAGGTATCAGGAGGGGCAATGTATATTTTGCTGACTTCAAGAGCAGTTCTCCTGAAACTTGTTTGGTCGCTAAGAGCTCCTCAGAGCTCAGTTGGCTTTGGCATAAACGCCTGAGTCACTTAAACTTCAAGATTATTAACAAAATCTCTAGACTTTCTCTTGTAGATGGCCTACCAAAAGAAGTTTTTAGTAAAGACCACGTGTGCGGAGCATGTCAGGAAGGCAAGCAAACCAAAGCCTCATTCAAAGAGAAAGAAGCCTTCTCAACTAATAGAGTGCTTCAGCTCCTGCACATGGATCTCTTTGGTCCAGTTACTCCTGTCAGTATAAATGGTAGGAAATATACCCTTGTTGTTGTTGATGATTATTCCAGGTATACATGGGTTATTTTCTTGCTGAACAAGAAGGAGACTCAGGTCAAGCTTCCGGAGCTACTCAAGCAATTGAGTACTGAACAGGGTCAGGGCATAGTCAGGATCCGATCAGATCGAGGAACTGAGTTTATAAACTCTATTATAACTGACTTTTGTACTAACCATGGTATAGCTCATGAGACTTCTGCAGCCAGGACCCCTCAGCAGAATGGGGTAGCTGAAAGAAGGAATCAGACCCTGAAGGAAGCTGCCAGGACCATGTTGGCTGAGTCAGGACTGCCCAAGAAGTACTGGGCTGAAGCAATCAATACTGCTTGCTACACTCAGAACCGATCTATACTGAACAAACAACATGCTCAGACACCTTATGAAACTTGGAACAAAAGGAAGCCTCGCATCTCTTATTTCCATATTTTTGGGTGTAAGTGTTTCATCCTGAACAATGGGAAAGACCAGCTGAAAGCCTTTGATAGCAAATCTGATGAGGGAGTTTTCTTAGGATACTCCTCAGTCAGCAAAGCTTTCAGGGTGTACAACTATCGGACTCTTTGTGTGGAGGAAACACCTCATGTTGTGTTTGATGAGTCTGCATCAGTGCGTAGGAAACAATTTTCGAGTCCTGACACTGAGGGGGTTACCAAGAGAGTAACAAGACTGAGTCTGAAAAATCCTGAATTCAAGATCAAACTTGTCAGTGCTCCCAAAGGATGGGATTATGATGATGAAGATCAGGATGGACCTCAGGCCAACCTTCAGCAAGCCCCAGCCTCGGAGAATGTTGAGTCTCAGACGGAGGGACAGACTCAACCTGAGGTACGTACTGTCGGTGATGATGCTTCTGCACCTGAGACAGTTACTGAGTCCAACTCTGTAGGGGGAAACAATGTCTCTGATATTGGTCAACCTTCAGGAAATGACTCAATATCCCCTGTTCTTGCTCGTTCATCTTCTTTACCTGTTATTGTAGAGACTAATGTTTCAGGATCAGGCGAGGGAACGTCAGCAGCTCCCAGTGCTCCTGTCAGCAGGAGGCGATGGCTAGATGATCACTCATTGGCTGATATCATTGGTGATATTAATGAGGGGGTCAGGACGAGGTTGTCCTTTGGCGAGAGTGCTATGTTTTGCTGTTTCCTGAGTGATCAGGAACCTAAGAGTATAGAAGAAGCTCTTGCTGACCCCAACTGGATCCTAGCCATGCAGGATGAGCTCAATCAGTTTGAGCGGAATCAGGTTTAGGAGTTAGTTGAGAGACCTAGGCGTCAACATGTTATTGGCACTAAGTGGGTCTTTAAGAACAAGAGGGATGAGAAGAATGTTGTTGTCAGAAATAAGGCCAGATTAGTAGCAAAGGGTTACTCTCAGGCCGAAGGAATAGACTATGATGAGACCTTTGCTCCAGTCCCAAGGTTGGAAGCAATCAGGTTGTTTCTGGCATATGCAACATTCAAGAAATTCAAAGTGTATCAGATGGATGTAAAGAGTGCCTTTCTGAATGGTGTACTGAACGAGGAGGTTTATGTTGAGCAACCTCCAGGGTTCGAAGTTGGTGACAAGGTATATCATCTGAAGAAAGCTCTTTATGGCCTGAAGCAAGCTCCGATAACTTTGGTATGATACACTATCCCAATTTCTGATAGACTACGGGTTCGTGAAAGGAACAGTGGATAGGACCCTCTTCCGGATATCCGAAGGGGAGGACATTCTCTTGGTTCAGATTTATGTGGATGACATACTTTTTGGATCTCCTAATGTGAAGCTTTGTAAGAAATTGTCCAAACTGATGACTGGGAAATTTGAGATGTCAATGATGGGAGAGATGGATTTCTTTCTGGGTCTCCAAGTCAGGCAAACTGACTCCGGAATCTTCATAAATCAGTCCAAGTATGCGAGGGACTTGATTCAGAAATTCGGAGTTCAGTCCAGCAAAGTCTCACGCATTCCCATGAACACAAATGAGAAGTTGGATCCTGATAAAGAAGGAGTCTCAGTAAATCAGACTGAATACAGGGCACTGATAGGATCTTTATTGTACCTGACTGCTAGTCGTCCTGACATCACTTATGCAGTCGGAGTGTGTGCAAGGTATCAGTCTGATCCAAAGAAGAGTCATCTAGAGAGTGCCAAAAAGATACTGAAATACCTGAGAGGTACAGTCAATTTATGACTTTGGTATCCCTCTGATGACAACCTAGAACTGACTGGCTATTCAGATGCAGATTATGGAGGTTGTAGGCTTGATAGGAAATCAACTACAGGCACATGTCAGTTTCTAGGGAGTAAACTGATCTCTTGGTTTTCAAAGAAGCAAACTAATGTTGCAACGTCTACTACTGAGGCTGAGTATATGGCGGCAGGCAGTTGTTGTTCTCAGATTCTTTGGCTGAAACAATAACTGAGAGACTACCAAATTGAGGACACTGAAGTCCCAATTTATTGTGACAATAATAGTGCCATTACCATATCCCAAAACCCTGTCTTACACACAAGGTGTAAGCATGTAGACATCAGGCAACACTTTATCAGAGATCATGTTGAGAAAAAGGACATCAGAATGGAGAGAGTCCCTACTGATAAACAGAGAGCTGGCATCCTGACTAAGGCTTTGCCTGAAACCAGGTTTGTTGAGTTATCAGTAGAGTTAGGACTCCTTGACCCAGGCTTAGGAGATTCAATCTGAATCTCAGACCAGAATGAATAAGGTCAGGGGGAATGACTAACTTGGACTCAGGATGAAGGAATATCAAAGAGAATATGAATGGTTGTAGGGGGAACATTCAGTATGAAAGGGATGATCAGTACAGACTGATTAAGATTCAGGACACTGAATTCAGGGCTTGTCACCCTGATAGGTCAAATGTGGTATCAGTCAGAACACAAATCTGACTGACTGGTATATTTCCTGATTTTCTTTCAGTCATCGTATCTTGCGTGCATCATCCTTGATATTGTTTGCCGTATTGTCAAATCAATTTATTTTGTCACTTAATCCCAACCATTCATTTAATATTCAGTTATTATTTAATGAAAATTATTTGAATTAAATACGGATATGCTCTGACTCGCATTTAATGCACAGAGGGTGGGAACAGTTTTCGATAAAGTTTTGACTCATTACTGTTGAAAGCCGAAGAGTCTTCATGCATCTTGCATTTTTAATCTTAACCATTGAATCTCATAAGTCATAATTTTCTGAGCCATCAGATTAAAACTGGATTTTAGTATAAATAAGGGAAGTTTTTGTTATTGCAACCTTTATGCACTCAAATCTTTTCTTGATATATTTCTCTCTGCAAACCGATTTTCTTCATATCTTCATATTAAATTCATGGCTTCTCCTTCTGTGGACTCGTTCTTTGGGAACCTTTTTCATCGCAGAAATGAAATCCATTGGGAACCATTTGGAGACTTCACCTCTAATCATCCTGACATCTTGCCTGTAAAGGACCTTTTTAACAATGCAGGACTTCTGCAATTTATCACTACAAGACCCCAGAGACTCCATCCCCGTCTTGTTGTTGCCTTCTATCTCAAAATGGCGTAGAACAAGGATTCCCAGGAGTGGGAGATGTGCATTCCCCTGACTTCGTGTGTGACGGGGAAGGATGGTGAGGAAGAGATAACCAGGAGGTGGGTCACTCCCAATATCAGGGAGAAGATTAAGGAGGTTGTTAGGATTTCTGTGTTAGATGTTTTGATGATATAATAAACCAATCAGCTTGTAATAGGACCAGCTGAACATGTTAGTCAGCTGATGAGTAGTTAGGATTAGATAGGTTCAAGTGAGGGGGAACCTACCTTGCTGCCTAGAAGTTCCGAAGCTGTCATAGAAGAGAAGACCAGCTGAGACCTTGTGGACTTAGCCGACTTTAGAAGACATAAGTTTTAAGCAGCTGACACTGGAGCATAGAGAGCAGATCATCAGAGAAGTTAATATCAGCCGTTAGCTGAAGAAAAGATCAGCTGATATCAGAAGATTAGTAGATCAGCTGAGAGCACGTCGCAGACAAGACAAGGACCATGGATAAAAGACGTATCCAGACGAAGTCAAGAAGACCAGCTGAGGTGCACACCAGCAGACTTGCACATCAGCTGAGGTCCAAGTATCAGCAGACTGATACACCAGCTGAGGAGACAGATCAGCTGAGGTTTTGTGCTCGGCCCAGATTCTTCGGAATCAACTTTAAGGGTTTACTTGCGACATAAAAGGAAGATTCCCAGAATGGATGATCAATCAATCAAGGGGACAAACTTGATTGATTGAAGATCGCGAAGATTGACGGGAATCAAGAAGGGAATTCAATCAATCACAATGATTGATTGAATACGAGATTATAGGATCTCAGATTTCTAGTCCATTCCAACGGCTAGTTATTTGACCCTATAAATTAGAGTAATAGTGATAATTTCAGTATTGTTTCACACGCATATTAAGCTAGCCAATACTCTGTCAGTTTTATCACTTACGCTCAAAAACACCATCCATACTTATCCTTTGTAAAAGCTTTGTAGAAGCTGTGAGAAGTCAATTGCAATTATAGCATTGACAAGTTGTAAAGAGAGTAGTACTCTCAAACTGTGTAAGTAAGTGAGTAAGTGAGTTAGTGGAGAGCCCCTCAAGTCCAAGTTGGATTGAGGAGAGTGGATGTAGGACAGTTGGTCCGAACCACTATAAATCCCCCGGGTCTCTTTGTTTTCTTTTTGTTCTTAATTGTGCACATCACCTAAAAGCCGATTCTCATTCAAAACATTTCCACACTATTCACAGCGCTCTACTTTCAAAATCAGACTACTTCAAGTAGTCTGCTGGTTTTCTGAATAAGCCAAATAATTTGAAAAAGCTTTTTTTTTTAATACTTACAAGTCTATTCAACCCCCCCTTCTAGACTTGTTCAAAGGTATTCTTCCCTAAAAACCTGCCTTTGGGACCAACAAGTGGTATCAGAGCTGTGTGTCCAAAAGACCACAGCCTGAGAAAGCTTTTTGTGGTCACCTGGACAGATCCCTGAAAATCTGTTTTTAGAAAAATTTGTGTGCTTTTTATCTAATCACTTGCAGATATGTCTTCCTACAAAAAGAGTGGATCCAAGACAAGGAAACTGCCTGAATTCTCCATAGAGGATTATGATTACTAGAAATTCAGAATGGAGAATCACCTTGGAGCCATTCATGATTGGATGTTAGATGTTCTGGAGGAAGGGCCAATCAAGTTCTTCTGGGAAGGAGTAAGCGATGGCAAGACTCCAGAAGCTGAAATCAGTGAAAGAAGGAAGACAGAGAAGAAGAAGAGTGAACTAAATGATGCTGAAAGGAAACTCTTCAACCTCGATCAAGTGGCCAGAACAGAAATCATTGAGACACTCTCCAAAGAATATATAGAGAAAATCAAGACGTGCAGAACTGCTAAGGAGATGTGGGAGAAACTCTCCTTGATGTGTGAAGGGACAGATCAAATCAAAGAGAACAAGCTTCAAGCTGTTCTACATACCTTTGACACATTTAAAATGAAAGCTAATGAAACCATTGATCAGCTAGATATAAGGCTGACAAACATACTGAATAAGGCAAGCTCCTTAGGAAAGGATTACTCGGAGAAAGAGATTAATAACAAAATTCTGAGATCTCTTACTCCTAGATGGAGAGTGAAGGTGACAGTAATTAAAGAGACAAAGAATTTATCTGAGATGAGTCATCATACACTGCTATCTCATCTGAAGGCACATGAGTTCGATATCCAAGAAGAAGATCAAGAAGATGAGACTCCAACTTCATCAGTCACAAAGAATGTTGCTTTCTCTGCTGCAGCTGATAGTCAAGAGAAGTCCTCTGCTCCAGAGGACATGAGCTTAAAGGAGCAACTTGCGTTATTGACCAAGAAGTTTGACAAGATGTCAAACAAGTTTCAGAAGTATAGATCACATTGGAAGAAGAATAAGAGTGATTCTTCCAGAAGATACCAGAAGTCATCTGATGCCAGAAGACCACCAGATGAACAGGAGACCAGATATAAGTCTCCAGAGAGAAGGAGGGAACCAAGTCCCAGAAGAGGAAGAGATGGTGTCTGTTTCACTTGCAACAAGCCAGGACATCTCAGTTATGATTGTCCTCAGCTTACCCCAAGGGAGAGAGAAGAGAAGAGGATCAAGAGAGATCGCAGGTTCGCTGATAAGAGAGCTCTGCTGGCAGAGAAGGAGAAGCAGGACATCAGCTCATCCTCATCCTCATCTGATTTTGAATCAGAGGATGATATTTGCCTCATGGCTAAGGTAGAAGAGGTAAATTCTCCTACTCCCTCTGTTAGCTCATCTTGCTCCTCTACCTATTCTATGGAGTCAGATATACACAAGTTGTTATCTGATCTCCAATCCTCCTGAAAAGTCTGTTCTAAGCTGGAAGAGGAGAACTCAAGTCTGAAAGCTGAAGTTTTAAACTTGAGACAAGATCTGGAAAGTGCTAGACTACCAGTGATATCCTATGACTCACAAGCTAACAAGTCTACTGACTTAATAGCAAAATGTGAAGAACAGGAGAAGCTGATAGAAAAGCTACTTTCTGAGAACACTGTCTTAAGTGAAGAACATAATCTGCTGACAGCTAAGTTCGATGAACTCTTCAAGCAGAATGAACTGATAACCAAAAATTCACAGCAGCTTCAGCTGAAAGTGGATCAGCTGACTAAGGCAAAAAATGACGTGTCTGAAATAGCTGAATCCTCACAAAATGTGAATGATAAAAGGGGTCTTGGTTATCCCAAACCCAAACCACAAAAGAAGAAGAAAGGTGACAGTGGATTAATTAGGGATCCTTGAAAGGGTAAAGGGCCAGCTGAGCCTGCATCTGGATCACTAGGGCAGAAGAGCAGAGGGACAGAAAAGGTCCCAGCTGGACAGAAGAGCTCCAAAGTTCAGAAGTCTGCTGGTGATCAAAAGGTTTCAACAGAGCAGAAGAGTACTAAAACTCAGAAGCCTGCTGACAACCAACATAAGTCCAAAGCTCAGAAGCCTAGAGATCAGAAGAGGAATCCAAGTCATAGCTCAGCTAAGACAAGGAGACCTCAGCAGAATCAGCAGAGGAATGATAAGCCTGGGTCATCTCAGCAGAGTAAACCCAAGCGAAACAGACCTCAGCCCTGGGTTACTTTTAATGTAACCAAAGTAGGCAAGCCTTCACCGGCTAAAGTTTATGAGTCATTCGGAGGCTCAAGCCGAAATTATCCTTTTGAGCAACCCACCTACAAACCTGCTGTTATCACTCATCGCCCCCGAAAAGATCCTCTGAGGGAGATGATTTTTGTGGACAAATATGGTAGAAGGTTGAGATCCCCTAAACCTCATAAGGATGATCTCTACCTGTGGATCCAGAAAGTCGATACTAACCAATCAGGACCCAAAGATAGGGTACCTAAAGCCTGAGTTTTAATTTCAGGATAACTCTAGCCCTATAGAAAGAGGAGAAGCCAAGGGTCATGTCTGGTACATTGATAGCGGTTGCTCGAAGCACATGACCTTTGAGAAGCATCTTCTCCAGAACTTTATAACGCTGGATGGGCCTAGAGTTGTGTTCGGTGACAATAATTTTGGAGTCACCAGAGGAGTAGGCACCCTGCTGATCAAAGGAACAAGAGTTGAAGAAGTCTACTATGTAGAAGGGCTCATGCACAATCTTCTGTCTGTATCCCAATTCTGTGACAAGGGATATTCAGTAAGATTCTCTAAGAACTCTTGTCTTGTAATTAATGATTTAAATGAGCAGGTGCTACTAACTGACCTCAGAAGAGGTAATATGTATCTCGCATATTTTGCAAGTTGTCCAGCTGACTCTTGTTTGGTTGCTAAAAGCTCACTAGAGATCAGTTGGCTCTGGCACAAGAGGTTAGGTCATCTGAACTTCAAAACTCTCAACAAGGTTGCAAGGAAGGGTCTAGTCAGAGGTCTACCAAATGAGGTGTTTGCATCTGAGCAGAAGTGTGATGCCTGTCAGAAAGGAAAGCAGACTAAAGTCTCATTCAAAGATGTGCAGAGTACTTCAACAACAAAAGCACTCCAGCTGCTTCATATGGATTTGTTTGGACCTGTCTCACCTCTTAGTTTCAGTGGAAGGAAGTACACACTGGTGATTGTTGATGACTATACAAGATTCACTTAGGTAGTGTTCTTGTTCAAGAAGAATGAGACTATGGTCAAGATGCTGGAGTTGTTCAAGAGGATTCAGAAGGAGCTGGACCTCAGCATAGTCAGAATCAGAAGTGATAAAGGTACTAAGTTTCTTAACTCTGTTGTTTCTGACTATTGCAGGGATAATGGTATTCAGCATGAGACATCAGCTGCCAGAACACCTCAGCAAAATGGGTTAGCTGAGAGGAGAAACAGAACCCTCAAGGAGGCAGCAAGGACTATGTTAGCTGAATATCAGACTCCTCAAAGATTTTAGGCAGAAGCCATCAACACTGCCTGCTTCATTCAAAATAGGTGTCTACCAGTCAAGAGACATGGGAAGACTCCTTACGAAATGTACAAAGGTAAAACTCCTAACCTTTCCTCTGTCTATACTTTTGGGTGTAGGTGTTTCATCCATGACAATGGAAAGACTAAGTTAAAGACTTTTGATGCTAAGGTTGCTGAAGGAATATTCTTAGGATATTCTGGAAGTAGCAAAGCCTATAGAGTCTTTAATAAAGTCTCTCTCTGTGTGGAGGAGACACCCCATGTTGTATTTGATGAATCTTTTCATGAGTACAGCAATGAGAAGCTAGCAGAAGAGGTGGATCAGCTGAATTTATCAGATAAGCCAGATCTGATTAAGGTAGTAGTACCTAGGATAGAATCAGACTCAGATTCAGATGATGAGCCCAAATCAGCTGATAAATCCTCATCAGCACCAGATGATGGTACTTCGACTCCTGACACTAACCAAGGGGGAATTTCAGACAAGACCCAAGAGGAGCAGACTATGGCACCTCAAAGGGGCAAGAAGACATTGTCTGATTTCCCAGCTGAACAGATTCTAGGAGATCCAAGTGTAGGTGTTCAGACCAGAAGAAAGCTAAACTTGGGTGCTCAATTCAGCTGTTATGTGTCTCTGATAGAACCCAAAAATATCCATGAAGCTCTTGAAGACCCAAACTGGATTGTAGCTATGCAAGAGGAGTTAAATCAGTTTGCAAGACAAGAAGTTTGGACTCTAGTGGAGAGGCCCAAACATCAGAAGGTCATAGGCACTAAGTGGGTATTTAAGAACAAAAAGGATGAAAATGATGTAGTGGTAAGAAACAAGGCAATGCTAGTAGCTCAGGGGTATTCACAGTCATAGGGGATTGACTATGATGAGACATTTACTCCTGTGGCAAGACTAGAAGCCATTAGATTGTTTCTGGCCTACGCTGTTTTCAAAGGGTTCAAGGTATATCAGATGGATGTCAAGTGAGCGTTTCTGAATGGAATCCTGGCAGAAGAGGTTTATGTGGAACAGCCACCAGGATTTGAGATTGGGAACAAGGTTTATAGGTTGCAGAAAGTTTTATATGGACTAAAGCAGGCACCTAGAGCTTGGTATGATACTCTATCACAGTTCCTACTGGATAGTGGATTCAGTAAAGGAAAGATAGATAAAACCTTGTTCAGAAAGGAAGACGGAGATGATATCCTCTTAGTGCAGATCTATGTGGATGATATCATCTTTGGCTCCCCCAACAAGCTGATGTGTGATAAGTTCAGCAAGCTGATGACCAGCAAGTTTGAAATGTCTATGATGGGGGAGATGACTTATTTCCTTGGACTGCAGGTGAAGCAGATGTCCAATGGAACTTTCATTAGCCAAGCTAAGTATGCCAAGAATTTGATTGAAAAGTTTGGAATCAGTAGCAGCAGAGAAGCTAAGATTCCAATGATGGCAAACTTTAGCATGGATCCAGATGAGGCTGGTGAGAAAGTAGATCAGACACAATATAGGGGACTTATTGGTTCTCTGCTGTATCTCACTGCCAGCAGACCTGATATCAGCTTTGCAGTTGGGGTGTGTGCAAGGTTTCAGGCAAATCCTAAGAAATCTCATCTGGAAGCAGCAAAGAAGATTGTAAAGTATTTGAAGGGTACTTACAATCTAGGCCTCTGGTACCCAGCTGATGACAACTTTCAGCTGAGTGGGTACTCAGACTCTGACTATGGAGGGTGCAAGATTGATAGGAAATCAACCTCTGGCACATGTCAGTTTCTGGGAAGTAAGCTGATATCTTGGTTCTCCAAGAAGCAGACTTCAGTAGCTACTTCTACAATAGAGGCAGAGTACATGGCTGCTGGTAGTTGCTGTTCTCAGCTGCTCTGGATCAGACAACAGCTGAGGGACTACCATGTGATCACAGAAGAGATACCCATCTTCTGTGATAGCACAAGTGCAATAGCCATTACTCAGAATCCTGTTCTCCATACTAGATGCAAGCATGTAGACATAAGACATCATTTTCTTCGGGATCATGCTGAGAAGGGAGATATCAGGATGGAGAAGATTCATATGGAGAACCAGAGAGCAGATGTGCTTACCAAACCCTTAGCAGAGGTAAGATTCAGAGAATTAGTAGCAGAGTTAGGAATGATAGATGGAGGAGCAGTTCTTTAGAAAGAAAGTTTTTGGGTAAACGGGTAGTCAGCTGGTACCCAGCTGAGGACTATTCTGCTGAAGTAATCGGCTGATCCTCACATCAGCTGATCTGGTATGTCTACTTATTCTTTCCTTTCTTTTCTCTATCTTATTATGTCTAACTTGATACAGGGATAAGTTATGAGAGTCAGACAAGGCTACTTTGCTTTAGCTGGTCCATATCAGATGATATCAAAGACCCAGATGAGCAGAAAAGATTTTTATGAGGATCGCTCTTATCAGCTGACTTTGCCACGTCAGCTTTTCGATAAGTATTTCTATGATCTTTATGTCGGTTTTAAAATCTTATTTTATTTATCAAATCTTTTCAAAAATTTAATAAATCCCTAATTTCTAAAATTATTTTAGAAAATTGGCAATCAAATCTTTTCTTTTACAAAATTCGGGGATTTATTACCTTTTTCAAAATAAGGTGTCAGTTGTAATTAATTTAACACTGCCTAAATCTTCTCAAAAAGTGCTTTCATCATTACCTTTTTCAAAAAGGCGAATCCTTTGAGGCGGTCAAAACCTTTCGAAATCCTGACACCCACGCATCACCTCCAAAATTCTCAAAGGTCATTTATTCTGGACCTTTGATTTGTGTGATGCAAGATACAAATCTACGATCAAAACTGATCGGTTTTAATTTTTGGAAAAACTGCTCATATCTCTCGATACTTATATATACCCCTTTTAACCTCTTTCTGAAAACTTCTGTTCCTAAATCTTTCTGCCCAAAGTATTCCTGCATACTATTCTCTCTGCACTCAAACTCTGTTTTGAAGGTATGGCATCTAAGGCAATGCAAAAACTCTTCAAGGAAAAGATGTACGCAGAGATGTGTGTCGATTTCGACACGACTAGGGTTCCTGAAATAAGAGAAATCTTAAACCTTCTCCAACTTCAAAATCTCCGAACCTTCATCTCCATGACCCCCCCTGACCATAAAACCCTAAATTTCTATGCCTTCCAATTCCTTCTTAGGGCCCAGTTGAGCACAGACTCCATCGGCTCCTTGGTTGATGAAGTAGCTGTTGTTATCTCCAAGGATGTTGTCGCTGATATCTTTGGCCTATCCTCCACTGGTGTCCAACCTCACAAATATAAAGAAGCCGACTACCTGGAAACTTTTAAGTTAATGGCCAGGAAGAGTCATAGGGACACCACCACGAATCTGAAGAAATCCATGCTGAGAAGGCGGTTCAGGTTCCTGATGGATGTGGTGACCAAGGTTATCTTGGCAGAACAGGGGAGTTTGGACGCCATTACCAAACTCCGCCTGAGTGTGGCGCGTACCATTCTTGACGGGGTGCAAGCAGACTGGGTGAGTCTGCTATGGTTCCGCCTGGAACAGGAGTCCAAGAGGTGTACGGTGAAGGAAGTGGGTGGACAACAGGTTTATGGCTTCAAATCCAAGTGCTCCATGGCCACCAAGATAACTATCATCCTGGATCATCTGCTGCCCCAGCATGAGTGGGATGAGGAATGGGTTGTTGAGTACAACCACACCAAGTTCTTGAGGGGAAGTAACTTGGACGTTATTGGGCCAGCAGATTCAGACTCCTTAGCTGATCCTGTAGCTGCTGCCCCTGGTCCTTCTGCTGGTCATAAGAAGAAGCAGAAGAGGAAGGCTTCAAAGCCTGCTGGAGGGGATAAAAAGAAGAAATCTAAGAAGGAAACCACTCCAGTTCAAAGGAAGCTTTCTTTTGATTCAGATGAAGAGGATGATACTGCTGTGTTAAGCAGTCTGAAGAAGAAATCTTCAGCAGAGAGGGCCACTCTGCTGGTTGACGAGTCTTCTGATGAAGAAGAAGAGCAAGCTGTTGAAGAATCAGCTGAGAAGGCTGAATCAGATGAGAATTCTGGATCTGACTCTGATGGAGAGGAAGAGGAGTCCGAGGAGAGGGAATCAGCTGAGCCCTCAGTTGCTGAGACTGAAGTGCTACATTCCTCTGGAGATGCTCCATCAGCAGAGACACCTTTAGCTGCCTCACCTATCAGGTCAGCTTCACCTTCTTCTCTCTCTGATCCTTCCCTACATTCCACCCCAGCTGATCCCACACCTTCACAAATCCCAATCGGCAATGAACCAGAGGAGATAGCTACCTCTGGCGAGCCTTCA
>JAPKLY010000106.1:1056443-1095558 GCA_026898435.1 Prunella vulgaris | reverse complement strand
TACGCAGAGATGTGTGTCGATTTCGACACGACTAGGGTTCCTGAAATAAGAAAAATCCTAAACCTTCTCCAACTTCAAAATCTCCGAACCTTCATCTCCATGACCCCCCATGACCATAAAACCCTAAATTTCTATGCCTTCCAATTCCTTCTTAGGGCCCAGTTCAGCACAGACTCCATCGGCTCCTTGGTTGATGAAGTAGCTGTTGTTATCTCCAAGGATGCTGTCGCTGATATCTTTGGCCTATCCTCCACTGGTGTCCAACCTCACAAATATAAAGAAGCCGACTACCTGGAAACTTTTAAGTTAATGGCCAGGAAGAGTCATAGGGACACCACCACGAATCTGAAGAAATCCATGCTGAGAAGGCGGTTCAGGTTCCTGATGGATGTGGTGACCAAGGTTATCTTGGCAGAACAGGGGAGTTTGGACGCCATTACCAAACTCCGCCTGAGTGTGGCGCGTACCATTCTTGACGGGGTGCAAGCAGACTGGGTGAGTCTGCTATGGTTCCGCCTGGAACAGGAGTCCAAGAGGTGTACTGTGAAGGAAGTGGGTGGACAACAGGTTTATGGCTTCAAATCCAAGTGCTCCATGGCCACCAAGATAACTATCATCCTGGATCATCTGCTGCCCCAGCATGAGTGGGATGAGGAATGGGTTGTTGAGTACAACCACACCAAGTTCTTGAGGGGAAGTAACTTGGACGTTATTGGGCCAGCAGATTCAGACTCCTTAGCTGATCCTGTAGCTGCTGCCCCTGGTCCTTCTGCTGGTCATAAGAAGAAGCAGAAGAGGAAGGCTTCAAAGCCTGCTGGAGGGGATAAAAAGAAGAAATCTAAGAAGGAAACCACTCCAGTTCAAAGGAAGCTTTCTTTTGATTCAGATGAAGAGGATGATACTGCTGTGTTAAGCAGTCTGAAGAAGAAATCTTCAGCAGAGAGGGCCACTCTGCTGGTTGACGAGTCTTCTGATGAAGAAGAAGAGCAAGCTGTTGAAGAATCAGCTGAGAAGGCTGAATCAGATGAGAATTCTGGATCTGACTCTGATGGAGAGGAAGAGGAGTCCGAGGAGAGGGAATCAGCTGAGCCCTCAGTTGCTGAGACTGAAGTGCTACATTCCTCTGGAGATGCTCCATCAGCAGAGACACCTTTAGCTGCCTCACCTATCAGGTCAGCTTCACCTTCTTCTCTCTCTGATCCTTCCCTACATTCCACCCCAGCTGATCCCACACCTTCACAAATCCCAATCGGCAATGAACCAGAGGAGATAGCTACCTCTGGCGAGCCTTCAGCTATCCCCAAACCCTCTCACCCTAAATCTATCAACCTTGATGACCCCAACTCCCCCTCAGAAATGGCCAAATAAGCACGCCTATCTCACCATCGTTCAAAAGGGCCTCTTGAACGAGGGATGATTATTTCTGCCCTTGCCCACCTTTCCCTCTACATTCCCGAACTCAACCCTTATCCAGCCTACCAGGACATTCTTGCTGATGGGCTTGCCTGGGCGCAAGCAAGAGAAGGGCCAGTCACATTCTTTCTGGCCCTAATAAAGGAGATGGGAGAGGCAGCATTTACTGAATGGGAGGAAATTTTGATGGAGGCCTTGGAGGTTAAGGCTCCATCTCAGCTGACGACCCCTGAAGGGCTGAGGAAGGTGGCTCGAGCTCTATTACTCAAGGATGGAGTGGCACTGGATTGCCCTGAAACAGCAGAGACTGAATTTATTCCTCCAGCAGCGAGCTTTGAGATCTCCCCTACTGATCAGGTAACTCCTGCACTTTTAGATCAATTGAAAGAATATTTTGATGACCACATCAGGGAGGTCAAAGCTACTCTTCTTGCTGCCAAATCTGCTGCCCCCTCTGTGATTGAAACTCATGTTCATCAAGTCCTGCTGGACCATCGCAACAAGCTGAAGGAAGCTATGGAGGACAGCTTGTATGCCACCCGGATTGAATTCTTCAATACTCTCCAGAACTTCAAGGCAACTGTCAGGGCTTTCAATGATGATGCATCTGCTTCTCTTGCTGCTGAGTCTGAGAGATTCAGATTGGTCTCCGAAAGGTTGGAAGGACAAATTGCTGAGTGCAAACACGGTCAGGAGGACCTTAAAGCTGTTGTGGACAACCTTCCTACTTCTCTACCCTCTGCCGCAGTTATTGATGATATCAAAAAGGGGGAAGAGAAGAACTCAGCTGCTATTGTTGTCTTGCAAGCTGAGATGGCCTCTCTGAGAGCTCTTCTGGTGGATAATCAAGGAGTTCTATCTGCTAGGATAGAAAATGTTGAAGATTACATCAACACCAGAAAGATGACCGCTCAGAAGACTCAAGAGCTGAGAGATCAGAAATTGGCCGAGGCATTGCAGAAGCAAGAAGTTGTTGCTGAAGAAAAGGAGAAGAAGAAAAGAATCATGAATGCCGAATTAGATGAGAAGCTAGCTAAGGAGTTGCAGCTAGCTGAGAAAGAAACCCCTGAGGAGAGGAGGAAGAGGCAGGAGAGAGAGATGAATGATGAGCTTGAGAGGAGATATCAGAGGAAGCTGAAGAAGAAGGGGAAGGCAGTCGCTCAAGGCAGCAGGACTAGGAGTGGAAAGTTCATCAGAGATCCAAATGAGCCTCTAGTTGATGGACCAATTGATATGTTCTACAATCAATTGTCTGATGAGCTGGTGGATCTCTGGAAAACTATTAAAGCCAAAACCATGATCCACTTCTATGTCCTCAGAGGAAAAGATACCAGAGGAGAAAGAGAGAAAAATGCTGAGTTCAGAGACTGGTTGAAGGAGACTTTTCCCAAGTTCTTCAGAGCTATCACAGAAGAGATGCTTAAGGTAGAGGTTCAACCAGAGTTGCCAGAGATTGAGTATCTTCCAACCCCAACTGATGAGAGTGGGAAGATAGATTGGGTGGAAATTAGGAAGCATTGGCTGCAGATCACTCAACTCTTTCATCAACTTTCTGACAACTCCCTGCCAGCTTTGAAAGAGATAGAGAAGAGATTCCTGGACTGGTTGCAAGTTCCTCTCAGCAGCAGAAGACCTCTCCTCATGTAATAGTCCAGCTGAGTCAGCTGATGATTAGGTATCTTTATTTCTGATTGTTCTTTCTCTTTTGATTATTAATAAAGTTTTATGATTCCAGACAACTACTTGTTGTCAGCTGCATTTTGATTCTGTCTAAAAGATCTTACTTAAAGATCTTCTTTTCTGTCCTATGTTGATCTTGATTGTAATTGAATATGCTTATCTGTTGAGATCAGCTGAGTTGGTTTTGATATCATCAAAAAGGGGGAACTTGTTAGGATTTCTGTGTTAGATGTTTTGATGATATAAAAAACCAATCAGCTGGTAATAGGACCAGCTGAACATGTTAGTCAGCTGATGAGTAGTTAGGATTAGATAGGTTCAAGTGAGGGGGAACCTACCTTGCTCCCTAGAAGATCAGAAGCTATCATAGAAGAGAAGACCAGCTGAGACCTTGTGGACTTAGCCGACTTTAGAAGACATAAGTTTTAAGCTGCTGACACTGGAGCATCGAGAGCAGATCATCAGAGAAGTTAATATCAGCCGTTAGCTGAAGAGAAGATCAGCTGATATCAGAAGATTAGTAGATCAGCTGAGAGCACGTCGCAGACAAGACAAGGACCATGGATAAAAGACGTATCCAGACGAAGTCAAGAAGACCAGCTGAGGTGCACACCAGCAGACTTGCACATCAGCTGAGGTCCAAGTATCAGCAGACTGATACACCAGCTGAGGAGACAGATCAGCTGAGGTTTTGTGCTCGGCCCAGATTCTTCAGAATCAACTTTAAGGGTTGACTTGCGACATAAAAGGAAGATTCCCAGAATGGATGATCAATCAATCAAGGGGACAAACTTGATTGATTGAAGATCGCGAAGATTGACGGGAATCAAGAAGGGAATTCAATCAATCACAATGATTGATTGAATACGAGATTATAGGATCTCAGATTTCTAGTCCATTCCAACGGCTAGTTATTTGACCCTATAAATTAGAGTAATAGTGATAATTTCAGTATTGTTTCACACGCATATTAAGCTAGCCAATACTCTGTCAGTTTTATCACTTACGCTAAAAAACACCATCCATACTTATCCTTTGTAAAAGCTTTGTAGAAGCTGTGAGAAGTCAATTGCAATTATAGCATTGACAAGTTGTAAAGAGAGTAGTACTCTCAAACTGTGTAAGTAAGTGAGTAAGTGAGTTAGTGGAGAGCCCCTCAAGTCCAAGTTGGATTGAGGAGAGTGGATGTAGGACAGTTGGTCCGAACCACTATAAATCCCCCGTGTCTCTTTGTTTTCTTTTTGTTCTTAATTGTGCACATCACCTAAAAGTCGATTCTCATTCAAAATGTTTCCGCACTATTCACAGCGCACTACTTTCAAAATCAGACTACTTCAAGTGGTCTGCTGGTTTTCTGAATAAGCCGAATAATTTGAAAAAGGTTTTTTTTTTAATACTTACAAGTCTATTCATCCCCCCCTTCTAGACTTGTTCAAAGGTATTCTTCCCTAAAAACCTGCCTTTGGGACCAACAGAGGTTTTTAATCTTCCCAATTCCGGACGAAGACCTGTAGATTATGGGTTGGGACTGAGAAGGATTATCTCTAGTCCCTCTGCGATGGTGATGTGGTCCTGAAATCAGGCCTGAACAAATCTGTGCTGAGGACTGAGAATCGTCACTTCTTTGACCTGACTAGTCAGGGAGTGACGGGGATTGCAGGAGGGGTGGAACAGATTTCCCGGCCAAAATTATATACGATGATGGCGATCTCCGATGCCTCAGAGCACAATTTTAACTGGGAGGATTACTTCCTCCAATTGCTGGTAGCTGAGACCAATAAAATCAAGTACTCGCCGGAGGGTCAGGCGACATTCGAGGCTAAAATACACTTTGGCACCAAGATTTCTCTGATCTTGGAGACCCTGGATCTCGGTGATGTGGATAAGGCCCAATCACTCGAGATTCCAGCGAAGATAGATCTCTTCAGAGCTTATTCCGGGGATGATGGCACCAAGAGAAGACCGAGGACTCAGAAGAAGAAGGCTCAGACGAGCACGACTGCGAGAGTCAAGGCTCAGGCGGGCAAATCTTCAGAGTTCGATTTTACGAAGCCAGCGGAGGACAAACCTAAGCCCTCAGGTCCCAAGCAACAGAAGCTGACATTCTTATATCCGGGGTCAGAGAAGCGAAAGAAAAAGCTCGTGGAAGAGAAGGCTGTTGAAGAAGTGGTTCAGCATGCACATCCGGAGAGGGAATCAGCTCAGGATGCTCTTGAAATCGCCCCTATCTTTGCCATTCCGGATGTTGCACCCACTGATCCAAACCCACTGATCCTTGACATTGCATCAACTTATCAGGGTTTGGAGGCCCCCTCGGGTGAGGATCAGGGGGAACCTGCTCAGGAGGGAGGAGTTCAGATGGAGGTTGCTGAAGTAGTTCAGGCTGAGGTTCCATGGCCTTTCCCTGCGCCTGATGAGAACACATTGCCAGATTTTGAAATAGTGGCAAGGGGAACAGCGGCGGAGATGGTGGAGAGGAGGTTTCCTGACCTCTCAGATGCTCAGAAGGAGGCTGTTGTGCAACTTCGCACCTATGCCATGATCAGGAGTGCCACTTGGCCTGAACTATGTCAGCTTGGAGAGTCCAGAGGATGGGACAATATGGCTGAATCTGAAGCTGCTCTCTTTGATCACTTTGAGGTAAATTCCTTGCATCATCTGATCAAGATGGTAGACTTCATCAGAACAGTCTGACGCATCTATCCTGAGTCCGAGCCTCAGAGAGAAGAGAAGGAGAAGGAAGCTGAGAAAGAGGTTGTTATGATTGCTGATGATGCTCAGCAAGGTGGCACTGAAGGGGTCAGTGCACCTGCCGATGAAGCAGTCCTGGGACCCGGGACTGCGGAGGCTTCAGGAGAGGGTCCAACAGGTCTGGTCCGAGTCAAAGGAAAATGGATCACCCCCGAGTCACTATATGTTCAGAACTCCTCACGAGCACTTGCCAATCTTCACAGAAGGGTAATCCTCGTCGAGAGAAAAACAAGCCGGGTTGGTTCAAATTCTGAAGTGCTGAATAAGAAGATGAATAGGCTGGATCATGACCTGAATGAGATGGGAACTGATATGCATGCAGCCATTGACCTTCTTGGAGAAGTCAGGACTCAACACTCAGTAGATCTCACTGTTATCTCTGAGCAAGCAAAAGGGGCCATTCAAAGCTGCAATCAAATGGTCTCTGATGCGCAAACTCAGCAGGAGAACAAGCTTGCCACTTTTCTTGATCAACAACTGCCTGAAAAGATTGATCAACTGGTTGATGAAAAGATGGCCAAGCTGAAGGCTGAACTAAAGGATGAGCTGCTGAGTGAGATGTCTGCATAAGAGAAGATGGAAATTGCCTCTGCCCTGGAAAACCGAATGACGAGCTTCGAAGCACGGCTGAAGAAAGAGCATAATTCAGCTGTTGATGCGCTCAGTGTTGATCTGAGGATGATGGCAGGGCAGATAGGGCAATTGCAGACAAAGCAGACTGAGATGGACAATCAGTTCACTTTATTGGCGGAGTCAGTAAACGAGGTCGTTGGCCGAATCAACGACGATGATGCCAAAAAGGGGGAAGGGAAGAAGCAAATAGTTGCTGGGAAAGCAAAGAAGAAGGACTTCCCCCCTGAACTGAAAGTTGCGGACAGAAAAAAGACTAGGTCCGTAGCTACCATCGAAGCTGCTGAAGGTTCAGATCCAAAGAGGTTGAAGTCCTCTGAGGATCCCGCTCTGGAACTTTTGTACAAGGAGATGGAGGAACAGATGCACCCTGGGTTGACCACTCAGAAGAAGATGGTGATGACTGAGGCGGAGAAGATAGCGAAGATGAAGGAGATTTCGCTGCTCAGTCAGATCCAACGATTAAAAGAGTCCAATGAGTACCTGACTTCGCAGGTTCAGAAGAAGAAAACTGTGCCTTCTGGATCTCGAATGAAGACTCAGAGGAAGTTGGTGGTCAATCCAGATCAAGGTCCTCCTCCACTCCAGTTCGTAGAGGATTTCATTCCGATAGAGATGTTGGAGGTATGGATTCCGATCCGGAATAGGTGGGCTTACCTATTCTATGTGGTGGGGTTATGGGACCATCAATCTGAAGAAAAAGAAGTCATACTCCATCACTGGATGGCACAGGAGCATCCGGATCTATGGGCTGAAATAATCAGACATGCTGACACTGAAGGTGTAGAGATTGCTCCTCCGGAATTCATTAAGTACCCTCCTCCACTCTTCAGGAACTCCAAGCAACTGGACCGGAAAGCAATATCTGAAGAAGTCGTCAGAGTAGGATGTGCTGCCGGGGCCGTTGGTGATCGGAACAGGATGAAGCAGGTCCTAAACCGAGTCTTGGAGATGTATGAAATTCCTCAAGCTGCTTGGAATAAGGATGAGGAATAGATCAGGAAATAGTTGTTCAGGAATTGTAATAGCTTCAGGATAACTGTAACTCCTATATCAATCAATGAAGTTATTTCATTTTCCTGAGTACAACTTCTTGTTGACTCCTGAATTTACTTTTCTGAATCCTTATCAACAACTGTACTAACCCATTCCTTGTTTTCATCTTATAGACTAAGTGCCCAGTTTGTCAGAAGGTACTGAACCTATTTCACTGACTAAGTCAGTTGATTGTATAGATGAATAGGAATTTGCCAAAGGGTTTTGGCATCATCAAAAAGGGGGAAATTGTTGGGACAATCTGAAGTATTTTGATTAGATCCCAAAACCCCTGATGAATTTGCCTAAGTATAGTTGTTCAGGTTTGTCTAGTTCAGGATAGTCAGGTTAGGAATTCAGTTCAGGGGGAACACGCCGAAGACTGAAGAATATTGGAGTCGACCCCAATTTACTGAAGTCTGATGTGCAATCCATCCTGAAGAAATTAGAGTCAGTCTTGCTGAAGATTGCCTGAACTGAAGCTGAAGAACGAAGCCTGATGATCTGTCCTGAAGACAATCCTGAAGTACCATTGGCGGATGTTTCTACTGAGTACACTAAGCATACTCAGGACAGAACTTAGTTAGTGAAGAGTAAGTGTTAACCTATCAGGCTGTGTTAAACGCACTTAAGACCTGACTCAGGCCTTGAGTCAGTTTATCTGACTCATGTAAGTCCAAAGCAAAAAGGTTACACATACTGGGCTGAATAACCTATCAGGCTGTGCTGAATGCACTTAAGACCTGACTTAGGCCTTGGTTCAGTTTACCTGAATCATGTAAGTCCAACGCAAAAAGGTTATTTACGCTATGGGACAAGAGACAAAGAGAATGTCAGTAAGACTCCAATGAGACAAACATTTAGACTGAGTTATTAACAAGAAACTCAGTGTATTGAATGTACGAGGAAGGACAAATGTCTGAAAGTCAACTAGCCGTTAGAACGGAGAGCCAATGATCTTTTGACACGTGTGTACGGAGTCTGTGCAGCATTTAATGCGGCATTTAATGCGTCTCAGTGTTGCAGGCGGTGGGACAAACTTGCCAGAATAAGCATGGCGATTAGGTCAAACAGTACTTCTAGCCTACAACCACCCTAAAAAGGAAAGATTTGATTTGATCTCCTCCAACGGATCTATTTTGAATCTTGCCTATAAATATGGAGAGCATTGCACCCATTCAAGGCTAACAGGAAATTTCCAAGCGAATGCTCTCAAGAATCCAAGCACTCAAAGCATACTATAAGCAACACTCTGCAATTAAATTTCCCTAGTGTTGTAGTAGGATTCTCTCTGTATTTGCTTAGATCGATAGCTCTAATATTTAGCATTGTTATGTATTACTAGAGCTATCTTAGTTGGAAACCAAGAATACCAAACCACTCAGGGTGTGAGATTGGTTGGTTAGAAGGACTGGGACTTGTAAAATGCCCAGGGGTCAGTTCCTAAGAGAGGAAGTTGGCTATTCGTGTCTCTTGGCACGTAAAAACCAAGTACCTATCCTTAGGGTTTTGAGGATAGCTTCCTGTTAAATCAGGTCGTGGACGTAGGAGTTGGTTATCTCCGAACCACGTTAAAAAGACCCTTGTGTGCTGATTTACTGTTTTGTTCAGGATTATAACTGTCATCATTCTAAACTGAACATTCTGCATTGTTTTTTATATTCAGGACTGTATCAAATCATCCTGAATCTTAATACTGTGCACTCAGCCTTAACCACCAGTTTACTAAGCATCTCAGAGAAAATGTTTTCAGAAACAAAAACGAGTAGAAACTAAGGGCTCATTTTCGGCACGTACTCTAGCTCACTGAGAGAGTAGTCAAACTGACTCGCTTCCGAGCAGTCAGTAGGTTTGTTATCTCTACTGAGCTTCCGAGCACTTTACTCACACTCAGCTTATCTGACTCGTTACTGAATTGTCCCTGCTGCCCCTGTGGACCTTCAGCATACTGAGTAATTCAGGGAATCCTGACTGAGAGTGTTAGAGCATTTTTCTGAGTTTTTCAGAAAAATCTGACATCAGTGTATTCCCCCCCCATACACTGATTGTACTCGTTTCGGGACCAACAACCTTGTTGATAAAGAACTTGAAGAACGCTCTTGAAGATTGTGAAGAACGCCTTTGAATCTTCAAAGTTGCTCGAAGTCTTGGATCTTGATGCTTCTCTCTGAGCTCTGATCTTCCCGACTCCTTGTTGTGAATGTAGTGAATAAAATGACTAGAATGAGACCCTATTTATAGGTGTAGAATTCTAGATTTGTGGGCTAGATTTGATGGGCCAAAAGATATTATTTGGATATTATTTGGGAATATTCCCAAAATATCTTAGATTTGACAATCTTCAAAGATATTTGTGAAGATTTGATGATCTTCAAGATATTTGTGAAGATTTGATAATCTTCAAGGATATTTGTGAAGATTTGATTTCTTGGGCTTTGAGAGATCGGGCTTGATATCTTGGACTTTAAAAATCCAGAATAATTAATTGGACTTTAGAGGCCCAAAACATTTAATTGGATTTTTTTAGAAGCCCAATTGAATTTATTAGGCTTTTAAGGCCCAACTGAATTTATTAATTAGGAATTAAATTTATTTAACTCCCAATAATAAATTATTTTAACATGTAATTTCTACAAGTTATTTTTTGTTTTGGCAATTAATTTTAATTGCTTACAAATTGCCCCCTCGCATTTCGTTCGCGTGCATTTTTTGTGAAGATGAATTGCGAAACTTCACTTATGAATCTTCGACAGTTGTTCATATCTTGTACGCTTCAAACTTCATAAGATGATCTTGAGTTATGATTTAGTCTTCACTTATGAATCTTTCACAGTTGTTCATATCTTGTACGCTTCAAACTTGATAAGATGATCTTGAGTTATGACTGAACTTAGAAAGATTTCTAAGCTGCCTACGTACCTCTTAAAAAGAGGATCAAGTCAAAACGTAGTTCAAAGGGGAGCATGATTTGATTTTGGGGGGCGCCGTACACAGTTTAACCTCATGCGGGCCAGGAGGGACGTATACTTTTTACTACCATAGTCGCAGTAGGGTGTTATTTAACCACTTAAACACCTTTTGTGGGATAAGTTAACAGTTTAACCACATGTAATCATCTTTGGTGGTTGTCGTACACAATTTATCCTCATGCGGACCAAGAGCATCATGAAGTTTAGGCTCGTGCGGGAGCATCATGCAGTTTAGGCTCTTGCAGGAGCATCATTTGATTTACGCGTAGCAGCGTTTGAAGATTTTCCCATTTATGGGACTAATGGTTGCACTATCTTCGGAGATCTTGTATGCGTCATTCATGTAAATTTCTTTCACCATTTGAGCGTCTTCATATGTGGTGATGTGATTTGTTGTAGCAGACCCTTCATTGGATTCTCTTGAAAAATCCACGCATATTCTGACTTGATCATTTCTTCCTCTAACTAGGATCGTTTGCATGTTGTTCACTTCGGTGATATTCATATTTCTGATCATGAGAGCTATTCTTCTTTGTGGAATGTTTTCCCTATCTCGGAGAGCTGGCTGTTGGACAACGCGAGTATTGATGAAGTTAGATGAGACCACGTCTTCTCCATCTTCATTGGTCTTGGTGTAGATTATTGTTTGTACCTTTGCTGTCAAAGTTTCTCCACAAGATGCAATCAAGTGAGTTTGCTGCGTCATACAGGATGGAACTCGACTTCGGAGCTTTTGGGAGGTTGAAGTTTCAACAACTCTTGTTTCTTTTTTATGCCTCACTTTGAGTGGCTCCAACCTCTCGAAAACAGTTACCGACTTTCGATGACTAAGTCTCCCTTGTGGTCCTAATCTTTCGAAGACCGTTCTCGATCTTTGGCGCTTATTTCCCAATCTTTCAAAAGCAGATGTTCGTTTTATTCTTCTCTTATCCTCATCAAATGCCTCTTCCATTGATGGGACTTCTTCATCTATGATTTGATTTGCACTTGCTCTCTTGATGGCGATGCGTACGGGACTTTGGGCGGTATACCCCAAGCCAAACCTCATGCTCTTGATGGTGAGACCACCTCTTCTTGGTACTCTTGGAGTGGATTCCAACTTTTTAGATGCTTCATAGTGTGACACTTTTGATGCTTTGTTCCCTTGCGGATCGTATCCGGCTTTGACAAGAAGGCTGAAGGCTTGAGGGCCATATGCCCCCATGATTACGGCTTCCGATATATCTCCATGTTCGGTCCTAGCTCCTCGGACGGGATGAGTGAATCCTTTGAGTGGTTGTGAAGATTTCTTTATGACGTCGAGCTTGGTCAAAGGAAGTATCAATTCTTCTGACGCTTCAATGTCTTCACGAGATTGCTTGCCCTTGTTGGTGCCGGAAGAAGTCTCATCCTCTTCATCTTGCTTGTTCTTTATCATTTCCTTTGAAGAATCGTCTTCAACTTTTATAGACTTCTTACTTTTACAAAAGTACTTAGCATCCGCAAAGTATGACTCCGCTTCGGTAAAGGGTTTATCATCACCAAACACTGTCTTTATCATATCGCCATCGCGGTACTTGAAGCATTGATGTAGTGTAGAGGGTATCATGCCATAACTGTGCAACCATGGACGTCCCAAGAGCATGTTGTATGATGTCCTCGCATCTATGACATGGAAGAACACGGCCGAAGTCATATCATCAATCAATAAATATAGTGTGATCGTGCCGAGAGCTCTTTGTCCTTCTAAGTTGAATCCTTGGATCATCAAGCGACTATTCACGAGTTCGTCCGTTGAGACTCCTAACTTTGTCATTGTCTTTAGAGGCAGTATGTTTACTCTCGAACCTCCATCGATCAGAATTCTATTCACATTTTGTTGCAATGTGTAGCCCGTCATGAACAACGGCCGATTATGAGATTGTGAACCAAGTAGTAGATCATCATCTGTGAAGATTACATCTGCTGAATGATCATCGTCTTTATCGTCCGACTTGTATGACTTGTTGCTTTCCTCGTCAATCATTTGGTATGAAGCTTCGCCATTCTCCACCGAGAGGACATTGGCAGTAGTCTTACTTTCTTCTAATATGATCTTCCCTTGTTCGACTAGTCGCATGACCTTGTCTTTGAATACGAAGCAATCTTGAATTGGGTGTCCCACCATCCGATGACACTTGGGATCTTCCGTGCGTCCAACTTCGTTCGGTCGCTTTGCATCCGATAGCTCAATAAGTTGTGCCTTGATTAAGTCATCGAAGATGCTGGGAACATCGGAGTCTAGGAAAGGATATTGCTTTTGTTGCCTCTCTTCTAAAGTTGGCCTTCGCGACATGTTACCTTGGATAACACTCTTCCCTTTATCGCTTGCGCCACTTTCGACTCATCGAAACTTAATTGCTGCAGCAGTCACGGGCATTGACTCTTTATTTGAAGCATTGGCGAATGACTTGCCCCCATTGTTGACTTCTTGCTTGTGTTTGATTCCACGAAACTCTTGAATTGGTGGACCATCGACCCTGCTAGTTTGCATGCTAATCTCCATGTCGTGAGCCTTAGTAGCCAACTCCTCGAACGATCTTGGTTGAATGGCTTGGAGGATGTATCGAAGTCCCCATTGCATCCCTTGAATGCACATCGCGATTGCTGAAGCTTCGGACAATCTATCTTTGCAATTAAGGCTCAAGTTTCTCCATCGGTTGATGTAATCGATCACCGACTCTTCATTCCATTGGCGAGTGTTTATCAATTCAACCATGCTAACCGTCCTTCGGGTGCTGTAGAATCGGCTAAGAAACTCTTGCTCCATTTGCTCCCAACTATAGATTGAGTTGCCGCCTAAATCAACGTACCACTCAAAAGCATTTCCCTTCAAAGAGCGCACGAACTGCTTCACCAAGTAGTCTTCATATGTGCCCGCATTGTTGCAAGTCTCCACGAAATGAGCGATGTGTTGTCTTGGATTACCCTTGCCATCGAACTGTTGGAACTTGGGAGGTTGGTAGCCCACCGGCATCTTCAAGTTATCGATTCTCTTTGTGTAGGGCTTGCTCACCGTGAAGGAAGATTTGGAGTCCTCTTCGATCTTGTCTTTCATTGTCTCAAATATGACTTCTCTTATCTGATCAATTGAGAGTAAACCCCCCGGGGTGATATGAAGCTCTTTTGAGGTCGAGTCACGTTCCGTCGGCTGCCGTTCAATGAACTCTTCATCTTCATTTTGCTCTAGGACCTCTTTTCCTTTGGTGAGACTTGATTCCGGATTGTTGGTGTTGCCCATGAGCTGATTGATCTTAGTGTCTTGCTCTTGGATATGTGTCTTGAGTTCTTGCATTGCTTGAACCAAACTTGCTAGTTGCTCTTCGACAGTCGTAGCATTTGTTGTCATCACCTCGGCGACATTAGGAGCTGATGATGAACGTGATTCGGAGCGAGGAGTTGAGCTTGTTGATGTATTCTAGTCTCTTGCGGCATCATGTGGAACATCCTTCTCGGTATCCTTGATGGAAATGGTAAATGATTGCGAGTCCTTTGACATGCTCCTAGTGATGACATTCACATTTTCGTAGTCCGCAATTTGAGATGTTTCCATAGTCCGCACAAGCTTGATCTTGAAAGGCGTCACTTTGGAAGTTTGAATCTTTGGAGGAGAGTCTTCGGTCCTCTTGAGTTGAACTTTGAATGGAGTCATTCCGGTATCAACGATCCTCATGGTCTTGACCTTGAATGAAGTCATTTTGAATGCTTAAATTCTTTGAAGAGAAGAGATGAGAGGTAGAGTAGTCCCACCGGGCGTGCCAAATTTTGTAACCAGCAAATTTTCACGGAAATTAATAAACTCTTTTATTAATATTGTGAAAAGAAAATTATAAAGAATTTTATTTGTTTGAATATAAGAAATATCAAGCGATTGTCTCGGGTCCAATCTCTATGAATTCCTCTGATTCTTCTCTTCGAGTCTTGACTTGATCTTTGACTTGATTTGCGGATTTTTCGGAGTTGGGTCCGATATTGATTTTGGAGTTGGATGTTAATTCGAGGGCGTTGAGCCTTGTTTCGAATTAACGTTGCCTTGTCGGAAGGACTTTGTTGTTTATGTCGGAGTTGAGTCCGGAGTTGATGTTGAAGTTGATATTAATATCGCCTTATGGAATGACTTTGTTGAGTGTTCACCTTTGGACTCTCTATGTTGATGTCGTCGTAGGTGAGTGGTGTTGATCGCCGTTGAGGACGTATGGATGACGTTGATTGGAGGGGCTTCACGCCGTATTTCTCTAATCAATCGCCGTTGTTGATAAAGAACGTTGACCGGAGGCTTCGCACCGTGATCCCGGATCAAAACGCTTTGTTGATGAAGAACTTGAAGAACGCTCTTAAAGATCGTGAAGAACGCCTTTGAATCTTCAAAGTTGCTCGAAGTCTTGGATCTTGATGCTTGATCTTCCCGACTCCTTGTTGTGTGTATGTTGTTGTCGTTGAGGACTTGTGGATGATCGTTGCTTAGAGGGGCTTTGCGCCGTGTTTCTCGAATCAATCGTTGTTGTTGACGAAGAACGTTGACCGGAGGCTTCGCACCATGATCCCGGATCAAAACGCCTTGTTGATGAAGAACTTGAAGAACGCTCTTGAAGATCGTGAAGAACGCCTTTGAATCTTCAAAGTTGCTCGAAGTCTTGGATCTTGATGCTTCTCTCTGAGCTCTGATCTTCCCGACTCCTTGTTGTGAATGTTGTGAATAAAATAACTAGAATGAGACTCTATTTATAGGTGTAGAATTCTAGATTTGTGGGCTAGATTTGATGGACAAAAGATATTATTTGGATATTATTTGGGAATATTCCCAAAATATCTTAGATTTGAAGATTTGATGATCTTCAAGATATTTGTGAAGATTTGATAATCTTCAAGGATATTTGTGAAGATTTGATTTCTTGGGCTTTTAGAGATCGGGCTTGATATCTTGGACTTTAAAAATCCAGAATAATTAATTGGACTTTAGAGGCCCAAAACATTTAATTGGATTTTTTTAGAAGCCCAATTGAATTTATTAGGCTTTTAAGGCCCAACTGAATTTATTAATTAGGAATTAAATTTATTTAACTCCCAATAATAAATTATTTTAACATATAATTTCTACATGTTATTTTTTGTTTTGGCAATTAATTTTAATTGCTTACACCCCCTTTTCCATTTTAGGACGTCCCAACCCTTTTTTCCTTACCATAAAAAGGAAATAATTTACACTCACAAAGGTCAATAAAATACATTTTTTATATTTTATTAATTAACTTCACACTCACACATACTCTATTTTTTTCTTAATCTGTGTGCCCAAGTGTTTTGGAAAAAAGATCCGGGACGGAGCGAGTATTAAATATGATTAATATGGATGGCTAAAAAATTAATTATTGTTGATATTTATTAACAATATTATGATACTACTTACCTTAATTTTTTATACTTTATTTGTGATATATAATACTTTTGACCAGCTTACAATTAAAATTTTAAAATATTTTATACTCCCTCTATCCAACGTAAATTTATATACTTTATTTATTTGGACATTTTATACAAATTTACACACTATTAAAAAAATATTAATTTACAATTCATTATTATTTCCGTATGCTTTCTGTACCTTTGAGGTTTTCATAATATTTTTAAACACAAAAATGAGAAACATCTTATGATAATATACTCGCTGGATTAAAGTTTCTTTAAATAGTTAATAAAATTATATCTTATTTTAGCAGTCCATTTGGTTGCCAATAAGACTATGGGGTCAGAAATTAAAATAAAATTTTAATTATTTAAAAAAAACAAGAACAATTTTTTATTTGTATATAACAGTATTCCCAAAATCAATTTTTAATTAAAAATAATTATTTAATTACATTTAAAAGTAATTTGCATTTTCAACCAAAAAAAGTTGGTAGAATTCATCTATTGATCATTATTTTAAATAGAAATTAAGAATAGGTAGTAAATAATTTTTTTAAAGGGGCATAAAGTAATTTTACTTATGAATTTATAGAAAATTAAAAAGTATCTTTTATTTTTAACTAGAATTTAGATGGATTTTGTGGTCACTAATACAATTTATATCTATTAAATTTGAGTAGGTCTCTTGTGAATTCGTATCACTGTTATGTGTATTCACTATCACTGTCATTCATATATACTATCACTGTTATAAAAATATACTTAATTTTTTAACAGTGATAGTGCATATGCATAGTAGTGATAGTGAATAATAGTGATAATGCATATACATGACAGTAATAATTGAGAACCCTAGTTCATACAAGTTTTTGTCAAAATAAAGAGTGGAGAAACCCCGTTCCATTGAAAGAAATATAAAGCCCAAAATATCTGAACACAAGAAGAGCTAAAAATTTTGTTCCAACCCGAATGAATTTCTAACTGTCAAAAGAAAGCCGCCGGTGGTATCCGACGAAAATTGCAATTGTATTCCGGTTAATTGGCGTACAATATAGATTCTCCTGACCCGGGTTAAAACCCTCGTAACTCCTTATTTTTATCCGTCGGGTTAAAATAAACCTTGTTTCTCTTTCTCTCACCTACACAGACGCAGACGATCCAGCTGCTTTCGTGGCCGTTCCCGCAGCGACCTGATGAGCATTATCCGGCGACTTCTAACGGTGTCCTTCAATTTTCCAGTGAGAACTTCGATTTCGGCAGTGGCAACTTGCTTTGATTTTTCAGTGACTGTGCTGCAAGAACCCTCGGTAATGGGTGCTTCGTCTTCTTCGCGCACGGTGGCTTTTTTTAGCGCCGGGTAGCCATTCTGATCTCTGAAAATCGCATCATTTCACACTAAATCTGTGAGTTTATTAGTTTATTTTTATCAATTGCTTTCGCTTGTATATTTTGATTCCATAAATCTCTATAATTTTGGCCTTCAATTTTGACTGAATTTTTGCATTTTCATCAATTTCTTCCGATAGTGTATTTGGATTACACTAGTATATCACTCGTGCATCTACACGGTCTGTAGATATAAAATATATATAATATTCATTTTTATTATTGTTATTTTTACATAAAAATGTGCATTCTTTTATTGTTGAATAAAATGTAAAAATATTACATGTATATTTTGTGCACAATTCGTACATGTACTTTTTGTGCACGATTCGTACATGCACATTTTGTGTATGATACATACATGCACATTTTTTGTACGATTCGTACATGCACATTTTTTGAATGATCAATATGTATACTATCGTGATCGATCTGTACGTTCATATTTTGTAAACAATCCATATATGCACATTCAATACAAATTTCTTGAATGATCCCTATGTGTGCACCTTTCTTGAACAGTTAGCCTGTTCAGGTGCACAATTCATAGAAATTCAATTTGTAGATTGAGAAGATGAAAATCCAATAATATATCTTAAAACTATTTTGAAACCATGTTTTGTCCATCTCAAAACTCGTCTTTTAAATTAATTTCTCTTTTAATATGCATTTATTCTCTTTAACTACATTTTGTGAAGAAACTCAATTGTTAGTTTTACAAAAAAAAAGTATTATGTGAATGATACACAAAATAAATTTTATGGTGAATAATACAAAATTTTATGGTGAACAACAATTTATTCAAGTATTTTACTCGTGCGATGCACAATAATTTTTTTAATATCGTATTAAAATATCCTGATAAAACATATGAATAGACTTATATGTGAAATAAATTTGTATCATTCTAGCTACTTGAATTGTACTTTAATTTATAATATAATTAGATAGAAACTAAATAAATACATGAATCATAATAATAGAAGATATAGAATATGTATTATGTATAATACCATCTTATACAAATTTTTATTTTTCTTGTTTATTTATAGCTAAGTAATTTTGTAAATGTTCTTTTTATATTTCTAAATTTAAAATTTTTAAAGATTTAAATATTCTATTTAAAATTTAAAACTCCTAAAATCATCAATATTCTTAAACACTTCTATTAATACATAGTAGTCGAATACTTTTATAACTTAACTTGTAGGAGATGCATTGCAGAAAGTAAACATTTAGGAGCCAATAGATAATTTTTTCTTGGAACATAAATTCAAACATAGCTGTTTGTTTAACCTTCATTTTGCAACTTCATAAACTCATAAACTTTCATCATATCCAACTATCATTGAAAATTATCTCTATACCTAGACACATCGTTTCTTCATCATATAAACATCTTTTTGGATCACTCTTTATTGGAAATTTATCTATACAAATCACATTCTATTTTGATTGGGGGTGCATATGCAATCTTCAGTTGACACCTAAGAGAAACAAAATCTCACCATTAACTCATTAATGCTTTTATTAAAACCGTAAAAGAATAACTCAATTATAAACTAAGTTTAATACCTGATTTCATAATAAATCAAACCAACATTTCCTTGATTGGCTGCATCATCATTCTTGTTAATCTACCAAATATATAATCAACATCAATTAATATTTATTCAGCAATAAATTAGCTAAATAGTTTATTATTAATATTATATCATTAACACATGCTCAATTTCATTAAATCTTTTTCAAAAGATTGTTATACAGGGGAAACACACATATAAAAATTGTACATAGATGAATAAACTTTAAATAATTACATTTTCTCATCCAAAATTTCAGAATATAACAAAATACCTCATCATCAATTAAAGGAGAAAAAATAATTTATCAGCTTCTCATCTGTAGTTAATTTATAACAATGTATTGGTTATCGTCGTCTACTTACTTGTTCAGTTATCACTTGTGAACTTTAAAAATGATCTCCCCAATTAGTTGCATTTGCATCATTTCGTTACTAATGAATTAAAATATTCAATTAATTCATTAGTGTAAATTTAATGCTCAGATAAAAGTTATAATTTTTTTGTTCTATTGGTTATCACAATCTATATATTCAGCAAAAAATTCAATTGATTCCAACTTTCGTGGAAAAAATAAAAATTTCTCGATAGTAAGAAAATTTTAGAAAATCAATAGCTTGATTTGGCATAAATTTAAAAACAACAGTCCATAAATTATAATCAATTGCAACTATACTTTTTTTCAACAACAGTAGAAACCCCTAAATCTCTTCTATATAAGAAAATAATAAAAAGTAGTAGAACTCCAAAATTCAAAGTGTTAGTGAAGTACACTAAATAATGTATCTCGTCGGGGTGAGTAAAAGTTTGTCATGCTGGCGTGCATACATATATTTTAGAAATTCAAACCTCCAGTATTTGGATTTTTCAGGATTTGATACAATTTTAAACAATTTTTCCTAGGGTATTTGAGTGTTTTTTCAAGTGTTTTGTGAATCTGATATTGAATACCACAAACATATAAAGTGTTTTCCCCTTCTACAGCCAAAAAATATTTTAAAATAAAAAGTATGTTTTTTTATATATATATGCATATGATATATGATGTGAAAATTTTAAAAAAAAAAAAAGATAATTAAATGTGTTTATGCTAGTGTGGTAAACTTTCACGTGCTCCGATGAGTCACATCATTAGTTGTCGGCCGAAAATAAAAGAACATGTATGAAATTGAAATTTCGTAAAATGTTGAGTTTTTTAATAATAATTGTGAAGACCAAAATTAAATTGAAAGTTGAGTACAATGTGGTGCATTTTTCATAGAATTAATCCCATTTTTTTAATTACACAATTATATTCCACGTCTTCATTGCAAATATAATTTAACCATCTGTTGTTCATCAATTTAAAAAAAAATATTAGTAGACATATAATTTTCATAATTATTTATATACTTAAATTATTTATATTTTATTTTTAAGTGGATAATAATAAAATAAAGACAATAACTTAGAAAAAATAGAAAATTTATTATTTATATTTTTATTGTCTTTGATCATTTTGAAATTTTATTCATAATTTAAATTTTAAAAAAAATTATAATTATAATATAAATGTAGTCTTATTATTTTAATGGTAAAGAATTATGTTAATTAATAATTGAATAATTAAATTTGAAAAAACTTTAATGAATATGATAATATATTGTGAAAGTAAAATAAATATGTTAATTAAATTTATTGACCCAATATTTTGATAGGTCACTAAAACGAACTGTGAATTGGGTCAATAATTGCTAACTATGACATCAGAGTTGCCATATAATATTATAGTTTATTAGTTATATATTAAAATTAAGCACAATCATTTTTTCTGAAAAATAGGGTATTAGCAAATGGAAGTTTATAGTTCAAATTTAAATTTTGAACTTGTCTACTGTTTAAATTTAAAATTTGAATTTATCATATGTATTTTGATAAATGATAATCTTTTCATGAGACAATCAGTGCAAAATTCTTAATTACTTTTTATTTTTTAAATTAAATTTGTTTTTTATATCATTAGAAGTTACTATTAACAAACTACTAAAATTGATAAAATTCTGATTAAATAATATAAAAGAAAGTTGTATTTGTTTTTTTTTTTTTTTAAAAAGTGTAATATATATTTATGAAAAAATTATGCATGTTTACAAAATTAATAAAGTACACTTTTTTAATTTAAGTTCACACTCATTTATTCTTTTTCTTTTAACGTGTGATCTCATATTATAAAAATGGCTATGCACCAAATAAAATTAGCACATAATCTTGTAATAAATATGTTTAATTAAAGGCCTAGGTTATATGCACCCACAAATGTTTGGAGTACACACACTTAAACATAATTTTTATTGTAATAGTTAATAAAATGACAAATATATCCCTCATAACTTTATAAATGTGGTGCACCCACCTTCTTGCAAGAAAATAAAAAAAATAAAATAAAAATGAATACAAACATAATGCAGTTTCTAAGGACGGCTTTTATGGCATCTTTGAAGCTTCAACCACTTGAACTTTTGGAACCAAAAAAATCAATCTTTCATCCCTGATAAAAATAAAAATGATGTGTATTTTTTGCGTTAATATGAAATTCTTTTAACAAATTAACGAATTTTCGATATATTGGCTAATATTTCTGAAAAGTATAGATATAGTTCGAAAAAATATTAAATTTAACAAAATATTTTCATCTAGTTGAGATTTTCTGAAAGTTTCAGAATGATTTTGAATTGTAGAAGAAAATATTTTTTTTAAAGAATAAATAAGTGTGAGAAGCGAAGAAAAAAATAAATTTAAAAAATAATAAACAGTTGAGTTAATTAACAAAAAGAAAAAAAAGGAAAAAATCGGGAGAAGAGGTAACCTACTATGAAAAAATGATGTTTCATGATGTTTTTAAGGTGAGTTGCAACTCTTTCATTGGAGAGAGAGAAGGTTGGAGGCTGAATTGAAATTATTACTGCTGTTTTTATATATTTATATAATTATATAATTATTACTGTTGTTTTTATATATTTATAGATTGTGTCTCTTTAATTTGGGAGATTTTGGGGTTCAATTTTGCATGTAATTTTGGGGATATTGTTGGGAATTGAAATTTGGTTAAAGATTGAAGCTTTACTGATCGTTTATGGAGGTTTTGTGTTGCTCTTCTGTATAGATTTAAATGGTGGAAGAAGGGAAAAAAAATACGAGCAAGGGTTATCTGAAACTAAGCATTAAAAGTAAACATGTAGTCTTGTAATGAATAACCAAAATAACAGACCCTTATCATCTCATTTTGGTTATCCTATGAGGGTCCGTTTACTTTAAAAATAAGGATTATATGTGATAAAATTAGATGGGAAGAGAGGTTAAAAGTAGTTTTTTAATTTTATTTTTTGTTTACTTTAATTTATGTAATATTATTAAATTTTTTGAATTAATGTTAAATAAATATATAAAAAAGAGTTATTGACTAAAATATTATTTTTTCCAAATAAATTAAACTTTATATTTCTACTCGGAAATCAAAAATGGATGTTCTTATCCCTCCTCCCATCATTTTCTCTTTAAATCACCCATTTTTTCTTCCTTTAGCTCCTGAGAATTATATCAAAATCCCTCTTCTTCCCTTCGAAATTAAACCTCAAAACCCCAATTTTTCATAGAAGAGCGTCATCACAAATTGTCTTATCCTATCCATTGCTAAGACTACAAATTCATATTTGTTAGACCGGGGCAATCTTCATCTGACATCCATACGAGTGTTCGTCTAATCTGGTGTTTGAATGATACAGAAAGCTTCCTCACCAAAATGCGAGCCAAAGCTGATGCGTAAAATCTAGCGACGACTCTACTCTAAGGAATTGGGCGGCCAGTCAAATTTATTCGTACACATTTCGGTAATTAAATAGTGATTAAACAAATGGTGGTAGTTGGTTTCTTCTTTGTTTCCAATTGATCTCGCCCTTTCTCTTCTATTTTGTGCTGCTGCATATTTGCGCCTTCCCCGATTCAACGACATAGCCCAATTGGAATTGATATTTATACTGCTTTGAGTTTCTTGGGCTTCGGATCTTGAAAGCATTTCACTCTCTAATTTCAAGGTAATATTTGATGGTTTTTTATTCTCTTTAGTTGTGGTGCTATTTCTAATAATTTGGGTTCTGAATGTGGGTTTTTGAGGCTATTGTTGTACTTAGTTGTTAATTACCATGTGGGCTTGAGGAATTTGTTGAGATAGTATAACGATTAGATGAACCTTTGTCCTTACATTGTTGATACATCACAAGTAATTTTGTTAATCCAAACTTGGTTATGATTGAGTTTATTTGGGTGGATTCCGAGTTATTATTAATGCATACTATTTTTAAATAATTTTGATCTATTAGTGTGGCGATCTATGTTGAATCTGCTATGGTCTTTTGTTGTTGCTAATCACATTCGATTATAATAATACATGCGAAATGTCTGTGGAAATATGAATGTTCGTGTCCTTTGTTGCTTTTCATTCTGTTAATTAAGGGCGGGTGTCTGTTTGTGTGTTGATACCATGTTTAGTTGTAAACCTTTTAAACTGTCTCTTTACATGTTTGAAAATCAAAATTACAGTCTTTGAAAAAATGAGATCTGACTGCTCGAAAGTTTTACAGCTCTGTTCAATATACTTCTATTTTCTTTGCTACTCTAGAGAACTTGCATCCAAGTCTTAGATTCCTTGTGTCTTCCTATTGCTGCTGTCTGCTAATTCAATCTTATTATCCTTGGTTGCAGACCTACATGTTCAAGTACGACAGTGTGCATGGTCAATGAAAATATCGATATCGATAGAAATATTGGGATGTTAAATTTGTGAAAATATTTCGATTTTAATAATTTTAAAAATTATGAAAATTCAATAAAAAGAATATAAATAAATTTTATATTTTGTGAAAATATCTCTATATCAATAATTTAAAAAATTATAAAAATTCAATAAAAAGAATATAAATAAATATTATATTTATGATAAATTTATATAAAATATATTATATTTAAATTTTTGTTGAACTTTATCAATATTATTTTTATATTTTCTTGATATTTATGAAAATTGAATATTGTGAATACATCGGGAGAAATGTCGAAATATTCATATCAAGAAGCAGGAGACTCAGCGTAGAAACATGAGATTTTGATTCTATCAATTTCCTCTCTTTTTCAGGCGTCTGCCTTTTTCCTCCAACTTCACGCATAAATGTCTTGTGGCAGCAATTTTCTGTTCAAAAACGGGGTCGTTTCACGTGCAGCAGACACTCCTTCAGTTGCAGTTTTTCTTGAAGGTCAACCAGGTGATTTGAAGTTCCCTTACTTGACAAAAAGAAACAAAAAAGGAATCATGAATTAGTGATTAAGAAACTCTGATAGATAGATTCAAAATTTAACTTTTTTGTGTTTAGGTGCGTATACAACCACTCGTACTCATAACAATGGGTCAGAGCTCTTATTCTGGGATAGACATCTGCTTAGGCTATCGAATTCCTTCAAATCCTTGTTAAAAGACAGCCCAAATCTGTTATTTGAAAAACAAGGAAATCCTAGTGCCACATTTTGGGAAAAGTCGAACCCTGCTGTCATGTGGGACTCTTTAATTCAGTGTCTAGTTAATGATTCTATGAAAAAAGTGATACCTTCTGTTGTAAAAGAGAGGAAATTTGGGGAGGAATTGTCCTTCACAACGCTTTTGAGTGGAAAGTGGGAGAATTTGAGTCATTTGGAAGGTGGCTTTGATGTGGAGATGGTTTCTCAGGCATTGGATGTGTATTTGCATGTTGGTGGATATGTTCCACCTGTTTTTGGTGCTAGAGAGAATGCAGCACATTTGGCAGTTGTGGGTCATGGGAGGGATTTTGCGAATGCAAAGTATTCCCATTGGGTCGGGTAAGCTCGTTTTGCGCTATTATTGTCAATCTTTCAGTTTGAGTTTGGTAAAGCTAATAGGGTATTTTGCTGAATGAATCTTTCCGTGAGTTTGATTAGCTTCACTCTGACTTGCGAGGGGCATTTTTTTGCATGTTATTCATGTATGTGCATTGTCTGATGTAGTTTTTATATGCAGGCTAAGGAAGCAGTTGGAGAAGCTGAGGCCACCTTCTGTTACTGAACTTTTGTTATCAAATGATGGAGAAAGTATTCTGGAAGGCTGTTTGACAAATTTTTTTGTTGTTAGTCTCAAGGTGAGGAGTGGAATCCTGAGTATTTTTCTGATTTTTTTTTGCATTTTTGGCTTGAGTTTATAAGGCGGCAATATCAACATTTTGTTGAAAGCTTATATGTATGAGTTATATTTAAAGATATTTTCTGACTCAATATAAAGTCCTTCATTTGTCATTTTCAGGAGAAAGATGGAGATGTTAATACTATTGAAGTACAGACTGCTCCCTTGAGTAATGGTGTTCTTCCAGGAGTTATACGACGAGTAATTAGAGAGTAAGCTCAATCCTTTCAATAAAAAGTAGACCATTTCTTTTGCACATACCTTTCATCAAGAATGCTTTTAGTAAGTACTTATAAAATGGTAATCATTATTCTCTCATAAATCATGGCATTTTTAAAGTTTCGTGTATGCTCGTGAAGGCTCTTCTGTTTGTCCTCAAATCAAATCATCGGTATTTAAGTGTCGAAATCTCAATTTGTGCAGCACATGCTTAAAAATTGGTATCCCTTTTCGAGAAGTTGCACCATCATGGTCAATGCGTGAACTATGGACGGAAGCATTTATCACAAGTAAGTTTGTGTTAATCATTAATAGCATTCTGGTTTAGTCTGTCTCAACTTCTACAAGCATTATGTAATTTGATGTGTATCTGATTTGAACAAATTGAATCCTGTGCGTTTCAGCTATGTAGCTCATATAAAACTCAATACATAAACTGGTTCTGGAATTTTTATTTTTTTTTCGTCTGTGCTCTGTTCACCTCATTATTGATATAACTGGTATGATACCGAGTCTGTATTACTGGCTTCACACGACTTGTTATATACTTTGGCTTATGTTTTCCCTTTGATGCCTTGAAATTGATTTTTTGTTTATAAGTCTGTATTTTGTTACCTTGGCAGATAGTCTTAGGATCTTACAACATGTGGAGACAATCCAAGCTCCAAATGCATGGAAATCAGTAGCATCAAACACTTGGGAGGAGATAACATGGGTTGAGAAACGATTTGAGGTGAGTCAATTTGAAGTCGACGAACTGTAATCCGCTCAACCTAGCCGACTGATTTATGCTGCTGTTTGTCCTTAAACCAGGATGGTCCAGGGAGAATCACATCCATATTGCAGGTAATTCAATAATTCACGCCTGAAACGTCTCTACTTCTTTATCTTGCTCCGTCTCATGAAGATGACCTTCTTGTTTCGAGTAGTCCTCACTTTAGGCACACATGATTGAGTTCTTAGATTTGTTCGGCTGTTCTACCACTCTTCTTCAACAAGAAGAAGCCATGATCTCAGTTTTCTTTCTCTGGCAGAGGGAGATTTTGGAGAAAGTTAGTGTGGAGGCATTTCCAGTTGCTTTACTCGTGGAGGAAGGAAAGCGTGGCGTGTGATCTCCACCTGGCTTTGAGGTCGTCGAGCAAAACCTCGTACCATCTAAAATCAAATCTAAGGCCGTTCGACCATAGCGCGTACCAGTATAAATCCGGTTGTTCCGCCTACATCAGGCATACCATCAAAGGATCTCAAAATGAGGATGCATCTTATTGAGATGAAACTGAAGAAGCTACGCTTGTTTTTTTTTTTTTTTTTTCAAGGTATTAAATTTTTGTAAGTCTTGTAAAATGTTATTGTTTTGAATTTGATTCATATGAAGTATACATTTTGATATTGATAGTATGAAACCTAGTTTAGAGAAAATATTAAATATACTATAACTCAAAATTTTAAAGTTAAATAGATGAAAACTAATTAGTTATTCTCCGGTGTATGCACGGTTGTATATTGATAACATTTTAAAATAAGATAATGAGCAGGTCTCTTGTGAACTCGAGTTTACATGAACTCGTATTACTGTTATGTGTAATCACTATTACTGTTATTCATATATATTATCACTGTTATAAAAATTTACTTAATTTTTTAACAGTGATAGTGCATATATAACAGTGATAGTGATTATACATAATAGTGATAGTGTATACACATGACAGTGATAATTGAGAACCTGAGTTCACGATGAACTCGGGTTAATACAAGTTTTTGTCTAAGATAAATATATTATAAATTTAAGTTTATTTTATTATCTAGTTAATTGTTATTTATTAAATTTTTATTAATATATAATTTATATAAAATAATATATATATAAATATCTCACAATTATTTATTTAATTATACATATTTGAATTATCCTTTAAACTAATAAAATTTCCCTCTGCTTTTCTTTCTTTCTCTCTTCAATTTGAGCAACATGTACTTTCCACCACCGTTCATGGAAGAGTGTCACCGCCACAGTTGAAGCAATTTGCCATCTGAAGCTCTGACACTAGATTCTCTCACATGAAGCCTCGCCACCTTTGAACTGAGAAGCAATCGTCGGAGATTAACGCTAAAATTGAAAGAACAGGAAACATAATCTAGGGATAAATATTTTCACGATTTTAGGATAAACACGATTTTGGATGAATTGATTTTCACAATTTGGGAATGAATAGATTTGGAAATTTTGAAGCATTTAGAAAGGGGCGGCGACAGAGATAGAGAGAGGAATGGACGGCGGCCTCGTAGACCAACGGATGACAGTGGCGGATCGCAATTCCTACGCCCACACCGTCCCTCGAGGAGAGTGGTCGCTCAAAAGTAGCCTGAATATTTTTCGGGGAAGAACATGGATGAAATTTGGGGTGAAGAAATGGTCTGCACATTTTCCTCCGGAGAAGAACATATTTTTCCGGTGAAAAAAATTGGGGTGCAATGGTGAAAATGCCTTGTTTTGTTGTTTTCTATCAGCACAAGAACCCAAAACAATTGAAGAAGCACTACAAGATCTCAACTGGATCATAGCCATGGAAGAGGAGATCAACCAATTTCACCAGGAATCATGTATGAGAGCTAGTCAAGAGGCCTAAACATGCAAATGTCATTGGAACGAAATGAGTGTTCAAGAAAAAGAAGGATGAAAATGATGTCATAGTCAGGAATAAGGCCAAATTATCCTCAACTCTTCATTCAGTTTGGCATTGTCCTCCAAGACCACCTTGCTTGCCTCCTTCTCAGCAAGCAACTGTCTCTCCTTGGCCGCCAGGGCCTCCTTAGCCTCTTTCTTCTAGCGGGCAAGCTCTCTTTGGAGCTTCTCCACTTTCTTGAGGGCGCTCTGTTCGCCCACTAAGGCCGCTTTCGCATTGGCCTCCATCTTAGCAGCAACCTTCTCGGCCTTCATTTCTTCCATCTGACGGGCAAGCTCTGCCTGCAAGAGCTCGATCTTCTTAAGGGTGCTCTGCTCACCCGCAAATGTCGCTTTGGCCTTGGTCTCTATATCAGCCGCCGCCTTCTCGGCCTTTTTCTTATCTTCGGCCATCTTCAGGAAGGAGGCGTTGAACTCCTGATGGGACCGGTCACTATCCAATATTTGCTCGATGGCCTGTTGGGCAGTTAGCATGGCCCACTAGCATGATGCATCGCCAGTCGGACATTATCTAGCGACTTCTGCCTCCCCACCATTGCCAGCTGGGAGTGGGTCCAATGGTGGGGGACCTCTTCAATGGTCCGGGGAGCTACCCCAGCAGGTATGTCACAGAGACCAACAAGCGGCCGCGAGCGGACGAATGAATGGAGAGCTTCACATCTCTCCGGGTGGCTAGTAGAAGTATACCTACAAAAAACCAGCAAGAAACACTTGGAAAACTTTTACAAATAAACCAAAAAGAGTAAACAACAATGTTCTTACCCTGATTGGGCAGGGTCCCAACCCAAAAGAGTGTCATCCACCTCCTGAACTCCAAAGGGTGGTGGGGAGTCTGCGCCGAAGTAGGAGCGGCAGATCGGGCTGAAACTCCTTGTCCGGAGCCAGAAGTAGCTCGCCCGTCCCGGTCGGACTCTGAGTCATGGACGGTGGTCTTCGCCCTCTTGTGTGCCCTATCCCCCTCTTCGTTAACAGGGGTCCCATCTTCCCTCTTCAGGCGACCTCCTAGAGGAGAAGGAGGTGGGACAGGAGCTCGCTCAGTGCCTTTCTTGGCCACATCCTTCGTGGCCGGAGCTTTTTTCTGGGGGCGACCTAAGAGGAACCTCCTACCTTACCCTTTACCGCAGTAGCCGCCAAGGCCTTTTTCTGCGCTACCAAGATAGCGGACGGCGGGTCATTTTTTTTTGGACGAGGTGACATTCTAACTTTCTAGACGAGGGTGTAGTAGAAAGGTAGAAGAAAATAAACCTATTAGCAAGCTAATAGGCGAGCTACCTAACAAGCATATAGGCGAGCTAACCCACAAGCTACCTTACCTGGTGGCACCGAAGCTCGCACAGCAAAGTAGTGAGGAGAAGTAACAGCTCGCCGACAGTGTGGCTTGCTCAACTGGTCTACTCTCCTATCTGAATGATTTTGACCACAAAAAATGGCGTAGACAAAATCGAACGTCTCCGAGATAGCCGAGTTGGAATGACTCCATTTTTTATGCTTGGGACCTGCAAAAAAGAGTTGATCAGATTAGTAAATCTTAATCAACCCACTCACACTGAAGAATGCACATACGACTTATGTCCCCGTATTCCTCAGGGGACATGATTCACCCCTCTTAGCCCTCATAATTGGTGGACGCTCGCCAGTCTCCTCCAATAAAGAAGAATTGCTCTTTCCAGTCACAGACTTTGTTGGACAAGCTTTCCAGGAGCTTCTCACCCGACCGAGCTTTCAGATAATAATACCCTTTGCCCTCCTCACTCTGCTTAGTGATGTTGAGGACACTGTTTATCTCAGCCGAGGTGAGTCGATTTTTATACCCTTCGAGACTAAACAAGGCCAGAAGGGCCAGCAAGCTACTCCAACCATTGGGTGTGATTTGAGTGATAGTCAGGTTCATATCGAGCAGATACCGGCCGATGATAAGGTGTAGGGGCAAGGTCAATCCAGCATCGAGGGTGTGGATGTTGATAGCAGTAAGACCGGGAGTGGGGCTATCAGATCGCTCCTTAGGTCCGGGGGCATACATATGGATGTCCAAGGGAATCCGATATGTTTTTTGGAGATTGTTGAGGATATCAGCCGGGATAACAATGGAAACCTTGTTTGCATTAAAATATATCGCCCCCTTCGTATTCCTTTCAGCTCGCTCAGGTGTAGGGAAGCTTTCCCCCTACCTTGCCACATAATTGTCCCAGTCAAGTTCATGCTCGACGGCCGTAGGAATATTGTGTTCCGGAACAACTGGCATTGAGAAATTAATCGATTCAAGATAGGCCATGGTAATCTCCTCATCGTTAGAGTTCTCCTCGCACACTAGCCTGTTTCAGAGTAGCAACCACGATCTGCCAGCAACTGGAGAGTATAATTGCCAGGTTCTGGTGGGGAGGGGATTTAAATAGGCGGAGAGTACATTGGAAAGCTTGGGGTATGTTAACAAGGAGTAAGGAGGAGGGAGCCATGGGATTCAGGAGTATGGTAAACTTCAATAAAGCTTTACTTGCAAAGCAGACTTGGAGAATTATTTGCAACCCAACATCCCTATTGGCTACGACTTTAAAAGTAAGATACTTCAGACACTCGAACATTATGGAGGCAGAATTGGGATCACATCCCTCCTTTGTGTGGAGATCCATATGCTGGGGAAGAGACTTGGTGGAAAAAGGTAGATGGAGAATCCATGATGGCAGAGATATTCAACTATTCAAAGATAGATGGGTGACAGATCTTAATGAAGGAAAGATCAAGTCAAGGATTGCTTCTGCCTCCACGATATCGAGGTTTATTCTACCATCTAAGGAATGGAATTTAGACTTTAGTACTCAGGCCTTCCTGCCACACGAGATTGAAGCGATCAAAAGAACACCTATTGTGGAAAGTTTGCGTGGGGACTCAAGGTTCTGGTAACCGGCAAAGAAAGGTATTTATACAGTCAAATCTGGATATTGGCTTGAGAGACCAGCCTGCAAGCATCCAAGGAGAAGGAAGATGGCCCTTCTTCGCAACAAAAACAGGGCAAATGGTGGAAGCAATTGTGGTACCTCAATGTGCCACCTAAGGTTAGGAATTTCATGTGGAAAATGGCGAGTAATTGCATTGCAATGGAAGGAAACTTTGCGGATCATCATATTGGTGTGGATGCAACATGCAGATTGTGTGGCTTTAATTACTCCTCCATAAACCATGCTATATTCTTATGTCTGTGGGTTAAGGAAAATTGGAAAATCATGGGGCAGTGGCAAAAGGTGAAGTTGAAACGATAGACGGACATAAATGAATTAATGGAATTTTTGCTTCATGATGAATTGAGGATCGAAAAGGAACAAATTGCCATGGTAGCGTGGGCAATTAGGAAGGAAAGATGTAGCCTAATCTACAAAGGTGAGGAGAGTTACCGAAAATATACGAAGAAGCGAATAAGGGCAGTCAAATGGGCGATCAGCCTGCTCGATAGTTTTCAATGGTTGGAGTGGAGGTTTTAGCGCATAAATCTGCGAGTAATTTGGGCCTATCTTTAACTTGCAATCAACGGCTGTTGGAGGGACATGTTATGTTGGTCGATGCCAGTTTTATTGAAGAAGAAGCTTTGGGCTCTATATGTTTCGCTTTTAAATTGGAGGATGGGCTTTTGCGTTGGGTGGGCTGCGAGAGGATCAAATACCCGGGATCCGTGCTTGGAGTGAAATTATGGGCAATCTTACATGGTATGAGGCAAATTAAAAAAAAGAGGGCTTGCTAATTGGGTTCTTGTTTCAGATTCTTTAGTTGTGGTCCAGGCAATTGGAAAGAGAGAGCCAAACTTTAGTGCTGAAGGGGCTACTCTAGAGCTTATTTGGATGGAATTAGACGATGCCGTAGGAGGAGGCATACGTTTTATTCCCAGGGAAACAAACAGTGTTGCCCATGAGTTGGCAAAGTGGGCAAGAAACACCTCTATCCCTCACGATTGGGTAGAAGAGGATATTCCGGGTTGGGTTAGGAAAATTGCTTTGTTGTAGTTGAAGGTCCTTATCTCTCTGTATGAGTTCCTTTAAAAAAAAAATTATTAATTAATTTTAGTATGAAAACACATGGTAATCTTATGAATGTTGTACTACCCAGTTTAAACAATTATGAATGGCAGACTTCCAGGTTTTTTTAATTTGATTTGGGTTGATTTTCTTAGTTGATTTGGAATTTTTCACATGTGATTTATTTCACACAAGCATTCCTTATATTAAAAAGTGTAGATTACTTATGCTGAAAAGTGTAGAATAATTAATCACACTGAAAAGCTGATATTGTTATTAATTTTTTAATATAAGCTTTTCATTATATTTTTAATAAAAATATTTTCAATTATTAAATAAATGTATTATAAAATAAAGAGGAGATCTCATATGAAATGTTCCATGTAAGTAATATACTAAAAATAGGAAAAAACTTAAAAAGTTTGTGGGTCAAGGGGGTGGACCCCGTCAACAATTAAAATTCGTGGGTCATGGGTCGCTCTAGTTCAAATTTCGTGGATCCTAACTGGGTAAAATAAATTTTTCTCAAAGAATTCGCAGGGCTTACTTCAGAAAATTCGCTCTCAAACTGTGTTATTATATGGACAAAAGTGTGTTTACTGAAAGTCAAAATGTGTGTTACTAATCCTTAAAATATTAATATTTTTTACATTTAAAGTAACTATAAATACAATATGTATTTTTAAAAGAATAAATATGTATTTCTTAATTTAATTTTTATTCTTTTTTTTTAGTTTATGTTGATACTATAATGTTAATGTAGTAACATATCTTTTAGTACCTTACATGTGTTGATATAAGAAATATATATTTTTCTAAGGATAAATAAATATTTGTAAATAATACTACATACATTTGCTCTTGCAGTAAGGTAAATTTATTCAAATAGTAATATATATTTACTTTCAGTTTATGTTGCTATATGAGCAAACATATGTTACTGTAAAAAATAAATAAATATATGTAAAAATACAATATTTAGTCATATAGTAATACAAATTTTGTCTTATAGTAATATGTATTTTGTTCATATAATAACATATCTGATAGCAAGAATTCTAAAATTTATGTAGCGCAAAATAAAAAAAAATATCTAAATTTAACCTAATCCAATCAAAATTTATAATATTTTGAATATAAGCTATTTCGCATAAATCAATTTGCGAAATATTTCATATAAAAATTCGCGTAAAATAAATATTTTCGCTTATTAATGGGTTCAAAGGCAAAAATCCTGTGATGAACCGTATAATAAATTATTAATGCTGCGGGTAAAAAGGCACGAAGAAGAATAGTATAAAAGTAGACAGAAATGAGTCATAAATCATAAGTCTTGTTAAAAAACTGATAAAATGGCGATGGAAAGCGGCAGCGGCGGCGCCACCGGGAGTAACTGGACTGAGGAGGCTGAAGACCTTGTGCATGGTGGAGAAGTCGACCGAGCTATTTCCTTTCTTGAATCGACGATCTCCAATCTAGAAAATGAATTAAAAGAAGTTCAACATGAAAATGGTGGGAAATCGTCGTCTTCCATCGCTGATCAGTTGTCCACTGCTCTTGAAGACTTGTCGAAGCTTTTCCACGCTAAAGGTTTCTCTATTAAAGCCGACCAGACTTTCTCCCGTGCACTACAAATCAAACACGGAAAAGGGTAAGTCCAATTTCGACTACTATCATTTTCTTTGTATGAATTCAAAGCGAATTATTATTGAGATAGTATTTCTATTTCTGTTTCCATTACTAGAACATTCATGAGATTTTCAGAAATGTGTTCAGTTAAATGAAATTGAAGAGTGTGTTTACATTTTATATATATTATGTTTAAATTGGACGGTGCTTGGTATGGTACTTATATATAGGTTGAATGGGATATAACAAATAGAGATCGAATACCTTTTCTAGTGTTTTGCTACTATATTGCCAAACTGATTCATACTTTAGCTTAATTGAGTTGATTCATTGTTCTTGCTTCCTTGTTTTTGGTGCTCTCAGGGGTCCTCATATTGAAAAAGAGTCAATTTCTAATGAATATGCGATTGCTCGGGCTTCACAAGACGAGGATACTGGTGATGATTTCGGAAAACATGGTTTGCCTTTTCAAACATTTTGGGTTTCTATTTTCTGTGATGGATGTGGGATGTTATCATTTTTCTCTAATCAATGAGCAAGTTAGTTTGGATGCGTTTTGTTCTTTTGCATCATTTGCCAAATTTATTTCTCAATAATTAACTGTTCCTTGTTTCATTGCAAAGGCTATGATGGAAACTCTTTAAGCTTGCACAGTTATGGCTTTGCACTAGAGAGCGGTGCAGAAGATGGTATATATCTTTCATTAATGTACTTTTTTTTCTGAAGTTACGGTATTGTTGAATGTTATTTTGGTACGTACCTAGTTTAGAGTTCTCTAGCATTATTTTTTTTTCATTCATTAAGTAGTAATCTCCTGGAATGCCTCGGTTGGAACTATTCTTCCACCTTCTATTGTGTTTCGATGTGGCTGAAAACCTGAAACTAGATGCCTTTTCATTCCCAGTTTTCATTAGATCCTGCTCAGAGGCTGAAATTTCATTAGTGCATTTGATTGTTCGGTTATTTTCTTTTTGAGCTTTAGGTTTTATATACACAGAGAGTTTGCCCAGATTAGATTCTGCTAAGATACTGAAAGACCAATAACACCCTTGGTTGCTCCTTTAATTTTCTAGGCTTTAGACGTGTATTGGAAATTGGACTATTTTAATTAAGCTGTTACTCTGAGTTACTCTTCTCAAGTTTCAAATGCATGTTTTACTAATACAGTTTTTGACAAACAGCTTAAAAGGAATTTTAGGGCTAAATACACTGATTAAACATTAAACCATTTACACTTAAACACTTCCAGTTGTGTCAAGAAGAATGTTTGTGCTCCTTACTTTAGGTGCACATTGGATACTGCAAACCAAATTTGATCTGTTTACTAGAATAGTTTACCATGCTATTGGTGAATTTGTTAGGTTCGTGTTTATTATATAGCATGCTAGATCAGGTTTTAGGATTTGAGCATATTTTTTATTCGATAATCGGATGATGTGGTTCATGCTTGGGGTTGGCTCATTTAAAATGTATAAAAATGTCAAGCTACAGCCTACATGAGCTTAATTCCTGTGTAATGTATACTCCAATCAATCTTGCCTTGTTTGATAGTCAAACCAAGCCAAATTCACAACTTGACAAGAGATACTAATTGAACTTGAACATTACCTTGCGAGGCTTAACTTGATTATTTTCACCTTTAGACCTATATTCAGTAATTATCTTGGACTAATTGTTAGTTTTTGACAATGGTTAGATTGCATTAACTTCATTAGTTTCACCTTTAATAACTATGTTTATCGGCCTCCATTACGGCCATAACCCGAAAGACCAATGAGCACAAATATGTGTCAGGGAGTAAGGTTCTCGACAGCGGAAACAGCCCTCCTCCCCCCAATAACGGAGACCAAAAAACTATGAATAAGACATCTGGCAGGGTTGGCGAGGTCTGTGATTGACCAAAGAATGGACAGATTCAGACAGTGCTTGAAATTGGGAAGCATGAGGGACTGGCCGGTTGAATTCAGCAGGACTCCTGTCAAGCGTGAGTAACCTAAGGGCGGATAAGGCTTGCTTCCTAAGTTACTGCGCGTAGGTGGAGGATGGCAAGGGTATTGCTGATGCAGGTACTTCAATCTCATGAAAAAGGTGCATGGTACTAGCAAAATCCTCTGCATCCTTATAATGGATACCGAAATTGATGTCGTTGCGAAGACCATGGAGAAACAGTACCAGAGCATCGGTGTCGGACAAAGAACGGACCAACGCGAGGTGGGAAAGAAAACAATTTAAATAGTCATCAACCGTTGAGGTCTTTCATGTCAAGGTCAGAGTCTCCTAGCGTTTGGAACAGGGGTCGGTGCCAAACTGCTTGAGTAACTCCATCGAGAAGCTGTACCAACTGAGCTTTGGAGAGCGACCATGAAGCCACTGCATCCAGTGTAGCTAAGGGCCTTCCCTTGCAACTAGAGTGTACTTCAATTTCATGTCAACTGTGTATTTTTGGCGCAGAAAAACTGCTTGGCCCTGGATAACAAAACAAAAGGTCTGTTCCCAGTAAAAAGAGGCAATTCTAAGAGAGGAGATGGATCCAGCTCTGTTGCTGGAGATGCAAACGCTGACTTAGAACTTAGAAGATGCCTGATCGCGAGCGGAAGAATCAGGGGCAACATCCCTTTCAACATCATGCGAAGCAAATCTTAAATATCCTTGATGGAAGAGGTCAGGCAAGCTATCGACCCCTTCATCTCAGACATCTCATTACCAACCCTTTCTCCAAAACTTCCATCCCCTTCTCCAACACAGTGGTGCGCTTGTCTGTCCTCGTCATGTGACTGGCACATACTGACCAAATTGTTGGAGGTGGATCAGTCACACCAACAGAATGGAACAAGAACACAATACTGGAAATTCTGTCCAACGTCAATAGGCTGAAAGTACAATTGTGTAAAATTAGACAAAATAGTACTATAGTCTGACAGGCACATGGTCCAACTCAACCGTATTAGGAATCAAACAATTAAACAAGAATGATAGTAAAAAAATCCAACAGCGTAGTAATGGGCCTAGCCCGGCTTCGTCCTCCTTCATGATAAACCATTGGTGCAACAAATGGACTAAGGGGGTGGGTGTTTGCAAATTCTAATGGAGTGGTTACAAGCACTAATCATTAAAGTTCTCCCCTCACAGCTGTAACTTCTGAGAAGTGCTTCTAAGCTGTGAGTTGAGTTTGCAAACACCCCTGAGTAGTAGGGGACAAGGCAGAGGCAATTGTCAGCATCCTCTAATTATATTTAAATTAATGTGTAATTCATTGGAAAAAACAAATTTAATACATGTATGTTTTCTTTTGATGTGAGTGCCTTGGAGCTTCTTCTTACATCCCCTGTCCCCAAATCTCCTGTCGCTTCCCCGTCCCCGCTGTCAATGGATTTTTTAACCCATCTTTTTTTATAAGAATCTAATTTAAAGAAAATCAGACCACTTCCTTAAATTTGGGAATAACTCTGGTCTTTTTCCTAACAACTTGATCTTTCAAACACCAGATCTTCTCATTTTTTAATGCATTTCTCTGTTTTATTCTTTATGTATACGACTATAAGACATCTTAGGGAGAATAATGTTCATTTAATAGTTTTCTTGATGCTTGAGGAAAAGCTTATGTAGCCACTCATGTATGAATGGCAGCAGTTTCAATGTCACGCTATAGTTGTTGTTTATCTCATCCATCCATTTTTCAATTGTATCGAAGTATCATATGCTTTACATGATAAAACATGCAACCTAGTTCTTACTTACCAGTCAGTCAGCAGAAATGCAGCATGACCATGGTTAGTACTATGAGTTTGATTCACAAGGCAAAGATTTATGTGTGTTGCATTTATCAATCCTGTAATTACGATTTTATCCTTCATTTGACATGTTTTAGTTGAAAATAGGGCTGATGTTGTGGTATCTTGCAGATTGGGAAGCTGTTGCAGATCGTGCTCCGGAGGAGTTACTTTCCCCACAGTGTTTGCCAGCGGTATCAAATCTGTCTCTGGATGATTTAAAAGCTCAACACCCCAAGAGGCGAGGAAGGGGAACATTCTCATATGAGAAACAGGGCCTATACAGTGATAACCAATCTGATGAACCTGAGTCTGATGACACTCAAGATATTTCTGTGCACCAAGTTGAAGATGTGGAAAGAAGAAACTGTATGTCTGTAAGCAATTCATATTTGGACTAATTTAAGTTTCTGCAAAAATATTCCTGCTATGACGCACCATTAATGATGTAGAGTATGTGGCATCCTTAATCAGCTGCAAAATTTCCCTGATTTATGCCACAATTCCAATTACTTTCGTTGGTCTTGTTTCCTTTTAAAGTGGTAGATATGTATTGAATAAACAGGAGTTTGCAATTGGTAATTGTGGACAATGATTGTGTGATTTTACTTCATTCAATAAGATTTTAGCTCTGTCAATCAAGCACTAGAAATATGTTGTATTATTGCAAAACAGTAACAGGCGAGTTATTCACACTCTAGTGTGTGATCACATATTTTAACAGCATTAGACTTTTAATTGATGACATATGAGGGACATAGGCTAACTAGATTCACAATCACCAATTTCAAAGCTATGTGAAAAATTTTTAGAAAAGAAACTGATACTTTTGTTCTTACTTGTAGATTGATGCCTTCTTGTTATGGAAGGCACTTATAATTTTTTTATTAAACTTTAAAATTGACGCTACCTTCCAGAGATTGTGTTCATTGGCATATACTTTTATTTTTTCGCAGAACTTTGTTAATGTGTTTCTTATAGTTATTTGTGTTCTTGTTTTATTTTATATTTTTAGAAATGACATTGACCCATTTACTGAATAACCTGTTTAACTTGTTCAATGGTTAATTAAAAGTATCAAGTTCTGATGCATGAATTTCCAGAATATCAGTTAACTATGATTAGTCAATACAGTTACTTGTTTGCTGTTTATTAATTCAGTTGATCATAGTAAATATATATTTCCTGCATCCTGATTATCATGGGAATGATATATATCCGTCAACAGACTTTAATGTTGTTTTTTTATTTCAGCAGTGTATGGTACGAGACATGTTCTTGTTCTAGCCGACTTTCCTCCAAGTACTAGGACAACTGATCTGGAGAAGTTACTGGGGAAATTCAAAGACCGTTTTGTGATTCGTTGGGTGAATGATACAACTTCACTTGCAATATTCAGAACATCATCTGTGGGTAATTACCATTGCTTATCTATGGCTTTGGTTTAACTCACTGAAATCATGAAATGGATAGTTTTGTTATCTTGTGGGAGGTAACATAAAGTTGGATTGGTTTACTGTGTGATATTCTTATGATAATGACATGGTATTATATGAACCTTTTGTTTTTAGAGTATACATTTCATCCATAGGAGTAGATTCTGGTTAATGGGTTCTTGTCACTGTTGTTTCATTTCCTTGAATCCTGTACAAATGAATGCTAACATATATTCTGTTACGATCCCACATCGGATTCACAAGAAATTGTGGATGGGTATAT
>JAPKLY010000106.1:1042944-1056433 GCA_026898435.1 Prunella vulgaris | reverse complement strand
CCATGGTTTTGGGTTAAGTTAGGGCTCCCTAGCTTATATTCTTAACATATTCTACTGGATTCTAATAAAAGGTCCACCATTGATGAATGATTTAGGTTTAATTTACTTTTTTTAAGTCTTGTTCTAAGGCCATACAATCGCAGTACTCTCTCTAGTATTTAACTTATATAAATTCAGAGCAACCACTCTTTTAAACAGTTAGTCTTGATTTGTAGTAAGATAACTGATTATTCTAGCAATATCTATTGTTGCCAGCTTGTCATTGGATTTAGAATCTCGGATGGAGGCTCTAGTATATAATTGTTTAATTTGAAAGAAGGGTTTCATCAGTTGTTGCTCTAAAATGATAAAATGAGGCTCTCTCTTTTAAACACTTGCTCTTATTTGTTATAAGACCCAATGATGGTTGTATCAGTTACTTTTAAGTTTTACCATGTGGCGTATAGTTTATTTATGCTTTTAATTTCCTGATGTAGCTCTCGAGGCTATTAACTCCATCCAATGCCCCTTCACAGTTCGTGAACTTGACGAGGATGAGGAACTTATGAGTAAAATTTCTCCAAAAGGTATGCAGATGCATTTTCTACTCTTATCTTGAGAAACTAGATATGTTGCCGGATTAAATTTTTGAACATTGACTTCTGCGCAGTTAGTTTTTTCCTTTTCCCTTTTATCTTTCCTGAAGATGTTAGTAACCACAGTAGTTGATCCACGGGAGGATCAGAGAGTCATAGTTGAAACCATTGCAACATTAATAATCCAGCATGCATCTTAAAGTAGACGTCAGTGCAAATAGCCTTATGTGTACATATATATGCATAGAATAATAAAAGTAGAGGCCAAGATTTGTTTTGACTGCATTTATATCAGATTTGGAGCCACCTCGGCAGAGGCCTCAGACATCAGCACGAACTGCTCAGAGATTGATAGCACGGGGGATGGGAATAAAGTTGCCTTCTACATTTGGATCGAGCGAACTTAGGAAACAGGAAGAAGCCAGGAAAAACCGCATAGTTTCAAGACAGAACATGAGGGATGATGCTTGGGGCGATGATCCGAACTAGCATTTATTTAACATTTTTACCAGGTTTGAATGAATGCAACTTTGAATGGGTGTTTGATTTGAAATGTAGAATTTATCAGAGAGAGTTTTCTCAGCCCACATTTCAGATTGTAACAATAATACAATCAACCAACAGCACATGCGTTGTTGCAGTTCATTCAGTTTGCTTTTAATGAACTATACAGAGAGGTACAGTTTTAAGCATTTCAGTCTGCTGTTGTAAAATAATACTTAATTATTTTTTGATCCGATTAATGGTGATTTGAACCCATAATCTCAAATTCTAAATAGTAGAGCTCTAATATCCTGTGCTGTTTTGTGTATACAAAAACTTTGAGCATTATCAATTCAAATAATGAATCAGCTTTTCCTTTGGGACAAAGCAGTAAGTTATTAGAACTATATTTATTGGTTAATATTATTTTGCCTACTTTAACTCTCTTTTCCAAGTTGGCCAAATCTTAAATTATAGTTTATTGTGACACCTAAATCTTTTAGGCTCTGTTTGCATGGAGGAATTATGGGCTATGAATTTAAATCTACAATGTAAATTTGTTTCATTTGTTTGAGTAAAATGTTTCAATTAATGGATTTCAAAATTTTAGTTTTAATTTTAATTTAAATTTGAGAAAATTTTAATTACCTAACAAAATTATGTCATGTGAATTCATTCATTTTTAAATATTTTGAATTTTAAATGAATATATTCAAACGCAATTTCAATGAATATTGGTTAAGTATATTTTACTAATTTCTTTTATTTTACATTAATTATTCGACGTCATTTCATCCAACAAATTAAGATTTAAATACTAGATATTTTATTCATAAAGTATTGCCTTAAAGCATCTCCAACCGTTTGCGCCACTCTAGCGTAGAGTTCGCGCTAGAGTGACGCAGAATTTGAAATTCATCTCCAATAGTTCGCACTACATTCTGCGATACATATATTTTTCTTAATTTTTAATAAGTTTAATTTATATAATTACAATTTAAACCTAAAAATATTACAATTTAAACTTAAAATATTACAAAATATTACATAAATAAAATTATTTTAAAAAAAATCTAGCGCGGGTGAACAGTGCGCGCTAGAATCAACGCGACACTGTTCACAACTCTCATGTGGTGCTAAATTGTAGCGCTGCGTTGGAGGTAAAATTCATCTCCACCCTAGCGCATAGTGCAGGGTTGGAGCAGGGTTGGAGTTGCTCTTAGCTGTTGATATTTAAGCAAGCATAGATTAATAAATTAATGAATATGTCAGCTATTTTATTCTAACCTGGGACCTTAGAAGTGGACATTATATGAACTACAAATAATAAAATATAATATTAAAAAGAAAAAAAAAAGTGAGAATGGGACGAATCAATGGGATCTTCCCATAAAAGATACAAAATTAAGTAGGCAAAGAAATGCTTCAAATGTCAACAGTTCGCCCTGAACATACATATCCCAACACAAGAATTAAAATCGGTGAACAGTTCATGGCCTTTTGCTAAATGGGGTATCGATTTGATCGACTCATTCCTGTCCGAAAAAAGTGGAGTTAAATTCGCAATAGTGGCTATGGACTACTACACTAAGTGGGCTGAGGCTGAAGCCCTGACAACTATAACTCAAGAAAAGATGATAAGCTTTATTTGGAAGAACTTGATCTGTAGGTTTGGTCTACCGCAGTCGATAGTCACAGACAACAGAAAACAATTCGATGGGAAAGAGCTGAGGGACTTATGTGCATCGTGGAACATTAAGAAGCATTACTCCATTCCATACCACCCTCGGAAAAATGGACATGTGGAAGCTGTAAACAAAATTTTAAAGCACACTTTAAAGGTTCGATTGACTGATAGAAAAGGCAGTTAGCTAGAAGAGTTACCCGAGGTATTATGGACCTACATGACTAGTACAGGAGAAACGCCATTTACCTTGGCTTTCAGAGTCGAGGCAGTCATTCTGGTGGAAGTCCAGAATCAAACCTGGAGGATTTTAGGATACAATAAAGAAACAAATGATGATGCTATGGCAGTAGAGAAAGATCTGATTGAAGAAACACGAACTTCTGCAGAACTGAGGAATACATCATACAAGCAATGAACAGAAAAATATTACACCTCTCAGGTCAAGGACATGAAATTTAAGGTTGGGGATCTAGTTATGAGAAAATTACTGACGGCTCCTCTAGGTGTATTTGGTCCAAACTGGGAAGGACCATTTAAAATCACGAAGAATTGGCCTAACGGGACATACGATCTAGAATATTTGCAAGGAAACCCATCACCATATACTTGGAATGCAACTCATCTCAAGAAGTTTTTTGCAGTAGAAGTTTTTCAATTTTGTTCAAGTTATTTTTGCTCGCCCAGTTTGTATTGATCGGGCGAGCAACCTTATGTTGATTGTACAAGATAAGTTTTGTATATTTGCCAACAGTTAATGAAGATCTTTTTTATTAAATATCAGAGTCGTGACAACAACAGAACATTTCAGATACAAGTTATGGGATTCAGAATTACATGCATAAAATATTAACACGTCATCTTAAGTTAACTCGCAAGTCAAAGACTCATTCCAAGGCAAGGTGAAGAAACCAACCCTTCATATATGTTAGAAATAGGGTTCTCACCAACCAATAAGCCCACATCATAAGGATGAAATATAAATTAAGGTGTAAATTCGTGATCCAAAATTTGGAAAGTAAGACGAATTAATAAAAACACTTTACAAAAGAGCAATTTTAACTTAAGTAAAAACGACAAACAAAATAAAGATACACAAGTAGTTGTGATAAATATTCCTTATTAAGTTAAAGAAAAAAGGGAAGATACATATTAGGTGCCTTCATGGGCGAGCTTCCTAGAAGCTAAACAAGCAAAATGGACAAAAAAGGAAAAAAAAGCAAGAGAAGCAAGTCTTCACTGCTCGTCTGGGGGCTACTTGCCACCCTGCTGTTGCTCACATTGGACCTACTCACCAACGGGCACAACCGCTGCCGAAGAAGCATTTTCACCAGTTGTGGGAGAGAGACCTAACAGATTCTCAAAGAAGAATAGACCTTCAATGTCCATCATGGTGTCGTCCTGCTAGCCAACCTCCAATGGGGGATAAGAACCCCCAATAATCTTCACACCAGCAGGGAAGATACTCAAGTCTACCCCCACTTCAGCCAAGTCCCCCACATCTAACACGCTGTCATCCTTGGGAGGTCGGGAGACAACAAACTCAACAAACTCCCGCTTCAGAGCCTCCCAAGTATCTTCGTTATGGTTGATGGCGTAGCGGTATGCACGAAGATTCTCCAAAGGCACAGATGAAGCCAAAGTCAGCAAACTCGGCACGAACCTCGACGACTGTGGCAGCAGAGGAGCAGTCAGTGTGCTCATTCTTCATTTGGGCGAGCATGGTGCGAGCAGTTTGGAGTTCTTTCTCCAACTTTGCAGTTTTTCCCTGAGCTGCTCGCCCCTCATCTGCTTGGGCCTTGAGGCTAGCCAATTCTTGGCGAAGACAATCAGCATCAAACTTTGTCTTCTAGGCACTAGTGATGCAGCCCTTTTGCCCTTCAAAGAGGTCTTAGCCTTGGCCTCCATATCAGCCAACTTCTTTTTCATCTCATCTTTCTGCTCGCCCGCTTTGATGGACGCATTGCTTAGAGCAGCATGAGATTTCTCCAGAGCTAAGACTTGCTCTAGGGAGCGTTGGGCGGTGATAAGATCACCACTAGAGTAGTGCATCTCCAAGCGGAGATTGTCCGCCACCGCTTGACGGTGGATATTGGCCTCTTTGGCCTGGGTCCAGTGGCGAGCAATCGCCTCAGTGGCCCACTTGATGGGACCTTGTAGCTCGCCCAAGCTACTCGGTGGGCGAGCAAGGGCAAACTGGTGCACGGCCTCAACGGGTGGGGTATCAAGCAGGGTCGTACCTACAAGACAAACAATTTAAAATTAACAAAAAGTTTAAAGTATTCTATTAAATGGGTGACATTTATCAGCTGACTGATAGATCGAATCGGTGGTGGAAAAGGAATCGGTGGTGACATTTATCAGCAGGGTCTGTTCGCCCAGATTGCCAGGAGCCAAATGCTCGCGGGACTCTTGCCCTCTTCGACGGAGGCTCTCCTTCATGATCAACACAAGAGCCGTACCCCCGTTGCAAATGGCGGCTAGCTCCACTTGGCGAGGAGGACGGGGCCTGACGATCATAAGTTCTTTTAGAGTGTGGAGCCCTAGGTGGTTGGGCAGCAGAGGTGCTCGCTCCCTTTTTCTTAGGACCTACCTTTTTAGCCGCTAACACCACATAGGGGATCCTTCTTAGTGCGCGCCATTCGAATTTTGTTGTTTAAAGCTTGGAAGGAAGAAGGGATGGCGATAGTGACCTCATCGGCTGCGAGCAGCATGGCGACCAAATAAGTGTTAGAAACTTCTTCAAAAGTTATGAGTATATTCAAACCTAAGTGATGGTCACATCATACCAGGAAGGCGAGCAACTTGAGCTAAGAGGTGGTGAGGTGTTGTAAGCAAACCCGAAGCAACCCTACAACTAGGCTTGCTCAGATATTCGAGTGTCCTCTCTTTCTTGTTTCGAAGGCATACTAAGATGCTTGTAAATTTAAACTCCTCAGAAATGCTGGTCTTCTTCCAACGTTGAGGAGGCAGACCTGCAAAAAAGAGTTGAAAATTTTAGCAAAATGAATTAAAACCCAGTTGGTGCACAAACCAAAGTCCTACGCTGCAACTAGCCAAACTCAGTGGGGGACATTATACGTCCCTCGCGCTCCTCATTATTGTCAGGTGCTCTCCAGTCACCCCCAATGAAGAAGAATTGGTCCTTCCATCCTCGCACTTTGTTGGGCACACCTTCAAGGACCTTCAAAGTTTTCCTTTCCTTGAGATAATAGTACCCATTGCCCTCCTCCGCACACTTGCTAATACAAAGGGCATAATTCACTTCAACGAGGGTTAGATGGTTTTTTGTACTTCTCAAGAGCAAACACCGTGAAGAACGCCAATAAGCTACTCCAAGCATTGAGAGTGAGCTGGGTGATCACCAGGTTGGCCTCTTCTAGAAAACGACCAACGAGAGGATGAAGTGGGAGCGTGGCCCCGGTTGACAAGGTATGCATGTTGATCACCGTTAATCCTGCAGGGGATGATCATCTCTCTCATTTTTCTTGGGTCCATACATTGTAACATCGCAAGGTATTTTGTACTCCCTCCGAATGCCATCAAGGAAGCCTTTATCTATTGTACTCTCTATGGTGCTTGCCTTGAACGAGGTAGTCCCCTTAGATCCCCTGAATTGGCGAGGAGGAATTGGGAAGCTGCTCGCGTATCGTTTGTAGTAGGTGTTCCAATCAAACTCTTGCTCGACACCCTCAGGAATGGTATTCTCCATCATGTTAGGTTGCGGGAAGTCCACAGACTCAAGCCAATCAAGGATGGACTATTCCTTCTCGCTACTTGAGGTGATCTCCATGGGAACCTGATCGTCCCCATCTGGGCGAGTAGTCGATTGCTCGACGTCTTACTCGCCCTAGTGCTCGGCACCGTCCTCCTCTATGGAATGAACAATTGAGGCAACCTCAGGATCTGAATCCTCTAAATGGACTGACGAAAGGCCGACGATCGGACCAGCCTTGTCCGTAGGTCGTTTGCCCGGATTCCTATTAGATATCGTCCTACTGGAAGAAGAAGACATTGTGGCGATCTTGAAGAATTTTTCGTAATCTCCTTTGATGTGAAATAAAGAAAGTCCGGTAAGAGGCACAAAAAACCCCAGAAATAAAGCAAAGATTATTGGAAAATAAAACCTAAGAAATTCCAGAATTAAAACAATTAACAAATGAAAAACATATGCAAGAAATAACTACCTTCAACAATCTCGAAATCATATTTTGGGTATGAGAAGTTTGAAAAACCGCCGTGAGCATGAAAAATCATCGGTAGTTTCAGAAGAAGAAGAGAACGTGAAAAAAAAAAGAGATGTAAAAGAGTATTTATATGTTACGAATAACAAAATGGCGAATATAATAAAGTACGAGGACCTACCTGCAAAATTTTTGAATTTTGAATGATTGGCGCGCCTTTCTGTATGATTAATGGGCACGCCAAACAAGGAAATACTTCATCTTTCGTGCCACCTCCTCTGGCTTGGCGAATAGAAGGGCGAGCACCACAGTCGAGCATAATAGTGGACGATTTTTCATAAGCTGTTCGCCAGTCTGCTCGCTTACCTGTCCGTCCTTCAAATTCAGAGTTGGCATATCACCCTTCATCCCAACAATAATCTAGCACATCCTTCAATATGAAAATCAATTAAAGAATGTGCTGGGGGCAAATATTGATGACGAGAGTTACACTGCTAATTAAGGGCAAATCAATAACACTTAATTAGTAATTAATAAAAGTCTTGATTATGACAAGGTGAAAGACGAGCAAGAGAAGGCTAAGCCAGCAAGCCTAATTGGCCAAGTTAAAACTGCTCGCCTCCTTGCTCGCCACATATCCTAAATGCATAAAGTCAACAAGCCAATAAAAGAGAGTACAAGTTAGTGTTGCTCGCCCAACACCACAAATAGTATCGATAAGGCAATCAACTAAATCAAGGGGATAAAAGCAAGCAAGGCTGCTCGCTTGACATCTAAAGAAGTGGCAAGCATCATAAGAACTTCCCCGTTAAAAGTTGTTCGCCCTATTGGGAGCTGGTCGTCCCCGGTAAACAACACAACACCAGATGTCAGTTGCTCATCCAAAGATCTCTAGCTTCCTGAAAGAAGAAGCGAACAAGTTGGAGGATACTTTAGTCATTTTAGAGCTACTAATTGTATTAAGACCTAAGGAAGTGACAAGTGTTAGGACACTTGTTAGAAGATTAGACCAATTGTTGGTCCCAAATAGACAATAACATGTGTATGAGGGGGGGGGGGGAATACACCTGTAAGTACAGATTTTTAAAAGAGTAGTCTTACAGCAGACTTTAAAAGCACATGCTACCTATATAAAGTGTCAGTGGACTTGAGGGTCCCCTGATAAGTGGCCTGTGGGTTTGATCAAAGTTTTAGTTGTGCAGTGGATTAATTCAAAACCTTTTGAAGTTGTTAACTCACACAAAAGAATAAGGCACACAAAACACAAGGGATTTATAGTGGTTCGGAGTTAAACTCTCCTACATCCACTTTTCCTGATTTATCAGGAGAATTCCTTAACCACAGGAATTCCTTGTTTTAGAGTGCCAAGGTGCACTACTCAAGAACAATTTCTCTTGATCTTTAGGATTTTCACTGAGTCCTAGTCCTCTCTAGATTTCAGACTGAGACACTTCTCAGCTTACTTTCCTTCAACTCACAGCTTTGAACCTATTTCAGTTTAAGGGCTTGAGTTTTCCAACTAAGGTTGAGATAACCCTTTACAGTGATAACCAATATCTAGATTGGGTTATCTCAGTAGGCTTCTAGAAATATTACAGTGTAAGATTAAATACAAGGTTGAGCTCTAAACAATGTGGGCACTTGGGAAACTAGAGTGATTTCGAGTGCTTGAGAATATGATGAACTTTTGAGAACTTTTAGATTTTCAAATGAGCTTGATAGTTTCCCGTACTTAGCTTCTTTTTCAACTCTTGTATTTATAGACTTAATTTGAAAGACTATCCGTTGGAGAGATAGTTTCAAATTAAGCTATTTTGGTGTTCCAACGTTCTTAAAAAATCTTTCTCAGATTTTAGGATGGTCAAATATGTGAAATGTTGCAGTCCAACGTTCTTCAAGATCTCCTTCAGATTTTGGATGGTCAACTCTTAAGCATTAATGGTTGGGAGCTCATTAAATGTCTGCTTAGAGTTAATGCACCCGCCTTTGAAAACTGTGCCATCCTAGGTTGCTGGTTGCTTCTGAACTTGGTACTGACATGTCAGTCTTTTGTGTCAGGTCCGTACATAGGTGGCAGCTTCTCATTGGTCTGACTTAATTGTTCTTCAGTCCAGTCACAACGGTTGCATTGAAGTCCTCTGTCTTTTAATCAGGTGACTTGGAACATTCTCTTTGTTGCATTTAACACTTCATTTATGTGTTGGCTGCTTCCTTCATAAATGTTGAATAACATTTAATGAATAAGGTTACTTGTCTTAAGGGGGGTTCATTCAGGCCGGTTGAACTTAGTTCTCTGAGGTGCATTCTTCAGCAAGTGGGTGTATCTGCTAATCCTTCATCAGGCTAGTCTAAACACATCAGACTAGTTTTAACTTAAGTAGCCTGTTTTATATTAACTTATTTTCTAAACTTTTATCATAGCCTCCTAACACTTTGGGCTAGATTTCTAAGTCTTATAGATACATTAATCAGTCATGGGTAGGGGAGGACGGTACGGCATACCAAATATTTTTTTGCCATACCATTACCGTACCAAAATTTTTGATATCGAAAACTATCATACCGTTGTCATACCGGAAATTTCAGTATACCGAATTTTGATATACCAAAATTTCGATACCAAAAAATATCATACCATTTTCGTACAGAAAATTTTGGTATTTTTGGTATACCGAAAACTTTGATTTTTTCGGTATACCGAAATATTTTTGGTATACCAAAATATTTTTGGTATACCAAAATATTTTCAATATGAAATTTTCGGTATATCGTGATATACCAAAAATATTTTCGGTATACCGAAATATTTCAATATACCTAAAAAATTTCGTTATATCGCGGTATACCGAAATTTTTATATTTATATACAGTTACCGTATCAAAAATTTCGATATCATACCATATCGTACCAAAAATTTCGGTATACCAAAAATTTCGATAAATTCGATATTTTTCGATACGATAAGTGCGGTATACTGGTATTTTCGATATTTTTTCCACCCCTAGTCATGGGGGGATCTTTGGGACTTTATCAAAAGATTTTATAAGTCATTTCCCAACACCAATTAATCAAAATAAGTGCCACCGCCTCTACCGCGCTGCTGCTGATGTTAAACGTTGCCTACTGTGTCTGTTTGTTGAAATGCCTTTTATAAAATAAGTTGATCAAATCTAACTTCACTTCAGTTAACGCGGAAAAAAGCAGATTGATGAACCCTGTATTTCCCACCCTCTCAAGGAAGTGAACGAACAGGTTTAAAGAGGCGAAAAAGCAGATCGAAGAACCCTGTGCAAATGCGTTGCAAAGAGTCCATCTCTCCTATTTTTCCCTGATAAGGTTTTCCTCTTCAGACCTTGAGATATTTGATCTGCATCTATGTACTTAAATGTATTCTATCCTCTTTTATGTTTCAAATCGTTCATCTAATCAAGAAATGGTCTGTACAGGTAGTTCTTAAGTTAACTGTGGAAGTACTTATATAAGCTTTTCACTATAAACTGGGAAGTGTCTGCTTGATGATTATTAAAGAGGGAGGATGGACAACAAAGTTTCAGTTTGTGAATGGAATGAAAGTTGAACGATTTTCGATGGCGTAGCGCAGAAAGCTCAGCTTAAGAGGTCTCTTAGGAAAATCTAGATATGGTCATCTACTTAAATTAAGTTTCAAGTGTTTCTAGGAGTATTTCCAGTATTTTTTGAGTTAACGGAGAAAAAGAATAACGTGATAGTACTTGTTAAACTTGAGCAACATTGTCAAAGAATAACAAATTTTTTGTTAAGCCTAGTAGTCATGAGTAATTGACCTAGACAACAAACATATGAATAAAAGAGAAAACACTATCTCAACTCTTTGGTTATAAAAGATTAAGGGGGCGCTTGTTTCAAATTCTTCAATGGTAATGGGAATGAAATTTTGTTGGGACAATCTGAGTGTTTTGATTAGATCCCAAAACCCCTGATGAATTTGCCTAAGTATAGTTGTTCAGGATAAAATAATTCAGGATAGTTAGGTTAGAAATTCAGTACAGGAGGACCATGCTGAAGACTGAAGAATATTGGAGTCGACTCAATTTACTGAAGTCTGAAGTGTAAAACATCCTGAAGGAGTCAGCCAGTCTTGCTGAAGATTGTCTGTTCTGAAGCTGAAGATCGAAGCCTGCTGATTCATCCTGAAGTCAATCCTGAAGTACCATTGGCTGATTCTTCTACTGAGTACACTAAGCATACTCAGGACAGAACTTAGTCAGTGAAGAGTAAGTGTCACCTATCAGGCTGTGATGAATGCACTTAAGACCTGACTTAGGCCGTGGTGTAGTTTACCTGAATCATGTAAGTCCAAAGCAAAAAGGTTACACATACTGGGCTGAATAACCTATCAGCCTGTGCTGAATGCACATAGAACCTGACTCAGGCCGTGGTTCAGATCACCTGAATCATGTAAGTCCAAAGCAAAAGGTTATTTATGCTATGGGACAAGAGATAAAGAGAATGTCAGTAGACTCCATTAAAGACACACGTTCAGACTGAGTTATTAACAAGAGACTCAGAGCATTGAATGTACGAGGAAGGACAAATGTCTGAAGGTCAACTAGCCGTTATAGCGGAGAGCCAATGATCTTTCGACACTCATGCACGGAGTCTGCGCAGCATTTAATGCGGCATTTAATGCATCTCAAAAGTTGCAGGTGATGTGACAACTTGCCAGAATAAGCATGGCGGGTAGGTCAAACAGTATTTCTAGCCTGCAATCTACCTAAAATAGGAAAGATTTGATTTGATCTCCTCCAACGGATCTATTTTGAATCTTGCCTATAAATATGGAGAGCCTTGCACCCATTCAAGGCTAACGGGAAATTTCCAAGAGAAAACTCTCAAGAATCCAAGCATTCAAAGCATACTATAAACAACACTCTGAAATTAAATTTCCTTAGTGTTGTAGTAGGATTCACTCTGTATTTGCTTAGATCGATAGCTCTATTATTTAGCATTGTTTTGTATTGCTAGAGCTATCTTAGTTGGAAACCAGAATACCAAACCACTCAAGGTGTGAGATTGGTTGGTTAGAAGGACTGGGACTTGTAAAACGCCCAGGGGTCAGTTCCTAAGAGTGGAAGTTGGCTACTCGTGTCCCTTGGCACGTAAAACCCAAGTACCTATCCTCAGGGTTTTGAGGATAGCTTCCTGTTAAATCAGGTCGTGGACGTAGGAGTTGGTTATCTCCGAACCACGTTAAAAAGTCCCCTGTGTGCTGATTTACTGTTCTGTTCAGGATCATAACTGTCATTATAATAAACTGAACATTCTGCATCGCTTTTCTATTCAGGACTGAATCAATCATCCTGAATCTTAATACTGTGCACTCAGCCTTAACCACCAGTTTACTAAGCAAACTCAGAGAAAATGTTTTCAGAAACTAAAACGAGTAGAATCTAAGGGCTCACTTTCCGCACTCACTCTGGCTCACTGAGATAGTGGTCCAACTGACTAGCTTCCAAGTGGTCAGTAGGTTTGTTATCTCTACTGAGCTTCCGAGCACTTTACTCACACTCAGCTTATCTGACTCGTTACTGAATTGTCCCTGCTGCCTCTGTGGACCTTCAGCATACTGAGTACTTCAGGAGTTCCTGACTGAGAGTGTTAGAGTATTTTTCCGAGTCTTTCAGAAAAATCTGACATCAGTGTATTCCCCCCATACACTGATTATACTCATTTCGGGACCAACAAATTTCATTTTTCTTCTTTATCCTTACATATGTTGAATGAGAGTTTGTGTTCATGGTTGTTACATCATTAGTATTGTGCTCCAATTTTGGAATAAGTTGACAAAAGAGATAGTTGTTGATTGTGGTATGGGGGATTGATTGAGGAGGATGATTATATGATGAGAGGAGGGTAATCAAGTGGGGGTAATGATTACCTTATTTAGGAGGAATATCAATGTTGTAATTCATTTGTTCTCATTATCTACTAAAATTACTATATGTGTATCCCCACTCCCATTACCATTGAAATTTTTTCATACCAAGCGTCCCCTAAATGTCTTTATGATGCATCATATATTGTAGCCCATTTCTTTTATCAGTTGCATTTGCTTAATGTCTTCATGATGCATCATATATTGTTGCTCATTTCTTTTACCTTCAGTTGCTGCTGCTTGCTGAACTAACTATATCACTTATATCTGTGCTAAAGCTAACACTACAAAGCTGGGTAAACACCTCAGGAATTGAGATGATACCACACTAGAGTATTGAGAATTAATATTAATGATCAAAAGTGTTTGCAATTAAACTGAGATCTTAATGACTCAAGGCTGAGAAATTACTTAGTATTGTTTTCTGCTAGCAGCTGAAAATATTATAAATTCCACTTTTGTTACATGTTTTGTGCATTTTGTAAATTTTAATATTTATCATTTTATCGTATATGTAGTCTGCCACATTATCAATTATCATACAAGGGGTGAGAAGAGTTAGGGCGCACAGTATTGACTCTCAATCCCTCCCGTATTACAACCCAGCTATCAACATTGCCTTGTCATTGCGCTGTCAATCATCATTGA
>JAPKLY010000106.1:1013787-1042934 GCA_026898435.1 Prunella vulgaris | reverse complement strand
TATAGAGAACACAATCAACACAGAAAATCACATACTTAGAGAGATATTCATATAAACACTTGTAATCTGTATTATCCTCCATTGATTAGTGAGAGAGGTGCTTCATCCGTGGACGTAGATCATTTCTGATCGAACCACGTAAATCTTGGTATTCTTCAATTTCTTTATTCCAATTGATTTCAAACAATCATTGTTAACTCAACAAATAATTTTTAAGTTATTGGGAAGTAACAATAATTACCAGGTATTTGTTTCAGCAACAGCTTCAACAGAGAGTAGGGTGTTCATGACGTAGGAAAAGACAGAGAAGCAACATTAATATCACGTGAACGGTATAATCATCTCTTTGAAATCATGTGCATCGGGAATAAGGCATTATGTGGTAGCAAATTAGATAAGATCAGTTTTTCTACCCTCTTTTACTTTTCCTATATATTGGAGTTCATTAAACTATGAATGTTTGATTTTAGGTTTAAAGATGAATTTGGCATAATTTTGGAACAATGTTGATGTTATTGCTTAGATAGTCTCAAGAAATTATGCAAGTAATAACCATTTCTATGCTTAAGGTAATTTAAAAGATCCACAATCTTTGAAATTTTATATTCCACAATTAGAAAAAAAACTCATTCTGCAACCAAGAACTAAGATTTTCTTTCTGGCAAAATTTGTATGCTGATACCGTGTGAAATTTGTAAAACATCTAATATTTGTGTCATCAAAATCATCCAGGGAGTCTCGCTGCATGACCACAACTTTCATCTCTGCAACTTAAACAACTCCAAATGAGTAAGAAATTTCTTCTTTTTCTCTTTTGTAGGGTTTTCGATTCTGTGCTGTTTTTCCCCCAATTTCTAGATTTCTATGGTGCTGGTTAATTGTAGAATTTACAATTTCTTATATTTTATTTCATTTTCACAAATTTATTTTGTTGGAGGATTCTGAATGTGTATTCGCATTAAATTTTTTACAGTGTCGTGTAATTGTTGCAGCTCGCACAAAATGAGGGTACCTGAGCTTGAGTTAATTTCAAGGAAATATCGCCATAATTCAATATATAAACATTGTTATAGGTACTAATCATATTATTTAATATATAAATATTATTTGCTACTAATCCAGTTTCATCTCCAAGCTATATAATGTGCATAACTAATTTAGTTCTAGGTATGCATTTTATGAAATTGGGGAAGAAATAAAATGGAATTGGAAGTATTTGGTTTATATAGTTGATTCCTGTTATTTTATTTTGAGTTTGTATTTCAGTTTGACGAGAATGAGAAATGTTTAGTTTCTAATTGTGTTTCATATGTGATACCAGGGGAGATTAGTATATTTATGTTCGGGGTATTTTCGTCAAGATTGAGTGGTTTAGGTGTTATTCTTGAATTTTCTACTCAAGTTCATAATTTTTTAGTTTCAAAAATGTTTGCTTCCCTCTCCTCTACTATGTATACAGATTGTCATGTCTTGGAGTTAACTTCAAAATTGCAGAAAAATCTCGATTAGGAGATCTTCAATCTAAAGATAATGAAAATTTACGAACTAAAAAATAAATTTATCATATTTATGTGCTTATATATTTATTGGTGGGATTGTAGTGACTTTCTTCCTCTCTATTTCACGATTAATTGAAGAGGGTTGCTTGTAGCAATAATATCTATGTTTGGAGTTCAAAATGGTTTCAAATAGAGGGTAAATGACAAAGAAATTTTGACTTGTTTAATCTTAAAAGTTGAGACAACAAAAATTAATGTTGTCTAGATGAAGCGAAGCTAGAAATAATTCACAAAAAGTTTTGAGTTGAGGATAATAAAATCTGAAATTGATTATAATTTCTAGGTTGAAGGTTTAGCTTTTTGCTTTATGTGTGTAGCTGCTCTTTACCTTGAATTCAGTTTGTTTTTATATCATTATCATAGTCGTGGAAATTAGGGATTGAGGACAATTTCCAGCCCTGGAAGGAACAGCAGAGGATCTTCTGTCATCTGTTTTCATTCCAAAGCAAGTCCATCGACAAGAGGTTGGAATTGAAGAAAAAAGTAATGAGCGACAGTTTTCAAAGAGATAAAATTGAATGCTTGGAAGAGAGTAGCATTTGTATTTCACTGGCGAAAGAATTTGACAGCACCAGGAGAGAATTTTCCTCATTTTATATATGAGATTTATTATGTTTCGTAAATTATACTCTTTCTGTCCCAAAGGAATTTACATCCTTGTGATTTCACGTTTTAAAAAAAATTAAATAAATATGTATATAATTATGTGAGTGTGCACATAAATCGATATTTTATTTTTTATTAGTGTGTAAATTTGTATGAGACATCAAAATAAGGAAAGTATATATTTTTGTGGGTATGAGGGAGTATATAAGAATGCATTGATTTTACATAACATTTAAATATGTAGTCATCATGCTATGTGAAATTGTATAATATTTTTTTTTGTGTTCCTTCAGAAGTTTATAATGTCATACTACTTATGAGAATGTATGTGTGTTATCATTTGTCTTCCAGTGCGAATTAATTTTTAACACCAAATATAAATAATACTTACTGTGATATAGCTATTATTATTTCAATTTTCAAGACATGACGTTGTGGTGACAAACAGTATGAAACAATATATATAGGTGATGCAGTTTGATAAGAGTAAAAAGAATATACTCATTCTAAACAGGTTGGAATGTGGTGAATAGTACATGTTCTTAGTCAAAATGGTGTCGGCTTCTCTGCTCCGTCTCCATCAAAGCTTGATCGACCAGCTCTGGATCAATCCCTGTTGCACTCTGCACAAAATCAAGTCGGAGGAAACTCCGGCATTGATCCTCCGACGCCCAAGTCAAGTCACTCGTTAATATTGAAGGAGATATTAAAAAGATATATATTGTTTGTATTGGCAAAATTTTTCTCTTATATCTGAAAATGAATAATCATTCCTCTTATATTTGCTTCCCTTCGTCAAGGAGCAGAATAGTCTTCCGATTGTGGTAACCCTAACTGCCATAGGGGACCACTTTTTGGGGACCATTCTTTTATCCATTGTCTGGGTGCCAAGTGGCCTTGCTTAGTGTTTTAATAGTACAAGGATAATTCCTCTCTTGTGCCACTACGATAATGTTGAATACTAAGAGAATATTATAGTTATTCCCAAACATCCGTGTCATTCTTCTTCTTGTTATCCGAATCTTATAATCACATTCAGATTGGGAGGCAGAGCCAGAGAATCATTTCTTTTCTTAGTTCTGACTTATAGTACATCTCTCGTCTTCTGACTTATAGTACATCTCTCGTTTCTGAGCAAAAGACTCTATTCTCTGGTCATACATTTTTTTACATCATGCAAGTCTTTCTTGCTAATCTAAGTTGTGCTCGCTCAATTTTCTCATCTTTGATTTCGTTAGAGATCAATTTCGGACAAAAAGATCATCTCCGCCTTAAATAGAGATTATCCATTTTTGCTAAGGAAAAATAAATGCCTACTTTTCCCATATCACACTTGCACACCAAATCCTTATTTATATCAGAATGCAATTTTGCTTTTCCAATTTTGAGCATCAACAATTTATTTGCTAGAATTAGAATCATTTGTGTATTTCATTATTCTGTGGTGTATCTCTAATTTCATCAGACTAACTATTGTTCTTATTGGGTGGTGTATTTAGGTGACCCGTGAGATTGTTCAGAAAGTTTCTGTGAAAAAAATGAGAAATTTCAAGAAATTTAGGTTGAAATGGAATAGTCTTTTTTTTTTTTTTTTTGTGATTCTCTGAACTGAATATTATAAATTTTAAATGCAAGATAGTGATTTTTTAGGGATACTATATGTTATCCTTATTCAAATTTTAGGACTATGTGTTGTGTGTTTGAAATAAGAATTTTTTTTTTTAAGTACTATAAATAAAAGAATGAGCAAAAACTTAAAAGATTCCATATGTTTTGGGAATTTCCTTTGATTGGATGAGAACTGGATTTGATGCTAATTTAAGCACAGAAAAAATAAAAATATAAGAACATAACGCTAAACTTCAAACAATACTAAGGAAATATCAAATTTAATCTGGTTACTACCATCCAAAAAACTTGATTCTTTAACTACATTAGTTATCTTTGGGTTTTTGTTTTTGTATGCTTGATTTTTAAAATTCAAGATTTGTATTTCATACAACAAATAGTTTTTGGGAATAGTAATACTTCATTTCTTGATATAACAGCTATAAAAAAAAAAAAAAAATAGGCTCCATTTGGATGGATGGATTTGAAAATGAAAGGATATAAAAAAAATACATATCAAAAGACATATATTTTAAATCACGAATTGTAAAGAAATGTGAGAGATGGGAAAAAATAGAGGAAAGATAGAGATGGAAGGGTAAAGAGGAGGGATTTCACAAATGACATGGTTTTTATGAGGATTTAGAATTCCTTCATTTTGAACATAAACTCAAATCTAAGTATTTGTAAATTCACCTAACTTACTAAGAAAGAGTGATTATTTGTGTGTGAAATCCACGAATTTCAAATCCGCTCGTCCAAATGGAACCAAAGAGAACATGGACATTTGATAAAAGCTGTAATATAGAATTTTTGCAATTATGTTATGTATTCGAAGTTAAATTTATAATTCATTCAATCAATTAATAGTAAAAAAAAAAAAAAAGGATTTAAAATTGTCTAATATTTTTTTTTATAATAGACCCATGCATTGCACGGATAAAAACTAGTAGAAGATAATGACAAGAATTAAAAAGATGATCAATCAAATGAAGCATTTATCAAGTTCTTACATGACTGGTGAAGAAACTTGACAAAACAAGCTCAAGGAAATCTGATGCAGGTCAATAAGCAAGATGGTTTTACGTAGTACATTCTAGCATTTAATAGGATGGGACAAAAAAATGGAGTTACAACATTATATATACATCTGCTGAATTGAGAAAAATGAAAAAATGAAGACACAGATGGTGAAAGAAGTCAGAATTTTCATGTGGAAATGAAGAAAAAAAGCTTTGAAGTATATATGTAAATTGAGAAAGTCATTCACAAATTGCGTGCGCTCTCTTCAAGCATCATACCTTTGAGACTTCTGGCTAGCCATATTGCAGTATCCCTTGGAGACACCTTTTCCTTTCCGAAAGGTTTCAGAACAACTGCCAGTTCCTCTAGCCTATTATCTTGAAGCAAATCGGCCGATAGTTCTAATAGCCCTTCAAGTGCCTCTGCTCTTTGCCTGAAAGAATTGACATCTAAAGTTTCCTTGGGTGGTGCTGCTGCTTCTTCCTGAGCTGGAGGTTTTGCTGATTCAGGCGAATCTCGCATTGAGACATCTATTTCCTTGGTTATGGGGTTTTCAAAAGTAGATGATTTAGGAGTCATGGTTGGTTTTGAAGCTGAATCTCTTACATCAAACTCATCCTTTCCCATAGACTTTCTGACTTGCAAAGTTTGCTCCTTTGGATGATCAGTCTCAGCTTGGAAACTACTGTGACATATCACATCTACTGCATCATCAGAAGCTGGTGGGAGATGTAGCTTTTCATTAACTGCATTTTGCATTAGACCTTCATCTGCTGAAAAATTCTTCTGGTTTGGTGAAATGGGTGCGACGCAAGAAGACGAGCACAATGATGAAATGAGTTTCTTCACCATGAACTCATCATTACCATTGGATGGTGAAGTGAGATTTGACTTGGTCACAGAATCAGGACTAGAGCTCAGAGTGATAGCTGGAGCATCTTCACTGCCCAAAATAGGATCTTTATTGAGATGAAATGAGATGGCTGTGGAACTCATTTTCTCATTCAAATCCTTAGTTTTATCATTCAGGTGTTGCTGATATCTTTCGCTGTAGTACACAGTCGTCTCAGAATTATTGTCACAACATCTAACGGATGAATTTTCCAGTCTTTGAGATTGTGATGAGGAAGGGGTGGGTCTAGACTCGTTTATCTCAACCTTAGTGACTCGCTGTTTGCTAGTTTGGCAACTGGTTTTATGCTCCGTGCAGCAATTTCCTGTTACTTCTGAGGGAAAGCTAGGAGCCTCAATAATTTCAAATACAGCAGCTTGCTGAAGGGTATGAAGTACCTCTTCTGATGAGCTAATAAAAGGAGTGGTTGCATCATCAGATAGGTCAAAACCTTGTATAGACACTGAAGAAGATGCGGAATTGCTGCTCTCTGTTTGCAGTCTCTTGGTACCTGCAGATAAAGACCTCTTTGAATGCTGCATAGTTTCCCTAGTTATATTTGAACTGCAACCACCTAAAGGAATTGATTTCATTGTTTCACGATCATGGACATCAGTTGGATCGGTCTTTGCTGCAATGATATTCATTGGATTGGGAGAGTCACATGTCATTGGCCACGCCCTTCCAGGAAATGATGATTTTCTTGCAAGGGTAGGAGGCGTTTTTTGTCTCGTCCTCAAAGAAAAACCTTCTTCAGTTATAGGCTTTATGGGTCCAGAGGGTGGAATCCCAGCATGCCTAGCTTTGGTCTTTGGAGTAGTTTCCACAATAGGTAACTATACCAACAAAATATAAATCAGAGGCAGAGACAGAGACAGAGACAGAGACAGAGAGAGAGAGAGAGAGAGAGAGGTGATATTTCTAGTACCTGATGCTTCAACGTAGGTGTTCCATGCGTCTGTCTACTAGAATCAGCATTGGGCTTTGCACCCGATGTCTCTGCATTAACACCCTTAGGACCATTATTAATGAAATTTGATCTGGTGACTCTGGGTGATGCTTCCACCATTACTCGATGGTTGCTTGTTTTTGCATGGTTGCTTCTAATCGGGGAGCTATTTTCTCTGTTTCTCCCTTCTCTGAGAGCTATCATAATGTTTTTAATGGTTTTGGGTTGTTTTAATTCGTTGTTATTTCTCTGCTCTTCATGTCCAACATCATGTTCCTTGGTATTTTCAGGCAATATGTCCATAATTTGTGGGCCCTCTCCCAAACTGTTATCAACATCCTCCTCAACTGAAGGCGTCTCTGTTTCAACGGGCTTCTGCCAGAAGTTGGCAATGTTTTTCTCACTTGACTTTAGGCTGTCTCTATCACTGCAAGAACTAGTGCTACTTTGACTATCAGCCATGTTCTTTCTACTTTCACGAGCTGTGGAGAGAAGCTGTGGGCTATAGGATGGCCGGTACTGATCAACATAAGGTTGTAGATATGGGTGCTTCAGCAGCTCAGATGCCTGATAAACATCGAAATCAGATTGTCAAGGTCGGCCTTCTTCAGAATATGAACCAAAATGATACAACACATAGAAGGTTCTTACACTTGACCTATGTTCAGGGTTTTTCCTCAGCATGCTCTTGATTATCGTTTTCCTGTGAGTAAGATTACAATTTCATCAAAATATACAACCCTTCAATATAAAGCATGCTCTAAAGAAAGTGTACAGACTAACAAACTCAGATTTGGCCATTTGCAATGAAAAATGATTCCAGTTCTAGTGAGAAAAGAAACAAAAGGAAATGGTGTGCTATCGGAATTCCACAAACTAAAGTTGTATCTCGTAAGATGGTAACATTTTCTACTTATCTTTTAACCATGAACGCAATAAAAAGCAACCACCAACAAGGTATAGCATAAATGAAGAATTTGCTTACAAGGATGAGGAGTAACACGGAGGCAATGGGCCCATAGATGACCGATTAATCTTGCTTATTAGCCCGGCCATGTCCTAAAAGATGTATGCACCAGCTATTCATTATATGAATAAAGGGAAGTCCAGATAAGGGAGACCAAAGTTAAAAGAATTAAAAGCACTGTGCTCCTATATAATCTTAAAGATATTTTAAGGACTGGAAATCTTACAAAAGCCTTGAATGCAGGGCGATGAGCAGACATTTCGTACATACAGCAACCTGATTGACGAACAAAAAATTACACAATGGCAAGCTTAAGGGCTCGGGGATATCACACAAGAGAAAAGGACCATCCACATACCAAGAGACCAGATATCAGACTTAAATCCATAAGGAATATCAGCAAGAAGTTCAGGACACATGTAATTTGGAGTTCCAACTACCTGTGCAAATAAATAAGAAGACAACAGTTGGATACCTGGAAAGTAGCTAAAATTTGTTGCATGATAAAAATTGTGTGCTTTTGCTGAAAAATATTGCTTTTCATTAACCATTACTTCAAGAACTTGTAACTTTTGTGTCTCGGAGGAACATGATTCCAGCTACAACAGATATTCATTAACCATCACCATTCTGAAGTTAGCTCAGATCATTTTCCAGTGTATTAAAACGAACAACACTACATGTCTTGGTGCTTTTATCTCTTAACAACATCATACACGATTTCCATCTATCATTTTCCACTGGTATTTTTTTCCGAGTTAGTTAGGTGACTTCTAAGCTCCAAGTCCAAATTAGATATGTTATGTCAAGAAGAATTACATTCGGACTTAAAAACTTTTTTATAGACTGTACGTGTTCTGCAGCTGCATACTTGTAACTGAAAATGTAAAAGAAGCCATTACATTTTACTTTTGAAGTTGAAGTTTCTCCTAGGTTTATAAAATTTTATCAAAATAACCAATTCAAGTACACTGTATCGTTGCTTGCTAAGTATATGGCCAAGGAAGAGAGCGGGATTTTAGGCATAATAACAAATACATACTGAAGAAGCCAAATCATCTGCCTTCAAAGTTTTAGCAAGTCCAAAGTCACCTGCTCAAAAAGGAAAGACGGTTATATATATATATATATCTGAATTCAGAAAAGAAAAATGATCCCCTATGCTTACCGAGACGAACATCTTGATCTTTGGTAAGAAAGATATTAGAGCACTGCCAAACAACAACAAGTGATGAGTTGCACAAGAGAGAAACATTATAGGAATCAAATCAGTAAGAATACATACTTTGAGATCACGGTGAAGAACAAAGTTGGAATGCAGATACTCAACCGCCAACAGAAGTTGTGTAAACCACTTCAACAGTTTCTGCAATGATTACTAACTTACTTAACAACAACAACTACTGATTGCAAAAGAAAGGGAAAAAAGATTGAAAGTGGTGAAACCTCCTCCGGGAAGTAGTGGCCGTTGGCTTTTTTCATCAATTCAGCCCTGAAGCATCAATTACTCAATCAAAGCTTACAAGTAAACAATAGTAATGATACAACAACACTTACATGTCACCACCCTCACAGTAGCCAGTAACTATGCAAACATAGCATCCCTGTTTGTGTTTACCCTCAGTCAAAATTACTTATATATGTTTTACAAAGTTGAAGAATTAGTAGTAATTATTACCTTCTCTACCCAGGCTTCTTTGAACTCAACAATGTATGGATGTTGTATCCTTGCAATTAAAGCCATCTGAACATATACAGATATCATTTTCTGCCTAAAAATATATCATCAAAAGAATTGGTAAATTTTAACCTCTTGATGAGCTGATCTCCTGCATCGTTCTGTTTGTCGAGCTAATCGAATCTTCTTCAGCACATACCTAAAAATACAGTTTCCCAACAAGATTATCTACATTGTTACAACAACAAAAAATAATTGTAAAATCAGAAACTCATACTTTTTCCTTTCCAATTTGTGATTGACCAAAATGGCAGCACCAAAAGCTCCACGCCCAATCTGCTCCATGATCTCATACTGTTCCATTCTTGATTCCATCAAAGCAAACCCCGATTTGCTACTCTAAATCTCAAAATGTGGTGTCATGGGCCTGGATCTACCTTGACAGAAAATCATAAACATAAACAAATGATGGAAATAATGAGGATTCTTGAGCCATTTGTTTTCTTTTCTCTCTCTCTCTCAAGTGTTCTGATCTGACATCAAAATATTTTAATTAATTAATTAATTATTGGTATTATTATTTTAAGACATGAGTTAATCATAGTTAGGTTTGAGAGTGGTTAGGTTGAATTTACAACTTCCAACTAATTCTTATTCTTCGTCGTCGTCGGTCTTTTTATTTACTTCAACTGACGCACTCCAATTATAGTCTATAATTATCATCATTTCGTGCAACCACTCACACATTCGACTTGCTGTCCCACAGTCTCATGTCCGATTATCCCGTTCATTTACAAATATTTTTATGGGTGCTATTGTTAGATACTCAAATTCCTCAAAATATACCTAAATTATTTAAATATATTTAATTTAAAATGAAAATTTAATTTAAATTACTAAATATACCCCATTTTATATTAATATATCTTTTTTTCATTTTTATATATTCTTCTTCTCTCTCACGTCCTAACTGTTATATTCATGGAGTCCAATCATCTTCGAAACTATTCTACAGTTCTACACAGCCCTAAATTTTTATGTTGACAATCAATTCATATTTTGTCCACGTACACAATTTACAGATCAATTCAATCTCATTTTTTATGCTTTGTTAATGACATCAAACTAACCTAAATTATATATTTTTATTATTTGATGAAATATTACTATCCACAATAAATAATTAAAAGGGCATATGCCTATTGTTGGAAAGCGCCGCAGAAGGGGTGACGTGGAAGAGGATTAGCCACCGTATTTTCCACGACGATACAGAAAGGTTGGAAATTATGGAATTTTGGATGGGAAAAATGGTGATTTTCAAGCGAAAAAAAAACTCCAGTGAGATCTGAAGGAGCGTGGAGAAGAAGACATGAAGTTCGTCCAGTTAATTATTTTAAAATTTTATTCGGTTGCAATTGATAAAATGACGACGCAAAGTTTTAGTTCTCATTTCTTAAAAATGGCGACGCATTGTGGATCATTAACACGACTTGAGAGAGCAGACTAGGTCAAAATTGGAAAAGAGTATAATAGTAAAAAATGGGGTATATATGTTTAATATTTTAAATTAGTTTTCCATTTTAAATGAAATATGTTTAATTATTGGGGTATGTTTAGAGGAATTTGGGGTATGTATAGTCGCACCCTATTTTTATATAAAACTATTTTAAATTAAAGTGTGATAAAAAGATTAGATATAAAATTTAAATTAATTTTAAAAAATATTTCCTAAAGTAGTTGTTCAAAGCATACAAAGATGAGTAAGTTTTTTATAAAAATGATTCAAGATAAATTCGTCATGAAACTATTTTAAAATATTAAATTTTTTATGATGAGTATAAAAAATTTGGGTTAAAATATAATACTACTTATCCCTATTTTTTATGAGATTTTTATATCATTAATCAATGAAGTTCTCACAACAATTCCCTCAGCAGAAGAAATTAAAAGTGCAGCGTTGGACCTTGATGTGGACAATTTTGCGGGGTCGGATGGTTTTTCAGGTTATTTTTTCCATTCTTGTTGGAATTTGAGTGAAGATGATATGTGTGTTGATGTAACTTATTTTTTAACGCACATATATATCTTTCATGGTCTTAATTCTAGATTTGTGACTTTTATTCTGAAGAAGTTAGGGGCTAATAAAATTCGGGATTTTAGGCCCATTGTTATCAACAATTTTATTTTTAAATTGTTACTAAGATTCTTACTACACGCTTGAGTGCTCTAATTTCTGAATATATGTGTGATAATCAATTTGGCTTCATATCGGGGAGGAGGATACATTCTTGCGTTGCTCTTGCTTCAGAGGTAATTAATAATTTGAAAGATACAAGGAAGGTTGGTTGTTTCACTTTGAAGATTGATAGGACAAAGACATGTGATACGGTGGATTGGAATTTTTTTGCAAACAATTTTGGCTAGAATGGGGGTTTCCTTATGTTTTTAGAGAGCTTAATGAAGTAGTGTTAGCTTCAGCAAGGTTGTCCATTTTAGTTAATGGGAGGCCACTGGTTATTTTCAATGATCACATGGGGTTAGGCAGGGGGACCCGTTTTCCCCACTTTTATTTTATCTTGCAGAAGAAGCACTAGGAAGATGGATTGAGTGGAGCTCTTCCATTCGACGGTTATCTCCTCTAAAAGGTATTTCTCACTACCTATTATATGCTGACGATATTAGTTGGCCCTAGACGAGTATAATCAATGTATGAGATGGAATATACTGATGTCAAATCTTTTTCTTAAAGATCCCTAGGGGAATTAAGTCAACTTAAACTGAGGATAATCAATGCGCTGAAGTCAGGATGACTGTCAGGACATGATTCAGGTACGCTGAATTTCTGAGTGCTCAGTAAAGATAACCCACATACTGATAGCTCTAAAGCATATTAGTTGGATAGCTATCTAAACAAACCTGCATGCGGATGTGTGAGCCCTAAGTTCTACTCGTTTTAGTTTTTGGAAATATTTTGTCTTAGACTTTTAAAAGTAGTGATTAGAGGTTCAGTGCACCAATTTAGGCCAGGAAGGATTGGGTCTTTCCTGAGTAAAAATGTTGAATGTAATGTTATGACAGTTTAATATGCAAAAAGCAGTAAATAACACTCAAGTATTTAACGTGGTTTAAAGACTTAAGCTCCTACATCCACAACCCTAATTTAACAGGAGAAATTCTCTCTTAGAATTTGGTACTTGTTTTTAACGTGTCAAGGTGCAATGCAGTCAAGTGATCCTCTCTTAGGATAGTGACTCCTAGAATTTATTGAGCCATAGTCCTCTTTACAACAAACCAATCTTACCTCCTACCTCACAACTGATCTAGAGGGTTTGGAATTCATGGTTTCAATTTAAGTGTTATAGCCTTTACAATTCAAAACAAACGCAAAGACTAGGCTATCAATCTAAGCTTAAGGTATTACAAAGAAGCTCAAAATACAGAATAGACTCTGATGTGTACAAAAACGTCACATTCATCAACAAGAACTTACTATGAAATGATGGATTAGATTTTACATGTATTTAGCTAAAACCAATCCTTCTTTACGTGGAGATGATGACAGAATAAACTTAATCTGTCAAACACTAGAAAAATTTAAATCTGATGCTTGCTTGAATGTTTTGAGCACTTAAGAGTCTTGATTAGTTTTGACTTGGAAATTTCTCATAACCTTATTTGGGGGCAAGGCCTTTCTTATTTATTGTTTGCTTTGAATTCTATTCGTTGGAGAAATATGTTTAAAACTTGCTATTTTAGGTAGGGTAGGCAGAGGCTAAGTGACTGGAAATTTGCTTTTTCCCATACTTATTTGGTAAAAAGTCTTCTAGCGCCATCTGCCTATGATTTGCAGCTTTTACAGCTTGTTAGTGGTCGAACATGAGGTGTTCATCTCCCGTTAGTTCTTTCCAACAGCTAGTTGAGACTTGACTTTTATTTCTCATATTCCTAATCAAGAGCATTTGAGTGTTATGTCTTTGAATGAGTATCTTCAATTGTCTTTATGGCCTTTAATACTGACATTGACTTTGTCTGCATACTTAACTTAAATGCTAAGTCTTACCAAATCAGTGGTCTGACTTAGTTCAGGTGCCACTTTATCAGTCCTATTTGAGTCCTCAGGAACTAACTCTTCATTGAGTGTCTGTCTTGATCGAGCTTAGAAACAATCATTAGATACTATTAGTATAATCTTCTCAGGAATATTTTCAAGCTGGTTCAGGACTCTTTTGATCTTCAGGTAAGTTTTCCCTCAACTGAATACTTGTAACTAAAAAACTCTAAGTCCTAATAGCCTGACTATTACATTCATGAGTGTGCTCTCAGGTAGTTCATCTTTTCACGAGTTTTGAGATCTAATTAAAATATGCAAATACCCCCAACAATATTTTTATTTTGCTGAGGCTTAATGTAAGGATATTAATTGCTTGGGTAACATTTTAGAGGAATATGGGAAGCTCTAAGGGAAAATATGTAATCCAGCTAAATCAAATTCATTTTTTGCCAAATTAGCCCGAGGTAAATTTGAGATTATTTGAGATAGAGTTTGAAAATTGCGGAGGAAAATTTTTCCTTTTACTATCTTGGGGTCCCTATTTTTAAGGGTGCTCCAAAGAAGTTGCATCTAGTTGGAATCTTTGATTCGGCGTTAACTAAGTTCTCAAAATGAAAAGTTAATTCTTATCTATGTCAAGAATGGTGCGTTTAGAGAACTCAGTTATTGCATCGTTGTTGGTGCATTCAATAATGGTGTATAGATGGCCAAGATATTTAATTGTGAAGTTGGAGCAGACAATGAAGAATTTAATTTGGACTGGGGATGTAAATATGAGGAACACGTCTTACTCGTGCAATGGAAGATATATTGTTCTCCTAAGTATGAAGGTGGTCTTAGTGTTCGTTCAATTTCTTTAACAAATGATTCTTTCACTAGTAAATTGGCTTCTGCTATTTATTATCAAAACTCGAAGTCTCTAAATTTACTTTATGAAAGATACTTCACCATGAATGGACAATTTGATAATTTTCAGCGTGCCTCGTCTGTTTGGGAGGGGGGAATGGATCTGGAGAAATTTCACTTTGATATTTTTTTGTCAAACTCTTAGAATGTGGCAACTGACTTTTATCTCAGAAATAGAACTATTTTTTAGAACTGGGCAATCTCAAGGAATATATGCATTGCTCAGATTGAATTGCATATTCGATATTCTTTACATGTAAGTGTTATTCGAATGGATTAGTTCGGGATTTGTTGATCACTAGATACTTCAAAGTATCCTTAAAAATCAAGTGGCGACCTCCTGCACCTACATGGTTCAAACATAACACTGTTAGAATATTATCTTAGATAGATTTTGATGATAGCAAAATGTAGGATTGCATTATTTCACACTAACATTTCAGGTAAACATTTCAAAAAGAGTGGTAAAGTTACAATTGTTAAGTGAAGTCTAGAGTTTTAGACTAGTATACCTACAGCTGGACAAGATCTTACAGCTGCAACTTAACCTACAGCTGAAGACCAATTTGCAGGAGCAACATTACCATTCAAGAAGGACACCTATAGCTAAAAGAATCATTGAGAGAACAAGTATAAGGATTAAGAAAGGAAGGAACTAAAAGACTCTTACACACTCTACTTAGTGAAGCATTAATCTGCACTCACTAGTGAGTAATCAGGGATATGTATTGAAGAATTCTGAAGACTAATGAAGCTTACTTAAGAATATCAGACAAAGGACAAATAGTACACTTAGTGTTGGGGTTATATTGACAAGTATTCTTTTACTTTGTATAACTAAATTGAATCTTGAACTCCACTGAAAATAAATCGCTTATCAATGTGCTATAAATAATATGAATGTAATTATTTATTGCAAACCATTCAAATATAAAGTACAAGTTACATTGTAGATAATTGTGGTGATCCCCAGACTTTACTCACAACAAGATCACATTATCAGTTCATTTAACAAGTACTAACTTCACAACCTAGATGAGATTTGAATACCACATTGGTAAACAGTTGATGTGTAAGTTGCAGATTGACTTGTCTTTACCAATGGATTACACTAGTGCATGATGATGCACTGAAGAGGACCTAAAGAGAGATAATTCTTCAGTACTGACGTACGTGATGAGGAATTAGACCTCAGTGGTCATTTATTCGCAAATCTCTATCCCTTAAATAGGACTGTATAGCTTGGTTCGTGTCGCTTTGATTTGTTATAGGTAAAGAGTCCTTTTGACTCAATACTTTGCATTTTGGGCGACACTATTGAGAATATGACAGTTGCTAAAATTTAATATAGAGAAACATGTGCTTGATGCGTCTTGCATGATTAGTCCCCTCGATGGGCTCTAAAGGTTCGTCATACTAAATCTTGTAAGTAAAATTTATTTCCGGTATGATGATAAAGTTGAGTTGTTCTTACTTCGAGGATATGATGTTAAATTAATTAAAGCGTTCAGTGGCTTGAACAAGAGAATCTTAAACACAGAAAATAATGACCGGGAGCCAAATAATTATAATATAGGTTAAGATAGATAGTGCAACATTAATTCTTTAATGGAGTGAATTAATGTTAATGGGTTGAGTGACATTGGGCTCATTGGGAGGCCCAATCTTAATTCTCCTAAAGGCCCCTCAAGTAGCCCAATTAAAAGTCCAACAATTAATAAGGTAATTAAAATAGAAGAAATATTTGTGGCCCAAATTATGTATATTTTTTTAGTATATTAAATAATTTGAGGTCAAGAGAGATTTTATGTAAAATAGATATGTATATTGGATGCAAGAATATCTAATAAAATTAAAAGCTCATTGATTTATTTATTTAATATTAAATTCAAAAATTACATAATAATGAGGAGGAATTATTGCAGAAAAATTATTTATGGTAATAGTAATATATGATATTCAAGAGTTTCCTTGTGGAAAATAGACACTATTTATTTAATTTTGGGCACATAATTATGTAATTTTATGGACAAGAGAATACTTCAGAAGACTTTTGGATTAATCAAGTTGATCGGGTGATCAAGAGGATTGAGTGCACCACAAGTTTCTCAAGGGTCATTACATCAAAAGAGTAAATTCACATGAACCCTTAGTTCCGCATGTTCAGGGCTCTCTTATGCGAATTAATTTTATATGTGCATGCAAACTCGTTGTTGTGTGATGTACTATTTAATTTAATTTATTTAAATTATGTGATTAGTAATGGGACTTAAATTCGTATTTAGTGTATAATTAAAATAGATCTCTGCACCCTAAAACGTTTCCCAACACCTAGTACTATTGTGAGTGGAGAAGGAGGAACACCTCACACATGAGAAGGATTATAGAGAGTAAAGGGAGTCTTATCTAGAATTCTAAATTTTGAAATTCTCCAACAGAAGAAACCTGAAGAAACAATAACAACAACTCGAGCTTTAAAGCATGCAAGCTTGAACAACCTACAACTAGAAAATACTTTCAGAGAGCTTTAAGAAAGAGAGAGATATTTTATTGTGATTCATGGGTTAGCTTGTTAGGTATTACTTAGAAAAGAATAACATTATGTTGTTGTTCCCTCACCTTTTTGTTTTTATTTTTGACATCTACTTAGTGTAGATTTATCTTTGTGAGGTTAAAAGATGCTGAGTGAATCAACTGTATTCTGTGTGAATAGGATAGTGTTCAATATAAAGTAGTAATCTATGTAAGAGCTAGTTCTTAGGGGGAATAACTTGTAAGATATGTGAGATCATTTTAATGAATTTGACACCTAAGTTGTGTAATAGTGGATGTAGAAAGACTTTATAATCTCTGAATCACTATAAATTGTTGGTGTATTTTACTTCTATTCTTACACTATTGTTGTTTATTTATAACTATTACATGCCTCATTATTTTAAAGAATTTGCATAAAACTTGCAAACGTAGAATCTACAGCTATAGACTTGTTAGTCACTCAACTGTAAGTTCAGTTGTTTATATTTTTTTTTTTCATAAACATTTACATTATTTCCACTGCACACAAAGGTGTCTCAATACACTTCATAAAGTGTAATAAATCACTCTGAAAAGAGTTCTACAAGTTAATTTTTCTGATTTGTTTTGTTTCTAAAACTCAGTAGCTTTAAACTTGCTAGTCTACAACTGTAACGTTTGTCCAAAACACTTGAAGATTTTTAAAAACAAATGTACTGCGAAAGCTCTATTATAAACCTCACTTTAGAATTTTATAGTTTTTTTAAGGTCTATTCACCCTCCCTCTAGAACTTCACCATTAAGGGACCAACAAGTGGTATCAAAGATGGTTTGTCACTTCTTTGAAAAGTACGAAGCTAGATCTTTTTATTTTTGGAAAACACACTTGCATACTTGCATGACTCCATAAATGGTAAAATCCAAGGTTCCTATGTTCTCAGCAGAAGATTATGATGAATGGAAAATAAGGATGCAAACACACTTTTAAGCTATCAATGGTGAAGTATGGTCAATCATTTAAGATGGACTCATTGTAATCCAAAAGGTAAACACTGCAGCCGATCAATCAAGTGGACTAGCTCAAATCATTCCTAAACTAAGAAAAGAATGAACAGAGGATGATAAGAGAAAGTAAAATCTTGTTAAATTTGCAAAGAACACTATTTATCACTCACTGGATAAAATTGTGTTCAGCAAGATCAAGTATTGCAAAACTGCAAAAGAAATATGGGAAAAGTGGGAAATGTTTTGTGAAGGACTGATCAAATCAAAGAAACAAACTCATAATTGCATTTCAGAAGTTTGAAAACTTCAAAATGAAGACTGGAGAATTTCTCGACAAGTTTGAATCAAGATTCATAGAGACTCTCAATGAACCTGAATTACTTGAAAAAGAATACTCACAAAGAGAGATGAACATGAAAGTTCTAAGAGCTCTACCCTCTGAATGAGATATGAAAGTTGTAGCAATGAGAGCATCAAAAGATTTATCTCAAGATATCTATTTTTGAACTCTTCTTGGACATGAAGGCTTATGAATTTGACATAAGTAGAAGAAAAGAACTAGACACTGATTACAGCTCTTGTGGCTGACAACCTTGCAGCTGTAAATTCTGATGAAAAAGACTTGACTCTTTTTATAAAGCAACTCTAAAAATTTTGGAAGATGGTCAAAGACTTAGAAGACCCCATCTACACCAAGGGAAGAAAGTAAGTCTAATTAGTTTAAGGGAACTAATTCAACTTATTTGTGTTACAACTGTAGGAAACATGTAAACTACATCAAAGATTGTCGATGTCTAGAAGCAAAGTATACAAATGATTAGAATCATATTTGCATCAATTTGTGCTCATTTAGAGATGATTTTCAAGAATTTTGCATGCACTTATGACCTTAATTGTTATCTATTTCGTGTTAATCCATTGTGCAAAGAGATGAATGAAAATATTACTCCCTCCGTCCCACTATAAGTTGCTCATGTTGTCATTTTCGTCCGTCCCACTATATGTTGTTCATTGTTTTTTTTACCTTTTTTGGAAACTACTATTTAATTCTTTATTATTATTTTCAATATTTTTTACATTATTTCCATTACTTTTTTCACTTTTCTCTTTCACATCACTTATACTTTTTCACTTTTTCCATAACATCACTTATACTTTTTCACTTTTTTCATCACATCACTTATACTTTTTCACTTTCACCTTAATTTGTGTGCCCAAAAGCAACGAGCAACTTACAGCGGGACGGAGGGAGTACTATTCATTTAATTAATTGAGACAAAAAAATTAATCATTTATTCAGCCATTTAATTAATGAGTATAATAATCACAAATTCATTTTTTATTTGTTTTGGAAGTTTCCAGCTGGCATCTCATGCTATGTTTTAAAAAGCGGGTTGGACCGGTCGGACCGCTACTCGGACGACATACCGAACGGTTCGAAAGCGTTGGACCGCTCTTCTTCTAAAGCGTCCAGAAAGTGGTCAAAAGCGGCAAAAACGGGTCGGACCGGTCACTGGTTGGACCGGTCAACTCGGCGCTTTTGCTTATTTTTTAAAAAAAATTAAGGATTTTTTTTTACAATTTATAATTTTCATTGAAACTCAATTTTTCAGCTTTGATTTTTGTTTTATATTACCTCAATCACCTTTTTTTTCCCACATTCGTAATATAATTTTCACATCTTTCTACTAAATCATCTACAAAATTTTGACTTGAAATCATGAGATCAAATTTTAACGGTGTTAATTTTGATATTCATTCAAATTAAATATTTTTATGTTGTTAATTGTAGACATTTGAATTGATAAACATATATATTTGATATTTTTAAGACATTTGGTGAACTTAATTTTACATTTGACAGTTTTATGATATATGGTCTAATTTTAGTAAAATATTGACATTTGATTTAGAGTTAAAGTTAAAATTTAAATAACAATATTAGATGTATATTTATTTAATTTTTATAGTAATTTGTACATAAAATTTAATATTTTTAGAGAAAAATTATTTATAATATCTTTAATTTTTGTATATAATTATATATTATTTGATTATAATGTCATACCGGTTCAATCGTTTTACTAACGGTTAGACCCGATCCGACCGATCCGACCGCAAATATTAAGCTTGTCCGGTTCAACTTCCGCTTCCGCTTTTAAAACATAGATCTCATGGACCACATTGCATAAATTCGTCACACCCCTGTACGGCTGTACCATGACACATTCGCTCACCACTCCAAACTCCACCCACAAACAGCACCACGCGCCTCAACCAACATCAGCAGAAAAACAAATTTAAAGCCAATAACAGCATCTAACCATGCCATCTTCTCCACAGTCTTCAAGTTCACAGCCGACCACCAACCGCCGGCGAAATCACAGTAATCAGAAACCGCCACACTCACTGAAGCTCACCGTCCATGGCTGCCGACCAATCTGCCACTGAATCGAAGAAATCCCCGAGATCCAACCACCAACCGTGCATTCAACCGCCAGTCATGAATCACGCCGCCGCCCTGTTCGAAGACTCCGCAACCGCTGCCCGGGAACTGCTCCCAATCTCAACCACAGAAACCGCTCACATCTGCGACGGAGTCCACCACTTCTGGTCGTCGCCTTCTGCAAATCCAGTAACCGTCCTAATCATCAGCCGCTCAACCTCTGTTGCGCCTCCGCACGCGTCCCCAGTTTGACGCCGTCCCGCCGTGCAGAGCTCTCTCACCTCTGCAATCGAATCTCTCCGTCGTCGTTTGCGAAGGTCCCGCCAGAAACGCGCCATCTCTGTTCGCAGCTCCGTCGCCGACTCCATAAGAACCTTCCACTGCCTCTCAGCCGCGCGCAACCATCGAAACCACCAACCGTCGTCTTCAAGCCACGCCTGAGTTCGAATCCGATTTGAAGCCACCGCTCCTCTGTAACGGTAATTGGGATGAAAGTATTTGGGCCAAAGTTCCTTTCAAAATGCCAAGCCCAAACTCCATTTTGTTTCTTTTAATTATTAGGCCCAACATGTGGCCCATTTGCTCCCATTAGGAGGAAATATATATAAAGGATTAGGACGTATGAGACGCTTTAGATAGGAATATTTGGGCAGTAGCCAGTAGGTTTAGAAGAGAATTAGGGACTGAGAACACATAATTCTTTCTTTAATTTTTATTTATTAGAAGTAATCTTTATATTGATATGCATTTATTTTCAGAATACTTAGAGATTTTATTTGAAGTTCAGTTTTATGGAAGATATTTCCATTCAATTCATTCGAGTATTTTGCTCAATCTTTTCATATTGATGTTATTTACATGATTTTGAATATTTTATTCCTTGTTTTAATTCTAATATGTCTTTTATCTCAATTATGTATGTTGATCTATTAGCTATGAGTTATATATTTTGCTTTGGGTGAAAGAAATTATGAATCATTATAGTCATTTTCTTTAATTTCTTTTGTTAAGAGATTCTAATAAGATGAGTCCTTTTAGCAGGTCACTAGGACACTTAGGGTTTTAATTTCTATTGATTAATATTTGAATCCTAATCACAACAATACGAGAGTTGAGTGAGAAGGATAAGTGTATTCAATGATAGTAATGGATTCTTGATTTAAGGGTTAAGATTACTATGACATTGAGAGATGCTTAGGCACTGAGAACAAGACTAATATGGTGTTGAGATATGAATGAGAGTTCTATTTCAGCAGGACATTAATGTCTGGCTTACTTATTAGATAACTTTTACGACTGAATTTTAGGAATTTGTTATCATTGTTACATAATGGAATTCACCCGAAGCATCTCATCACTCCTGCACGTTTTAGTTTAGGTTATTATTTTCGTACTCTTGATTCATTTAAATTCCTGCATTTTAAGTAGTAGTTAGTTAGTCAATTTTTACTTTAATTAGTCATTAGATAGAAATTAAATTTGCAAATTTCATTCCTGTTTATTTTATTCCACAACTCACACAATTCTTAGGATTAGACTTGTCTCATTGCTTCCCATGGATTCGATATTTATAACTTGGTCAGCTTACCACTACACAATCCTATACACTTGTAGGAAAGTGCATTTGTGTGCGAACACAAATCGCTAGTCAACAGACAAAGAGAAGTTAGCCAGAGCACTTCTTTTGGAGTTTGATAAAAAAAATCACTTTTCTTCTCAAAAGTCAGCTGTAGAGTTAGATGATAGTGAGTCAACTGACTCTGATGAGGAGAATGAAGCCCTTATATGTCTAATGACTAGAGATGAAGAGGTATGCTCATCATCCAGTTATAGAACATATTAGGATCTTCCCTGTGAGATGCTTGATGCAATCCAGAAGATACAATCGAAGATGCCAGAAAATATGAAAGTTGTACTTGCAGGAGTACATGATGCAGAATAGCAATTGATTATTTTACAAGAACTTAAAGAAGGATTTAGCTATTTGAAAAATAGCAATTAAGAACTCTTTTCTGCAGACTATGTTGAACTAGAAGAAGAAATCAAGATAAAGAATCTAAGAATAGCTTAACTTGAAGAAAGAAAGAACAATCAGCAAAGAAATTTAGGAGGCGCTTGGTAAAAAAATTCTTCAATGGTAATGAGAATGAGATATACACATAATAATTATTATGTTTAATGAGAATAAATGAGGTATATATCATTGTTTTTTCTCCTAAATAAGGTAATCATTAAACTCATTTGATTACCTCCATTTTACCTTATAATTCTCCTCCTCAATCAATCTCCCATACCACAACCAACAACATTCTTGTTTTGTCAACTTTTCCAAAATTGGAGCACAACATTAATGATGTAACCACCATGAACATAAACTCTCATTCAATATAATATGTAAGGGTAAATGAGGAAAATAAAATTTCATTCTCATTACCATTGAAGAAAACAAGCGCCCCCTTAGATTGTTTTGGGAAGTCTTTTAAGCAATTAAGAGAAATGTTGTCTCAACAAAGATACACAGGAAATTTGACTGAATTAGGATATAATCCTTGTGATTGAATAACTCATTTAAAAAGTGTTATTCCAAGATGTGTACCTGTGTCAAAATTTTTGAATAAATTCGTGAGAAGGAAAATATTGAAGAGGCTGAAACTCCATAACCTTAGAAGCTTTTTTAAAAGTTTATCTCAGGAAAAGCAACATAAAATCATTGAAATTATCTATGCTATTCTAGAAGAAATAACTGACAAGATATAAGCAATGACCTTGAAAGCAAGAAAAGAGAATGAAGAGTCTAAACAGACTCTACCACCAAAGACTAAAGTTGTTATGAAGAATATGGGTTTTGAAAGGAAATATAATTTCAATATGTTCTAGAATGGAAAAGAAAAAGTGTTTGATTTGTCTCCCTCATCATAAAGGAGGATCAAGCAAATACTATAGGAAGTCTATAGTCACTAAAAAGGCTTGGATTGCAAAGAATACAAGTAGATCCTAACTTATGGATTACTAAGAAATAACTCATTCCATTTTGCAAGGAAAAACACAACCACAACTGGTACATAGACAGTGGTTGTGCAAGATACATTACAGGAGTCAAGAACCTACTACACAATGTTAGATAACACTATGGGTGTAAATGAGTCAAGCCGACTAGCAATCTACTCGTGCTTGACTCATAAAAATATTGAAATCGACTTGAGCTCGAGCTACTCGAGTAGCTCTCGAGTTCGAGTTTATAAATACTCAACTCGAGAGGCTCGCGAGCCTAATTGAGCTTGTACAATATTTAATATTTTTCCATTAATTTTTTATATATAAATAAAGTTATCGAGCTCGAGTCGAGTCGAACTTGAATTTTAGACAAAAAAAGAGCTAAACTATATTTAATATTTCATTTTATTAAAATAATAAAATTATCGAGTCGAGTCGAGCTTGAGTTTGTCAAGTTCTTAGTCGAGTCAAGCTCGAGCTAAAAAATCAAGCTCGATCGAGTTCGAGTCAAGTTTGAGCTTTGAGTATTGCTTTTGAGTCGAGTTTGAGCTTGGCATTACTCAGCTCGACTTGACTCATTTACACCCCTAGAGTAGTATTTGGAGATAATTCCAATGGAGTTACCAAAGGATCTGAAGGTCTGCTCAAAGGAAACATTCAGATAAATGATGTTTATCTTGTTGAAGGTTTGAAACATAACCTACTAAGTGTGCGTCAATTTTGAGACAAATGCTAAACTGTAGACTTTACACACCACACTTGTGTGGTTATAGATGTAGACACAAAAGTTGTGAAACTAACTGGAATTTGAAAAGGGAATATGTGCATTGTAGTACAGTATAGATTACTTACTTCCTAGCAAATAATTAGTTGGCTATGACACAAGAGGATGAATCACATGAAATTCAAGACCAGTGTAAACAATAACCTTGTAAGAGGTTTATCAGACACTAAAATTCAAGGAGGATCTTTTATGTGATGCATGTATAAGAGGAAAATAGACTAGAAGATCTTTTAAAAGCAAAAATCATTCAAGCACTTCAAGAATACTAGAATTGCTACATATGGACTTATTTAGACCAATTGAGCCTGTAAGTCTTAGTGGTAAGAAGTATATTCTAGTGGTAGTAGATGATTACTCAAGATTTTCTTGGACATTGTTTCTAAGAAAGAAGAGTGAAACTCTACAAAGATTACCAGAACTTATGAGGACTCAGAATGAAAAGAACTTGAAGATAGTGAAAATCAAGTCTGATAGAGGCACTAAATTCACTAATCAAGTCATTGAAGAATATTGCTCAATTCATAGAATTTGTCAAGAATATTCTGCTGCCACCACAACAGAATGGTGTAGATGAAAGCAAGAATAGAACTTTAAAAGAAACAACAAGGACCATGATAACCGAAACAAATTTGCCTAAAAGATTTTGGACAGAGGCAACAAGTACTGCTTGTTATACTCAAAATAGATGTTTAGTGGTCAAAATTCACAAGAAGACACCATATGAATTATGGAAAGGGAGGACTCCTAATATTTCATATCTTCATATATTCGGATGTAGATGCTACATACTAAATAATAGGAAAGAACACCTAAGAACATGTGACTCTAAGTCAGATGAATGTATCTTTCTTGGTTAATATAATGTTAGCAAAGCATTTAGAGTGTTTAACAAGAGAACAATGCTAGTTGAGGAATCGAATCATATTGTATTTGATGAAAAACATAGCACAACAGATTAGAAATATGAAGATTCTCAAGAGGACAATTCTGCAGTCACAAACCTACAACCATATGTTAGCATCAAAACTCCTGTAGAGTTTACTAACAAGGTTGGAGTAACTGTGTGATAATTGAGTTACCTACTGTTGAGACAGATTGAGAAATGGATCAAGTCTATGAGAATACTCAAACAGCAGAAGATTTACAAACAACTGGACGAGATGAGTCTGCAGTTGAGGAATCTACAGTTGTGCAGAATAATGATCAAGGACTTGACCCAGATTTGAAATGGTAAAAAAGACCATCTCACGGAGCAAATTATTGGATATGTATCAGACCGAGTGAAAACCAGAAGACAAGCTCATGAAGCTATGTTTGCTACATTCCTCTCATCTACAGAACCTATAAATATTCATGAAGCGCTGCAAGATGCCAATTGGATCATTGCAATGCAAGAAGAATTGAATGATTTTGAGAGAAATCAAGTATGGGAACTTGGTCCCAGACCTAAGGACCACAAAGTGATAGGAACTAGATGGGCTTTCAAGAATAAACTTGATGAAGAAGGAATAACAACTAGGAACAAAGCAAGGTTGGTTGCTCAAGGATACTGTTAAGCTGAAGGTATAGATTTTGATGAATCATTTGCCCCAGTAGCATGACTTGAAGCAATTAAAAATTTTCTTGCCTATGTTGCACATATGAACTTCACAGTCTATCAAATGGATGTGAAAAGTTCATTCTTAAATGATTTACTATCAGAGGAAGTGTATGTTGAACAACCCACTGGATTTGAAGAATCTACAGATGGAAGAAAAGTTTCAAGCTAATCTTATATGGACTTAAGCATGCTCACAGACCCTGGTATGATACTCTATGTGATCATCAAATCAAGAATGGTTTCAAGAAATGAGTGGTTGACAAGACCTTATTCAGACTACAACATGAAAATGATATTTTACTTGTCTAAATCTATGTTGATGACATAATATTTGGGTCAACCAATGAAGAACTTTGTAGAAAATTCTCTAAGCTCGTGCATCATAAGTTTAAAATGAGCATGATGGGTAACCTAAATTTCTTCTAGGGATTACAAGTCAAGCAAATGATTAATGATATATTCATTAATCAGGCCAAGTACATTTAAGAACTTATCAAAAGGTTTGGAATGGACAGCTCAAAAGCAACACACATTCCTATGTCACCTTCTGTAAACTTACACAAAGAAGAAAATGACAAGAGTGTTGATGTTATAATGTACAAGATACTAATTTGATTACTGTTGTACCTTACAACAAGCAGTCATAATATCATGTTTGCAGTAGGAGTTTGTGCTAGATTTTAAGTCAATCCTAAGGAATCACACTTGAATGCTGTAAAAAATATCATCAAATATGTCAAATCAACACAGAATTTGGGATTATGGTATCCTAATGAAGGTGGAATTGAATTGACAGGCTACACTAACTCTAATTTTACAAGCTACAAGATTGATAGAAAGAGTACTAGTGGCATGTGTCACTCTCTTGGCCAAATATTAGTATCTTGGCACAACAAGAAATAAAATTCAATTGCATTATCAGCAGCAGAAATAGAATATATTGTTGCATGAAGTTGTTGTGCTCAAATTTTTTTTATGCAATTTTAGTTGAAGGACTATGGGACTGATGCTAGAGAGACCACTATATTTTGTGACAATACAAGTGCTATTTCTATTACAAAAAATCTAGTGTTACATTCTAGATCAAAACACATAGATGTAAGACATCACTTTATCAGAGATCATGTAGAAAGAAAAGATGTCAAGATGACAAAATTCATACTAATATGAATTTGACATATATATTCACTAAACCTCTATGTGAATCAAGGTTTTCTACCTTAAGAGGTAATTTGGGTATGTTTGAATTATAAGAAGACTATGTAAGAATCACTAAAACACTCAGTTAGACCCAGGAAAGTGAAAAGTTATAGTAGCTTAAACCTACAATTGTAGACTTTGCAACTATTGCAGATTCAGTATACTTGTAATATATTATTATCCAAGGTTAACAACTGTAGTTTTAGAAAAATTTACAGTACTTTGTACATTCTGACTTAATAAATATCTACAAAAGAAAAGTCCAAAAACATATGTACCTCTATTTGCAGAAATTTTGGATTATTCATTCAGCATTTTAATTAATAAAATGTACTAAAAATTTTGTGTGATATTTTATATTGAATTTAATCCATTATGAGTTATAATTGGGACAAATTTAATTCCATGAATTCTGTCCTTATTTAATGACTCATACACTTATTCTTATTTATTTGGAATCATGGAATTTATACTCCTGATTTTTTACCACGTCTAAGGGAAAGGTATAAAAGGAAACTAGAAATGGTCTAACTTTAGTATTCATTTTCTTACCCCTACAACCTTAACCTCAAGTTCAAAAACCTCCCACGCTAAGATTCAACCATGTCTATTGGAGTTAGTTTTGGAGCTATCTTCGACTTTGAAAATCTGGAAAGGAAATACGACACTAATGCAATGGAAATGGTTATTAGGAAAAAAAATGTTATCAGGAAATTGACTTTTTTTAATGTTTTAAACTTTATGTTCTACATTAATATTTTTTAATGATATAAATTTGATGAATTTGAATTTTTTTTACTTATATTGATAGGCGAACTACCCTAAGATAATTATAGGATTAATTAAACAAGACTGAGAAGGTCGCCAACTCGCTGAGAAGATGCGTCGTCAACATTGACCAAGGTCAACATTGGAGAAGGTTGTCAGGAAGAGAAAGAAGCTCACCCAGGCTCCTGATGAACTAAGTCCAAAGACCAACTATGCCCAAGAGAGAGAAGCTCATTGGCGAGCTTCCCCACTTGAAGGGAAGCTCGCCCACATTCATAGAGACCCAACAAGAGTCCACCTCTACATTGCTCCCGAAACAACACAAGGCCCCGAAGCTCGCCTAGGCCAAGGACATAGACGACGTGTATATAAGGAGCAAGTAGACATGTAGTAGGACAAGCATTGTAAAGGTAGCATTGTGATGAGCTAAGACAAGTGTCAAGGACACTTGTCAACACCTAAAGCCAAATAGGCTCACAAGATGCCACCTCACACATGCAAACCTATAAATATGTCCCTCTTGTATCATTCTCTCTCGAAGTTTCATAATACACACTTATTTTCTCTCACTAAAGCTATCTACTTTCTCTCTCTATATTCAACCCTCAAGAACAAGTTCTAATCTTTGTTATTGTTTGATAGATTCATAAGATAAATAGCCATTAATCACCCAATTAACAAAATCTATCAACACCTTAATTTGGAGTTATATACAATTAATTACATAAAAAATGAACTAATTAAAAAAAATTAGTAATGTCAAATAATAAATTTAGAACATTATAAATATTTATTAAAAAATATTATAAATAAACAAATTAGAAGCAAAATGAAATTAATTTGATGCATTTAAAAAAAAATTGTCTCAATTTGGAGTTACATACAATTAATTGAATTTTTTTTTAGCAATGTCAAATAATAAGTTTAGAACATTAAAAATATTTATTGAAATATATATATATATATATATATATACACACACATAAACAAATTAGAAGCAAAAACAAATTAATTTGATGAATTTGAAAAAAAAATGTGACTCAATTTGGAGTTACATACAATTAATTGCAAAAAAAAGAACAAATTAAAAAAAATTGTAATGTCAAACAATAAATTTAGAACATTAAAATATTTATTGAAATATATATATATATATAAACAAATTAGAAGCAATAAGCAATTAATTAGATGCATTTAAAAAAACGTGACTCAATTTGGAGTTATATACAGTTAGTTGCATAAAAATGAACAATAACGACAAGTGCCCGAGTCGAACACGCCACCTCTGAAATGCCCAAAAGTCGCGTGTTCGATTCCCCCTGGACGCGAAAATGGATAATTCGGGCTCATGTATAATATGCAGTGATTATATTAAAATTCTGGGACCTGGGTCAAGTGGTTCAAGATCAAGACTTGGTACTTTAGTAGCCATGGAAGCTCCAGAGTCTCTGGATTGGCTCGGATCATAATAGCTTTCCACAAGAGGGTTTTACCATTATTTGTACTGCTGCATTAAGGCCTTCCTCAACGCAGAGGTATATGATGAGTTGGAGGAGTGAGAAAAACCCACTTTTGGAATTTTTTACCATTGTGAGGC
>JAPKLY010000106.1:994976-1013777 GCA_026898435.1 Prunella vulgaris | reverse complement strand
CCAGGTAGAGAGAATTCTACCTAGATTTTTGCTGAAATGTAGAGGTAAGTGTGGGCCATGGCACTACTTTTCTTTCAAACTTTTATTTTTTTTGCTTTTTATTTTTAATTGAAAATGTTAAATTGCATGCATTCTTTTTTCTTTCCTTTTTCGCAGAGGTTGTGGTTTGTGGTTTATTTTTTTGCTTTATTCAATATGGCTGTTAATGTATCCGTTGGAGTTTATTTTTTGTTTTATCCAATATGGTTGTTGGCCTTTTTTAAAAAAAAAAATCAAACAACTTTTATTTTTGTTTGTTTGTTTAACGGTCATATGCATATTTTCATTATAAATACATCTTCTCATTCACAACTTTTACTACTATCAATTATATTTTTCTTGTAATTCTCTACTAAAAAAAAAAATGGACAAAGAGTGGATGCAATGGTACAATTCTTCAACATCTGGAGAAAATGCATCGTCTCAAACTACCAATTTTCGTCCACCGATTATCAACTTTCATCCTCAAAATTCTAATTTCCAACCCCAAAATTTTCAGATTCTTCCTGATGGCACTCAAACCAACCCGATTAATTTACCTCAAATTCCCTACATGTATCTAACTCAATTTTCTTATATACCAGTTTCTCAATATGATTTTCATCCTCCAATTGGATCAAATTCTTCTAAAAAGGCTAGTGCAGATGGTTCTGAAATAGATGGAGACACTTCAACACCAAACTCCCAACGTTCGTCTCCTTTCTCATCTCAATTCTCTCCAATCGGACTTGAGCGCATAAATCTCACTGCTAACTTTGAGGCTGTCAATGATCCACCGACGACTCCTATTTTACAAAAGAAGACTTACTCTCATGAAGAAAATGCTCACCTTGTAAGTTGCTAGGTCGATATTAGCACAGACTCTATGGTTGGAAATGATAAAAAATTGGAGCAAATGTGGATTGTCCCACTTATTTTAAAACAAACAACACAACACTAACACTTCATGTCCCACTTATTTTAAAACAAACAACACAACACTAACACACATACACTGGGACAAAGCTTGATCTCTCAGATTTCATCCTCATCATATTGGATATCAATGACTTAAGCAGCTGCTGCCGATTGTCCAGATGAAGAAGATGCAAGTTGTCCAGGGTTCGAGTGGGTAGGTGCTCTCGTAGGAGGATGCTGATATGGATAGTCCTTTGGTCTTTTAAATTCCACGTAGCTGCATCAGTGTGAATAGTGTTGAAATCCTTATCCCAATACACTGAGGGTGTGTCTATGACATCATAAAAAGCATCATACCTTTCCATTAAAAACTCCACTCTAGCAACAACATCATCATAAGACAGTGTTATGAAAAATTCTTCATTCAACCTACTAATTGTAGTTGCAATTGCATTTTTGTTGTCTTCACCTCGACCGGCCCATTTTCCTACCCTCAGTTGGTCGAGTAAATGTTTAAGAAGGTAATGGTCCAAAGTTTTGGACCATTTTGAATTGTAATTTTTTTTTTCTGATCTGGAATATTTTTCAAAGACATTTGTTATGCTGGGCAAGATATTCGAATTTTGTGATGCACATATATATAGAGGATTGATGTCTTTACATGCCAAACAGTAACATAAAAAAGTCTAAACATACAACAACAAGTTGTGGAAAAAAATACGAACCATTTGATTTCACATGCAATATAGTAAAAAGCATATGAAATGGTACAATGCTTACAAACAAACAAAATATATATAAACGACAAATAAGTACATTAATGATATATTTTTGGATTTTTTTAAATATAATAAAATATTAAAATAATTAAAATATTTAATTATTTATTATTTATCTAAAAGTTAGATAATTAATATAGTTGATAAATTAAATTATAAAAAAAAAATGATATTAATTGAAATGTGTCCCCAAAAAACCTACGTTTTGGGTTTATGCAATGGGGATGAATTTAGTTTTGGAGGTAGATGTTTTTTGCTTTTGAGGTGGCGCTGACGTGTCGAGAGAAAAACCTGCTTTTAGGGTATTTGCATTGAGGAAGACCCAAGATGCTGCGGTATTAAACCTCTCTCAAAAAAAAAAAAAAAAAAACCTTTAGAAAGAAACTGAAATTCTGTAAGGCTTGCACGTTATGCTGCACGAGGGGTTGGCTCGTCTTGTCCGCAAGAACTTTTTTCCATTCTGATCACCCTTTACGTGCATTTCTTTTACTTATTTAAATATTCTCCACTCAAAATCCTCCTATTCCTTCATTATTATGTTGACAAATTTAAATAAAAACTGTGTCTATAACATATATAATATCATTGTATTAGCATATACACCCTTCGTTTGAAAAGAATTTGAACCTTTTTTAGTTAAACGTCCCAAACTAATATGCATACACACACTTACAAATTTTATACATATTTAATAATATACTGCTCCCTCCATCCTGTATGAATTTGTATCCTACGAAACGATATATTTTTAAGAAAAAAATATTTTATATATAAAATAATGACATATAAATAAATATGCGTATATGCTTGTAAGTGTGCACGCAAATTTATATTTCTTTTTTAAGTAGTGTACAAATTTATATGAGATATTCAAATAAGAAAACTGTGTAAATTCTTGTAAAACGGAGGGAGTACTATTTTATTTAAAATATATATATATATTTAAAATAAATAAATATCAAGGATGCAAATTCCTTAAAACAAAGGGAGTATAAAAAAAATTGTTGAATTAATATTAATGCTAAAGTCTTGTCTCAACTCTCAATACTTGAATTTGATATTAATGAAAATTTTGTAATACATTTATAAACAAATATTAATATATTTGTAATGCCATTCATATAGTGCATCAGCTGACAAATTAACTGTATCTTATTTATTCACATATTAATCCAATTTCAAATTTTCTTTTACTAATTAATAAATTTAAAAATATACGTCCCCCATTCGAAAATTATTTGCACCATTTATAATGACATTTTTTTAAGAATAATTCACTTTTTATATATGTAATGACTTAGGAAAATATATGTATATTTTTTTGAGTGCATATACAAATTAATTTTTCTTTTTTTAAAATGTGCAAATAATTTTAGAACGAACAAATAAGATAAATATGAAATAATCACGGAATGAAAATAAGACAAATATATGTATTAAATATTTGCTCTTAAAAATATCGATATCGAGGTTTTAAATTTGTAAAAATATCGATGGATATATCGATATCGATAAATTTAAAAAGTATAAAAATTTTAAGAGCAAACATTTAATAAATAAATTTAACAAAATAATTTAAATAAATTTTACAGTTGTGATAAATTTATATATGACAAAAACTTATATAAAAATTTCGAACGTAGAAATTATCAAAAATAAACTAAAAAAAATAAAACACTCACGCGCGCTTCCATTGAGCCCCACACACGCCCACTCCCAGACAACAAATGTGAATTCCCTCCCACCCCCACCCCAAACACGCATACACGCCCAGCAAATCTTAATTCCCTTCGCCCCACCTTATTATTTTTTAATTATTGTAAATATAATAATAAGTTAAATAATATAATATAATAAATTTAAAATTTTACTCTCAATTTATGATAGTATAGTAACATACATTTACTCATATAGTAGTACACATTTATTCATATAGTAACACAAACAGGAGAGTAAATATATGTTACTATTAGATAAATGTGTGTTACTATCTTATAAAATGTTGTTATTTACATATATTCATTTGCTTCTATAATATAAATAATTTTTCACATAATGCAAGAGCAAAATGTGTGTTACTTTAAGAATAAATATTGATTATTCACAAATATTTATTTATTTTTATAGAAATAATTATTTTTTTAATATAATAACATATGTATACATGAAATAATATACCTAGATTTAAAGGGATGATGAATAAATTAAGAAACACATATTTATTATCATAAAAATATATTTTTCTCATATAGTAATACACATTTGTCCATATAGTAACACAAATTAGGAGACAAATGTGTGTTACTATTAGAGCAAATATGTGTTGCTATCTTATAAAATATTGTTATTTTACATATATTTATTTATTTTTATAGAATAAATAATTTTTCACATAATGCAAAAGCAAATATTGATTATTCACAAATATTTATTTATTTTTATAGAAATAATTTTTTTTAATATAATTACATATGTATTACATGAAACAATATTCCTAGATTTTAAGGGACGATGAATAAATTAAGAAACACATATTTATTCTCATAAAAATATATTTTTCCATATAGTAACACAAACAGGAGATAATTGTGTGTTACTATTAGAGCAAATGTGTGTTACTATCTTATAAAATGTTGTTATTGTACATATATTCATTTGTTTTTATAGAATAAATAATTTTTCACATAATGCAAGAGAAAAATGTGTTTTACTATAAGAACAAATATTAATTATTCATAAATATTTATTTATTTATATAGAAATAATTATATTTTTTATATAATAAAATATTTATTAAATGAAACAATATACCTAGATTTAAAGAGATGACGAATAAATTAAGAAACACATATTTATTCTCATAAAAATATATTTTGCCCATATAGTAACACAAACAAGGAGAAAAATGTGTGTTACTATCTTATAAAATGTTGTTATTGTACATATATTCATTTGTTTTTATAGAATAAATAATTTTTCACATAATGCAAGAGCAAAATGTGTGTTATTATAAGAATAGATATTTGACTATTCACAAATATTTATTTATTTTTATAGAAGTAATTATTTTTTTCATATAATAACATATGTATTACATGAAACAATATACATAAATTTTAAATGGTTGATGAATAAATTAAGAAACACATATTTATTCTCATAAACCATTTAAAATTTAGGTATATTCTCATAAATATGTGTTTCTTTTTTTCTTTTTATATATTTAGTAATTTCTACGGTAGAAATTTCTACCCAAGTGTGCCTCTTTACATATATATATATACTTTTTGGAATTTTTTTGAAATTCATTGGTATTTTCTCGATATCTTTCGATATCCGATATTTGGTTTAATGTGAAAAGAATAAACGATATCGATGTTACAGACGATATTTACCGTTATTTTTTTATTTTTGTAATGAATACTATGGAAATATTGTTTATATCCAATATTGATATTAGTAACTACAAAAATAGATATATTATCACTGTTCTAAAAGTCGGTCGACTTGACCGATTAGTCGGCGACTAGTCGCTAGTCAGCCCTTGGCCGACCCGATTTACACCGGCCTAGTCGCTAAAAAAAACGTTTAGGGGGTAGTAGTTGACGCCTAGAGCCCATTAGACAGCAACTAGATCGACTAGATAACGATTAGATTAATTAAAACCGACTAAGTTGTTCCCAATTAGACATGTTTCTCCCTTTTTCTTTTCTTTTTTTGGCAAATCCTAAGTAATTATTGTTGATAGGATTTACTAATCGTTGTTTGTTTATGTGGCTTTATATCGGATTAATTCTACCAAACAATAATCTAAGAATATTGTGTTCTTGGTGTTCTTGAGGATGATGTAGAGAGAGAGAGAGTGAAGAGCTTAGAGAGAGAAAGTAAAGTGTAGGAAATATATTAATTGTGTGAATAGTATAAGAGAGGTCTTATTTATAGGTGTGTGAGTGTGAGATGGCACCTTACGAGCCTATATGACTTCCGGTGTTGACGAGGGTTCCTTACCCTCGCCTTGGTCCCTCACACTGCTTCCCTTTGTTATGCCTCGTCCTACTACTATGCCTTAGACTAGATGGGTCTCATTAAAAACCTCGCCGTAAACCACCCTTGTGGATAAACCGGACGGAGGGAAAAAGAGCGCAACCATCGGGATCTAATGGACTACGGGGTGAGCTCCTAGGCGAGCTTGGGGGTGGGCTCTTGGGCGAACTCCAACTCCTTGTGTGGTATCTGGGTACCACGCGATGACGGACCTCGGCGAGGTCTTTGTGGGGGTAGGGGCGAGCTCCTTGGGCGAGCTACAGGCCTCCATGGATCCGGGTGAGCCCTGGCGACCTGTCGAGCCTTGGTGATTATTTCGATGCCGATCAAGTTATTTCGCCTTGTCAACATTTGCCCCCCAGCTCGTGTGCATCATGACTTCGTCTAATGTGCGGACGAGCTGGAGAACTTGAGGCTTGGCGAACTACCCTCGGGTGAGTGCCGAGCTGGCGGGCGAGCTCCGCCATAGAGGTAGCCTCAGCCGATATGGTGCGGGATCCCAGGCGTCGCGCACGCCTTTTGAGGCCTCGGTTCCCACCCACAATAATGATTTAACTTTCAAATTTTTGCAAATCGGTCCCTGGTCTTTTGAGAAACTCAAGCTCGCGCCCCGTGTCTATAAATAGGAGGAACCTCCCTCATTCCTCACTTTTGCATCCTCAGTTTCCGAGTAATTTTCCGTCGAACAGTTCCTTTGCTTCCGGCGATTCTTCGGGCGTTCCTCAAGGTAGATTACTCGTTTTTCTTCCTTTTCTTCTTTCCTTTTTCCGATTCCTTCGAGTTCTCTGGAAATTTTGGACATTTCTGGACTTTTGGACCTAAGAACCAAAAACTCCCGACGACCGATTCGCCATGTCTGAGAACTCTTCGAGCCGTACCGCTTTGAACCGTAACTTGGGGAAGGCACTTATGACTGACGACCGCCCCATTCCCCAAATAACCCCTGTGATAATCTCGTCGGGCTCCGGGGCGAGCTCTGTAGCTCGCCCAAGCAGCAGCGATCTCACGGGCGAGGTTCGCTCCGACTCCAATGAGCAAGCCACCAACTCTAGCGAGCAATCCCCGCTCCGTGAGCTTTAGGATTACTCCGAGCGAGCTTCTGGGGGAGCCGTTGCCCCTGATGAGGAAGAGGTCGCCGAGGCCGAGGCTCACGAAGAGGTCGCCGAGGCCGATGACCATGCCAGCGAGCTGGCTCGCGAGGTTGACGAGGAGGACATTGGCGACCTGGGGACATAGGTTACTTATGAGTACCTCCGGTTCATCGGTTTTCCATTCCCTAGACTCCCTGAGCATCAAGTCCCTGCCGACGTCGTCCATAACTTAGGATGGAGGGAGTATGTGGCAACCCATGAGGCGAGCTTCCCTCTGCCCCGGCGAACTTTTCGCAAGGCCGCTGGCAAGTCCGACCTTAAGGCGACCTGGGTGGAGAGTATTATCAGCGAGTACGCCTTGCCGGAGATTCGAAAGAAGTTCTGCATCCCTCTGGACATTTTCATGTATGCTCCCGGGGATAAAGAGCGTGCCGACCTCCCTCCTGCAGGACTCACAGCCATCAACTACCACACCTTGAAGGCCAGGGTCACCCTGCCCCTGCACCCCATAATCGGGCAATTCCTGGCGGACACGAACCTCGCCATAACGCAGCTAACTCCCAATGCATGGAGCAGCCTGCTGGCGGCGTTGACCGTCTTTGGCCTTGAGGGTTATGAGAATCGGTTGAGCACGGTGGAGATCAGTGAGCTATTCAACGTGATCCGGCAAGTGAGGGAAGGGAAATGATACTATTCCCTCCAAGCTCGCCCGGGGGACAAGTTCTTGGGCGACCTCCCCAACAAGTTCCGGGACTGGAAAGAACAATTCTTCTTCATTGGAGGGGACTGGCGAGCTTCCGATGGCCGTGGAGGGCGCATCCTTACTCCCGAGAAATATGGGGAGGCGAGCTGTAGGTGGCGTACTTCAGTGTGTGTGTGTTGGATTAGATTTACTAATCTAATCTACCTTTTTTGCAGGTCTGAAGCACCATAAGTCGAGCCGCGGGAAGCCCGAGATCTCAGTCGGCTTTGAGTTCGTGCGGACTATTTGTTACTTGCGAGAGAAGAAAGATCGTGAGATCAAGCACCTGTGCCAACATCATTGTCGTAGGCTCGCCGGTCTCATTACCTCGCCTCATCACCTCGCTGCTCAAGGTTCTAAACCTTAAAATTTTCAAGTCTGAATAGCTCGCAATCTAATAAGTAGAGCTCGCCGGATCACTGACACCTTATCTCTATTTTGCAGGTGCAGGTCCTGCTGTCGAGCTCCCTCCTATCGACGTCCCTGAGGCTTATCACTTCCTAGCCCGCCAACTAAAAATGGGCAAACCTCGCCCGGGCAGGGAGGGTATTCCATCCGGGGCGTTGCTGGATGCTACCAAGAAGGTGGAGGTCGCCAAGGCCGCAGACAGGGCCAGGGGGTCAGGCTCGCAGAAGACCTCGGCACCTCCCCCTACTAAAGAGAAGTTCGCCGATACTAAAAAGGGGGCGGGATGAGGTTCCGGTCCCGAGCGGGGTTCTCAGCCTCCGCCTCATCAGACCAAGCGGACTCTCCATCGAGGGTATGGCTCCCGGGTGAGCGAGGATGAGGCTTGCTCTAACAAGCGGGCTCGGGCTGAGGGTGGCTCCCTTGAGCACAGTGACCGAGGGGGCTCCGGGTCAACTCACGGAGGGTCAGGGCGAGCTCTTGTGCCCCATTCTACTCATGCGCCTCCAACTCCTCAGAGCGCGCCCCTGCCGTCTCCCTACGGGGTCCTTATCCGGGATGACACCCTCCTCGGGCTCAACCCCGATAGGTTCGGGTAAGAGGGTGAGCTTCTTTTTGAAGTTGGAAGCTTTCATTATAACTTTCTATGATTTTTGATAACTTTTTGGATATTTGTAGGTACGTTCCCGCCGAGCTCCCGCAACAGCCTGAGTCCCTCCACACCGCCGAGAGGTGTAAAACTTTGACCTCTCCGAGGGACCTTCCGGAGGGAGCAGCTCGCCGGATCTTCACTGAGGCCCCCAAATACCTTTCCGCCTCTGAGCTCGCCATGATTGAGAGGCAGAAGCCCGCCGACAAGGTGAGGCTGGCGATGCACTATGCTTGCGCGGCTATGGCGGCGGCCCAGCTCGTCACTGATGAAGTTACCGCAGCAGATAAAGCTCACCATGATGCGAAGAAATTGCTCAACAAGGTGGGTGACGAGCGGAAGAAGGCCGTCGATGAGCTCACTAGGATGGAGGCTAAGGCGAAGGCTTCGCTGGAGGCGGAGCAGCTCGCTGTCAAAAAAATGGAGAAGTTCCAGGCTGACTTCTGCCGACAGCAGGCTGAGCTCGAGCAAGCTCGTCAACAGCTCACCTCCAAAGATGAGCAGCTCACCCGGACCCAGGATGAAGTGAAGATCCTTCGGGGCAAAACCTGGGGAATATGGAGGAGTGCACGAAACTGCGTGAGGAGGTCGTCGCCAAGGCCTTGGAGGTCGCCGAGCTTAGGGGCCGCTCAGATGCCACCATCACTCCTGAGGTGTTGGAGCTCGCCAAGGTGGTCGCCACTGACAAGTGCTATGTCCTTTGCTTTGCCGAGGTTATCCGCTCCTTCCAATGGGCGCGGATAAACAATGACAGCGAATGGGAGGCCCTCGTCAGTGAGTTCGATGATTGCCTGTTTAAGGCCAAGATTCCTCCCGGCACGGAGTTGAACATAGGGGACCTCGCCGGCTACGGGATTAACCTCGATGCTGCACGCCAAAAATTCAAAATCATCCAGACGCACGAGGTCCTGACTGCCGAGGTCGCCCAAGATATCGAGGGCGAGGTTCGAACCCCACCCACCATGTAGCAGATGCAGGAGGCTCTCGGGGACACAATGCTTAACATCAGCGAGCTCGATACCAGTGGACTTACTGGGAACATCACTTCGGATGTCGAGCTCGCCCTTCCGTCTATCCAGGTTCCCCCCAGCTCTGCCGAGGTGCCTTCTGATGCCCCCGCTGCTCCGGAGACATAGGCTCTTTCCCGCTTTCCTAGTTTAGCTTCTATTTTCCAAGTTGTAGTAGGTCACTGGGCTCCATAGCTCGCCTAGAAGGAGCTTTATTTTTGTAGCCTTTTGTTTTTGTTCGAGTAGTTAGAGCTCACCGGGCTTTGTATAGCTCGCCCAGAAGGAGCATACTTTTGTAGTTCAAAGATGGCCAGCTGGTCGGCCTTTGTGGCCAGCACCACTTCTAGCACTTTGGAATTTTCAAGTATTTTTGCCTTGAAAATTTCCTAAGTGTCTTTTGAATAGAAACCGAGCATTTTTTGTCCAACTCTTCGCACTTCGTTTTTGCGCTTTTACTTTATAATTTTCAAAATAGCTCATTTTTATTTATTTTATGGGTACTTAACTGTTCGTCTTATTCTACTTTGAGAAGCGAATCATTCATTTTACGTCACTTATGACTACGAATTGTACCTCTGTTTTGAGAGTGCGTATTCTTCGTATTACACCACTTAGGGCCGCGAATTGCTCGTCTTAGACCACTTAGGGCAGCGAGCTGTACTTCGATTAATTCACGTTGGGCCGTTGGGTTTCATGAACCTTGCCTTAGAAGTTTTTCGTCTTTTTCGCGAATTTTTCTAACTTGTGGTAGTAGGTGCTTAGCAACCCTTTAAGAAGGGTACCTTCGCGACCTTGGGGACTTTGGCCTTTGCCTTCGAGCTATTTAATTACAACGTTTGGGGCCTTGGTCCTTGCGCATCACGGATTTTTGACTGCTCGGGCGAGCTGGGGTTGGTGAGCTCTTCTGGGCAGTGGGCGACCTAAGGTAGCTCGCGTAGGGGGTAAGCTACGCAGGTCCGGACACTTGTCAAATTTTTCTGATTTCACAAATTCTCTAACTTTTTATAGCGACGTAATTTACACTGGTTGCCATCAACATTTCTGATGCGAACCTTCGACTAGTCTATTACAGAATTATAGTCTATTGGTAGACTTTTTCAGATGGGCCGCGCTCCAGGTGTATGACGAGGCGTTGCCTTCTGCGTCTTCGAGGTCATAAGTGTCATTCGGCCAGGCTGCGGTGACCCGGAACGGTCCTTCCCAGTTTGAACCGAATACACCTGGTGGGGCCATCAACTTCTTTTTCAACACCAGGTCTCCGACCTTGAATTTTCAGTCTCGGACCTGAGAGTTGTAATACTTTTCTGCTCTACACTTGTAGGTGGCGTTCTTCATTTCTGACGAAGCTCTGGTCTCTTTGATCAGATCCTTCTCTACTGCCAGGGCTTCGTCATTCTTTTCTTCATCATATCCTACCACCTTACAAGTCTTGTTTTGGACTTCGACGGGTACCACCACCTCAGTTCCAAAGGCTAGGGCAAACGGGGTCTCTCCGGTGCTGGCCCGGTAGAAAGTTCTGTAAGACCATAGGACCTCCGGGAGTTCGTATGCCCAGTTCCCTTTCTTTTCCTCGAGGCGGAGCTTCAATATGTTTCAAGATTTTGTTCACCGCCTCGACCTGGCCGTTCGACTTGGGATGGTATGGAGTTCAGTAGTGCTTCTTGATGTTCCATGAACTGCAGAAGTCCCTCAACTTTTGTCCGTCGAACTGCCTTCCATTATACATGATGATCGACTGCGGAAGTCCGAATCTGCAGATCAGGTTTTTCCATATGAAGCCAATCATCCTTTCTTGGGTTATTGTTGTGAGAGCTTCGGCCTCAGCCCACTTAGTGTAGTAGTCTACTGCTACAACAACAAACTTTACACTGCCTCTACCAGGTGGAAATAGGTCGATCAAGTCGATACCCCATTTCGCGAAAGGCCATGGGCTGAAGACCGACTTCAGTTGGTTGGCTGGGGAGTGGATGTTCGGTGCAAAAAGTTGACACTTCCGGCACCTTCGCGCGAAGCTGATGGCATCTTTGCGAAGAGTGGGCCAATAGTAGCCCTGCCTGATCGTCTTGTATGCCAATGCTTGCCCCCCAGCGTGACTCCCACAAATCCCTTCGTGAATTTCTTCTAACACTTCGGACCCCTGCTTCTTAGTTAGGCACTTGAGTAGGGGTAGAGAGAATCCACGTTTGTAGAGTTGGCCGTCCAGCTGTGTATATCTGGCACCTTGCTTTATTAGCCGGCTAGCTTCCCAAGTGTCCACGGGGATTGTTCCGTCTGTCAAATATTTTTGGATTGGAGTGCACCAATCTTCACCATCTTCACTGTCCTCCTGCCCCCCACTCGAGGTTTGGTTTACTTTGTAATCGAACATCGAGGGGTTTTTCAGTGTGGTGATCACGCCATTGCTGGTAGCTAGCCGGGCAAATGCGTCTGCTTGTGTGTTTTCTAGCCGCGGTATCTGGTTGATGTAGACCTGTGTGAACATCGAGATCAGGTGTGCGACTATCTTTTGGTAGGTCATCATCTGCTGGTCCTTTGCCTCATACTCCCCCAGGACTTGGGATATTATTAGCTGGGAGTCTCCGAAAACTTGAAGATTGGTTGCCCCCACAGCTAATGATAGCCTAAGTCCAGCTATCAACGCTTCATATTCTGCTTCGTTATTGGTTGCTCGGAAGTCGAACCGGATTGCGGAGGTGAAGACTTGTCTGTCCGGACTGATCATGACCACGCCGGCGCCTACTGCTACACTGGTCGACGACCCGTCCACATAGAGGTACCACGGAGCTATACGCCCCCTCGTCGGGCTTTATGGGAAAGTTAGCTCGACGATAAAGTCGGCGAGCGCTTGTCCCTTGATCGCTGTTTGGGGTGCGTAGGTTATACCGTATTGGCTAATCTCCAGTGACCATTCAGCAGACGTCCGGCGGTGTCTGGGCGTTGTAGTATTTGCCTTAGTGGGAATGTTGTCAATACCTCCACTGGATGGTCAAAGAAGTAAGACCTCAATTTTCTAACACTCATCACTAGTGCATAAGCTAGCTTCTCTGTCGGGGTGTACCGCAACTCAGCTTCGTGTAAGACTTGGCTTACATAGTACACTGGTAGGTGTGTCTTCGCCTCTTCTTGGACCAGGACGGAGCTGATGGCCACCTCCGACGCGGCTAGGTATAGATACAGCTTCTCTCCAGGTATCGGCTTTGACAGGACCTGCGTATCTGCCAGGTATGTTTTGATGTCTTCGAAGGCTCGTTGGCATTCACCCGTCCACACGAAGTGTTTGTTGAGGTGGAGCTTACCGACTTTGGCCGCCTCCTTGTACCTTCGCGTGTTTGCTTTGATTGCTTCGAAGAATGGACGATTTCGGTCGCCAGACCTGGAGATGAACCTGTTCAGAGCTGCCATGCACCCAGTCAACCTTTGAACTTTTTACACGGAATCGGGCACGCCCATCTCGATTATGCATTTTACCTGCGTTGGGTTGACCTCAATTCCGCGTTGGCTAACTAGATGCCCCAGGAACTTTCCTGAATGTACACTGAAGCTTGTTTTCTTGGGGTTCAGTTTCATGTTGTAGTGGTGCAGTATATCGAAGGTCTGTTTAAGGTGGTCGAGGTGGTCCTCCTTCCTCAAACTCTTGACAACTATGTCGTCCACGTACACCTCCATGGATTCGCCAATGTGTTGGTCGAACATTTTATTTACCAACCTTTGGTAGGTAGCCCCGACGTTGTTGAGTCCAAACGGCATCTTTTCCCAGCAATACATGTTCTTGTTGGTGTAGAACGCAGTATGTTCCTAGTCGTCTGGGTGCAAAGCTATCTGGTGATAGCCCGCAAAAGTGTCCATGAATGTCATCATCTCATGGCCTGCGGTGCTATCAACTAACTTATCGATGTGAGGTAGTGGGAAGTTGTCCTTCGGGAACGCTTTGTTTAGGTCCGTGAAGTCGATGCAGAGCCTCCACATCCCGTTGTGTTTCTTCACCAGGACGGGGTTCGCGACCCACAGCGGACACAAAGCCTCTTTGATGAGTTTGTTGTCTAGCAACTTCTCCAACTCTACAGTTAGAGCTGCGTATTTGTCTGGTCCGTATTTCCTTTGCTTTTTACGTACGAGTCTCCTCGTCGGGTCTATATTAAGTCTGTGGCAAGTGTGCTCCAGCGGGATTCCCGTCATATCCTCATGGGACCAGGCAAACACGTCCAGGTTGGACATCAAGAACAGCTCCATCCTCAACCGGTACGATTCAGGTAACTCAGAACCGATGAAAAGTTCCAAGTCCCTTTCCGGGTCCACCGGGAGTGCCGTTAGTTCCTCCATGGGGGCGGCTTTTCTCTTTTGACTTTTCCACCTTGGGTCACCGGTGAACTCATCCCACTCCTCTTGTGACATCTGCACAAGTTCGTGACCTATGCGCGGTTCGAGGTCATCGGGTTGGCTTTCAGCTTGGGCGGGTTCATCAGCTGTGAACACCTCTGGCGGCTTGTCAACTTGGGATGGTTCGGTGACCTGGGGAGTTGGGTCAACATCCATCGGCATTGGTTCTTGACATCCTGCAGGTCCCCCATCTTGGCCTTCATCAACCACCTCCATGGGAGCAGGTTGTTGTTCCTGCACAGGTCCCAACACTTGGTTGTTTTGGACCTCCTCCAATCCCTCCATTGGCGCTGGTTGTGCGTCTTGCGCAGGTCCTGACACTTGGTCGATTTCCGGCAGGTCGCCTATCTCCATCATCTCAGTTTTGACCGAGATGACGTCTAGGATGTTTGGCTCGTCTGCTGGGACCTGTAAGTCCTCTTCAAGGACCTGAACCCGCGTCACCGCTTTTTTTACCTGGCCATCTTTAATTTGGAGTAAACACTCTCGGGCTTTTTTCTGGTCACCCTTTACAGTTCCGACACCTTTTGGAGTTGAGAATTTTAAACAGTAGTAGTAGGTCGAACACGCCACTTTGAATTCATTAATAAACGGGCGGCCAAGGAACCCGTTGTAGGAGGACTGCTGGTCGACAACTAGGAAATCTATGAGCCTAGTCAGCCTCCGCTCCGGGTCCTCGGCCGATACAAGTTGGATGCTCAACCTAATGCTACCTAGGGGGACGGTTACAGCCTCTCCGAACCCCACTATCCTAGCAATGCTAGGTTCTAGATACGACTCAAAATCACCTAAGGCGTCTAAGGTGGATTTGAAGAGAATGTTGGTGAATGCGCAGGTGTCCACAAGTAGTCTGTGAACTCGGACGTTCATGATGTTGGTGGTTATCACCAACGAGTCATTGTGGGGCGTCAGTACCCCCTCCAGGTCTGCCGAGGAGAATGTCAGCTCATCAGTGAGCTGCGCGACGATCCGGGAGCTGGAGCTGCCTTCCTTGAGCTGGATCTCGGCCTTCCTCTTTCTCTTGGACATGGAGGATCCCCCGTCTTGGAGACCTCCGGCAGCTCCGATCTCCTCCTCGAGAACCAAGAGCTCTCGGGTGGGCTCCATGTTTTGCTGAGGTTGGGAGGTGCCCTCCGTCTGTTCTGGGGACCAGGTTGGTCCGCTTCCTCATCTTCATCATCGAAGGTAACCCTCCTCTCAAACATTGGCCTCTTAGTTGGGGCCATCTTTACGAACTCGACCAACTTCCCGTCCTCATAAAATTTCCAGAGTTATTTGAGGAGGTCTCTGCACTCGCTGGTGAAGTGGTCGATGGCCTGGTGGTAGGCGCAGTATTTATTGGGATTGAGCTTCGTGCGGTCCTGGCGGATCCGCCTCGGCTCCTCCAGCAGGGCCTTGTCTTTGACAGCTGTAGAGACGTGGTCGACGGAGACGGTGAGGACCTGGTTGAGCTTTTCCTTGAGCTCGTCCCCGTCGCCAAAGGCCTTTAAGTTCCGGGGGACCTTGTGGCAGAATTCATTGTAAGTGTTCGGACATGTGAGGTGCATCTCCTTCAAGAGGTCGGTGCCCTTCCTGAGCCCGGCCATCACCACGACGACCTTGGTTTCCTCTCTCACTGGCTTGCCCTCCAGCAGTATTTTATCGACCTTCTCCAGGTACTGCTGGTCGGTCTCGTTCTCGACTTGGTGGATGTTGGCGAGATGGTGTTTCTAGGTAAGGTAGGACCCGAACCCGGAGAAGTGGGTCAAGAACTCCCTCGAGAGTTGTCCAAATGAGCAGATTGACCCCTGGGCAAGCGATGAAAACCAGCGATGGGCTCGGTCCCCTAAGGTCAGCGGGAAATTTCGGTACTGGGTGGAGTCGGTGGCACCGACCGAGATCATAAAGTCCACATACTTGGCCAAGTGGACCTTCGGGTCGGACTCACCCTCGTATAAGGACATCACCGAGAATTGGATTGTCTTTTGAACCGGTGCTCGGAGGATGGCGGGTGCCAATGGGGATGTGGGGAGAGCATTGGCGTCAGGTCCGCCAGACTTGGCAGCTACTTGGGCTTGTAGCATTTCGACGGCTCTTTTCAGCGAGGCCAGCTCGTCATCGCGGGTCACTTCCGGTGGAGGTTGCTCGAAGGTCGTGCATCTCGTTGACGCACGTCCCCGAGGTGCCTCACTCTGGGGTGACCTCTCTGTGACGGGCTGGAATTGACGTCCGCCATGGGAGCCCAGCCTGTTGGTGGCGGGCCTTCTCAACCTTTCATGGGCGGACCTACGCGGTTGCTGGTCAGAGTCTCCTCCGTGGGACGTGACCGGGGCGGCTGTTCGTTCGTTTTCTCCGCATCTGGGCCCCAGTCTCCCTTGGAGGACCTCCCTCCTTGTTAATTGGTGGGTGCCGAACACCTCGGTGTAGGCCGAAGCTCGCCCGGTGTATGGGGTGGGCTCCTCCACCACCTTGGCTTTTCCGGTCCGTTCTCGGTGTTGGCGGGCTTGGGCTGAGCTCGCCTCCTGCTCGGTGGGGGGAGTGTTGTACTCCCCACGGGTATGGGTGCCCTGAGTGGGTCTCGCCTGCTCCCGGGTCTCGGCTGGGGCTCGACTAGGTACTAGGGCGAGCTCGTCGTTCTGCCTCTTCTGCAACCTCTGTAAGGTTGCGATGGTGCGCTGGAGCTCGTCGGGGTTGTTGGCCAGGTCCCTCAGAGTAGGGCTCAAGTTTTCTTGGGTCACTACAACTCGCGGAGGTCGCGGAGCTGCAGTGCTTTTCTGGGGAGGTGGGTGCGAGGTCTCCACCACCTGGCGTGAGGTTTCAGCCTCGGCCTGGTTTTGGTCGCCCCCTCTGGACCTTCCGACAGCTGCGGAGGTCTGTCCTTTGGCGGCTTGAGTGGTAGCCATTTTTTGTTTTTGGAGGGGGTAACTTGCGGAAGGTCGCCGAGACGGGGGGAGGTCGCCGGGGTGATGGTCGTCCAGCTTAGGTGGAGCTGTGCAAATTTTCGTCTAGCCTCGCATGTTACGAATTATCCAAAATTCGGTTTATTCGTGTACACGCGCGCGTTTGAAAACTTTTTTGGGCAGATTTCGGACACTCTGAAAATCTGGGTTTTCGTCCGAAAATCTGGGTTTTTCGTCCAAAGGAATGAATATGTATGTTTATCTTCAAGTGTTCTTGAGTTTTATCAAGAACACCTTCAAATCTTCAAAGAAACCCTAACTTTGTTCTTGAAAAATTTTAATTTTTCAGAGTCGCGGCGACCCTTCTTCTAGCGTCAAATTATTGATAGGATTTACTAATCGTTGTTTGTTTATGTGGCTTTATATCGGATTAATTCTACCAAACAATAATCTAAGAATATTGTGTTCTTGGTGTTCTTGAGGATGATGTAGAGAGAGAGAGTGAAGAGCTTAGAGAGAGAAAGTAAAGTGTAGGAAATGTATTAATTGTGTGAATAGTACAAGAGAGGTCTTATTTATAGGTGTGTGAGTGTGAGACGGCACCTTACGAGCCTATATGGCTTCCGGTGTTGACGAGGGTTCCTTACCCTCGCCTTGGTCCCTCACACTGCTTCTTTTTGTTATGCCTCGTCCTACTACTATGCCTTAGACTAGATGGGCCTCATTAAAACCTCGCCGTAAACCACCCTTGTGGATAAACCGGACGGAGGGAAAAAGAGCGCAACCATCGGGATCTAATGGACTACGGGGTGAGCTCCTAGGCGAGCTCGGGGGTGGGCTCTTGGGCGAGCTCCAACTCCTTGTGTGGTATCTGGGTACCACGCGATGACGGACCTCGGCGAGGTCTTTGTGGGGGTAGGGGCGAGCTCCTTGTGCGAGCTGCGTGGGCGAGTTGCCTCATGTGGGCGAGCTCCAAGCCTCCATGGATCCGGGTGAGCTCTGGCGACCTGTCGAGCCTTGGTGATTATTTCGATGCCGTTCGTGTTAGTTCGTCTTGTCAACAATTATGATAAAATAAAATTAAAACAACTATTTTTTTTTTAAATTATCACTTTATTAAATTTTAAGTTTTATGACTGTTATCACTTATATTTTAATATTGAAAGGTGGTAACATTAATTTTTTTATTATTTTATCTACAATATTGTATTAATTTATTAAGTAATTAATTATATTTACCGTTTAAGTGCTTCCGATTAGTCCTTGACTAATCTACGACTAGTTGCTCAAGTCGCTAGACTCTAGTGATCCGACTAGCGACTAGGCACTTTTAGAACATTGTATATTATAGATATATCAAAAAAATATCAGAATATTTTCATCCTCGATTGCATTAATAACATAAAGTTGGGCCTTCTATTAGCATATACTCCCTCTGTCCCGCAGGAATTTGCACACTTTCCTTATTTGGACGTCCCTCACAAATTTGCACACTACTAAAAAAGGAAACATTGATTTACGTGCACACTCACAAACCTTTCCACATATTTACCCATATACCACTACTTTATATATAAAACTATTTTTTCTTAAAAAATGTGCCGTCCCGTAGGGTGCAAATTCCTACGGGACGGAGGGAGTAAATATCTTCAAATGATAGTTTGAGCCTATAATATACTACCTATGCCCTGAATTTTTAATATGTTAATCTGAACACATATTAAAAAAATAAAATATTTAAGCATAAAGTTAGATAATAAAATATAGAAAATATATTTTATTAATTTTTGTGAGTATTAATTTTTAATTTTTTTAAGTGTGAAAACTGTAGTAATACAGATAGAGTATATATATATATATATATATATATATATATATATATATATATATAT
>JAPKLY010000106.1:957942-994876 GCA_026898435.1 Prunella vulgaris | reverse complement strand
TATATATATATATATATATATATATATATATATATATATATGTAAGCATATGTAAGCAGTATTCTCAATCAACACCTGTAAATGGTAGACAAGTGAGGTTATATCATCAACAATGTGCATAGTTCTTGGGATGGATGCTACAGAGTCTAGGCAGGGCCTTGGATATTCATAAATGTTACTTTTACAAGAAAATTAGGATTTTAATGGAAAGCTATGATTTGATATAATGTGCTAAGGTTCAAGTGCATGCTACTACCTTCACACCACATTTAAAGTTGTTAAGAATATTCAGAAACATTTTTGAGTGGGGGATATATGGACCATCAACATATGGTACATGTACACCGAAAAAAGAAAAATACTAAAGTATTTAAAATGACTATATATAAAAAACTTTAATTTTTAATAACAAAATAAAAAATTATTACAAATACTCATATAAAATATTCTATGGATATATAATTCATAGAAGAGGCACACTAATGCGGAACACTTAAAAAAGTACATATCCAAAAAAAAAATTGGGGGATATGAATAATACATTCATATCGAAATTCGCGGATTCTAATTTGATCGGGCTGAGTCAATTTTTTATTTTTTTGGTTGATTTATGTTGATATTATATATTGTTAATGTATTATTCCCACTTTGTATTATTATATGATATTTATTGCACAACACATCATAATAGGGGTGCCTTTTTCACCGACATCAAGGTTCGAATACACGACCTCCAACTCCGAGTATATGAGAGATCTTACATATTGTTTATAACCGTTTGAACTAGACGGTTGATTGTTATATTTTACACTATTATATATATGTATCTTAGATATATATTTTGGGCAACACTTGCGTAGAAATTTCTACCGTAAAAATCTTATTAAAAAGAAGCAAAAAGACAGCGTTGCCCTTGCATACCATATTTCGCTAATGGCCTAATAGCCATACGCGCATATGGCATTCTCGCTGGTGATCAAAATTTCAATGCCTTTTTTTTTAAGTTTATTTTATTTTTTTATTTATTTGAAATTGGTCTATTGATTTAATAAAATTCAAGTAATATTATGTTACAATTTTAAAAATTCGCTTTCAGACTATGTTATTGTTGACAAGGCGAACTAACACGATCGACATTGGGATAATTGCGGAGGCTTAGTAGGTCGCCGGAGCTCGGCGAGGTGGAGAGTAGCTCGCCCGGACCCCGCAAGCCCGAGGTCAACTTACCAATCTGACAAAAGAGGGGAGCTCGCCCATAAAGGGGGAGCTCGCCCGTGAGTATAGAGGCCGAGCTAAGGCCCGTCCCTGCATAGTCCCCAGAAATGGCACAAGGCAATGGAGCTCGCCGGGTAGCTCGCCAAGCCTGAGAACTCGACTGGCGGGTGTATAGATAGGATATGTACGTGTAGTAGAATGGGGCTTTGGAGAGGTAGCATTGTGAGGGACCAAGACGAGGGTTACGGACCTTCGTTAACACCGGAAGCCAAATAGGCTCGTAAGGTGCCTCCTCACACTTGCACATCTATAAATAAGATCTCTCTTGTAACTATTACAAAATGAATTCAATACAATCCAAACATTTATTTTCTCTCTCTAAGCTCTCACTTTCCCTCTCTACATTCAACCCTCAAGAACAACTAAGAACACAAATCTTAGTTTATTGTTTGATAGGATTAATACGTTATAAAAGCCACATAAAAACACCGATTAGTAAATTCTATCAACAATTTGGCGCTAGATAGAGGGTGGGATTCTTAGAAATTTGAAAAACAAAAAATTAGGGTTTCTTTGAAGATTTGAAGATTTGAAGGTGTTCTTGACAAAGTTCAAAAACACTTGAAGATACACATACATTTTCATTCCTTCGGACGAAAACCCAGATTTCCGGGCAAAACCCAGATTTTTGGGTCCACAAAATTCTGCCCAAAAGAGGTTCCAAAACGCACGCGTGTACACGAATAAACCGGATTCTGGATAATTCATCGCACTCGAGGCTAGACGAGAACCCAGACAAATTCACCCACCACCTCGGCGACCTACCCCCACCTCGGCGACCTTCGGCGAGCTACCCCCTCCAAAACCCAAAACTGCCCAAGGAACAGACCTCGGCGAACATCCTGAGGGGAAAGGGCGCCGGTCAGGACCAGGCTGAGGGAGAGACCTCCCGCCAGGTCCCCCTGAAAAACGCAGCTCCGCTACCTCCGCGAGTTGCAGTGGCACAAGAGGATTTGAGCCCCGCCCTGAGGGACCTGGCCAACAACCCCGACAAACTCCAACGCACCATCGCAACCTTGCAAAGGTTGCAGCAGAGGCAGCTCGAAGAGCTCGCCCTAGTACCCCGGCCAGCTCCAGCCACTGAAGCCCGGGAGCAAACCAGGCCGACCCAGGGCACCCAGACCAGGGGTCACTATAGCGACCTCCCATCTGAGCAGGAGGCGAGCTCCGCCCAAGCTTGCCAACACCGGGAGCGCGCCGGGAAGGCCAAGGTGGTGGGGGAGCCAGCCACGCACGCTGGGCGGGCTTCGCCCTACACCGAAGCATCCGCCACGTACCAATCACTGAGGAGGGAGGTCCTCCAAGGCAGACTAGGGCCGAGGTGCGAAGAAGTTGAGCAGACAGCAGCCCCGGCCACATCCCAGAGGGGAGAGTCGGACCTGCAGTCTCGTAGGTCCACCCACGACCGACTAAGAAGACCCGCCACCGACAGACTGGGCCCACATGGCGGACGCCAGTTCCGACCCGCCAAGGAGGGGTCACCCCAGAGTGAGGCACCTCGGGGGCGTGTATCCACGAGGCGCACGACCTTCGAGCAACCTCCGCCGGAGGTGACCCACAACGATGAGCTGGCCACATTGAAAAGGGCCGTTGAGATGCTACAACAGCAAGTAGCAGCCAAGTCTGGCGGACCTGATGCTACTGCTCTCCCCACATCTCCATTAGCACCTGCCATACTCAGAGCACCGATCCAAAAAAAGGTCCAATTCCCAGTGATGTCCGCATACGAGGGCAAATCTGACCCGAAGGTCCACCTGGCCAAGTACGCAGACTTTATGATTTTAGTGAGTGCCACCGACTCTACCCAATGCCGGAACTTCCCGTTGACCCTCGGGGATCGAGCTCACCGCTGGTTCTCATCACTCGCCCCGGGGTCAATCCACTCATTTGGCCAACTCTCGCGGGAGTTCTTGGCCCACTTCTCTGGGTTTGGATCCTACCTTACCCAGAAGCACCGCCTCGCCAACATCCACCGAGGCGAGAGCGAGACCGACCAGCAGTACCTGGAGAGGTTCGACAAAATACTGCTGGAAGGCGAGCCGGTGAGCGAGGCCACCAAAGTCGTTGCGGTGATAGCCGGGCTCAGAAAGGGCACCGACCTCTGGAAGAAGATGCACCTCGCATGTCCGAACACTTACACCGAATTCCGCATAAGGCGGGGGTGTTCGTGGCTATGCAAGAGGCACTACTGAAAGAAGTTGGTGCTCCGAAGGAGAAAAAATCCTACGGAAAGAAGTCCGGGGGCACATACAAGGCTCCCTGAACCTAAAAGCTTTTGGCGACGGGGACGAGTTCAAGGAGAAGCTCAACCAGGTCCTCACCGTCTCCGTCGACCACGTCTTTACAGCGGTCAAGGACAAGGCTTTGTTGGCAGAGCTGAGGAGAATTCACCAAGATCGCGCGAAGCTCAACCCCAACAAGTGCTGTGCCTATCACCAATCCATCGGCCACTTCACCAGCGAATGCCGAGACCTCCTCAAACAACTGTGGAAATTTTACGAGGATGGGAAGCTGGCCGAGTTCGTGAAGAAGGCCCCAACAAAGAGGCCCAGGTTCGAGAGGAGGGGAACCTCCGATGATGAAGAGGAGGACGCGGGCCAACGCGGACCTCAGAACAGGTGAAGGGGACCTCCCCAACCTCAGCAAAACCTGGAGCCCACCCGAGAACTCCTAGATCTCGAGGAGGAAATCGGAGCTGCCAGAGATCTCCAAGACGGGGGATCCTCCATCTTCAACAGAAAGAGGAAGGCCGAAATTCGGGCCGTGAACCAGGTCCAGGAAGGCAGCTCTGGCCCCAGCTCCGTCGCACAGCTTACCTATGAGCTGACATTCACCTCGGCGGACCTGGAGAGGGTACTGACGCCCCACAACGACTCGTTGGTGATAACTGCCAACATCATGAACGTCCGAGTTCACAGGCTGCTTGTGGACACCGGCGCATTCACCAACATTCTCTTCAAATCCACCTTAGATGCCTTAGGTGATTTTGAGTCGTATTTAGAACCTAGCAATGCTAGGATAGTGGGGTTCGGAGAAGTTGTAACCGTCCCCCTAGGTACTATTAGGTTGAGCGTTCAACTTGTATCGGCCGAGGACCCGGAGCGGAGACTGACTAGGCTCATAGATTTCCTAGTTGTCGACCAGCAGTCTTCCTACAACGGGTTCCTTGGCCGTCCATTTTTCAATGAATTCAAAGCGGCATGTTCAACCTACTACTATTGTATAAAATTCCCAACTCCGAAAGGCACCGGTACCATTAAAGGTGAACAGAAAAAGGCCCGAGAGTGTTTACTCCAAATCAAAGATGGCCAGGTCAAAAAGGCGGTGACGCAGGTCCAGGTCCTTGAGGAAGACGTGCAAATCCCGGCAGACGAGCCAAACATCCTAGACGTCAATTCGGTAGAAACTGAAATGATGGAGGTAGGCGATCTGCCGAAAATTGAGCAAGTCTCTGGACCTGCGCGAGACTCACAACCAGCGCCAATGGAGGGAAGGGAACTGACCCGAAATGACCAAGTGTTGGGACCAGTGCAAGAACAGCAACCTATGCCCATGGAGGTGGACCAAGAAGCCCAAGGTGGAGAACCTGCGGGAGGTCAAGAACCAATACGAATGGATGTTGATCCAGCTCCTCAGGTCACGGAGCCACCCCGAGTTGGTGAACCACCGGAGGTGATGACGATTGAGGAAGTTGTCCGAGTCGAAGGCCAAGCTGATGACGTCGAACCGCACCTAGGTTATGAACCTGCGCAGATGTCACAAGAGGAGTGGGACGAGTTCATCAGCGACCCCAGGTGGAAGAATCAGAAAAGGAAAGCCACCCCCATGGAAGAATTGACGGCGCTCCTGGTGGATCCGGAAAGGGACTTGGAACTCTTCATAGGTTCTAAGTTACCTGAACCATACCGGTCGAGAATGGAACTCTTTTTGATGTCCAACTTGGACGTGTTTGCTTGGTCCCATGAAGACATGACGGGGATCCCGTTGGAACACGCGTGTCACCGACTCAACATAGATCCGACGAGGAGGCCCGTACGTCAAAAATGAAGGAAATACGGACCAGACAAATACGCAGCTCTGACCGTTGAGGTGGGAAAGTTGTTGGACAACAAGCTGATCAAGGAAGCTTTGTGTCCGCAGTGGGTCGCAAACCCCGTCCTGGTGAAGAAACACAACGGGACGTGGAGGCTCTGCATCGACTTCACGGACCTGAACAAAGCGTGTCCAAAGGACAACTTCCCACTACCCCACAAAGCATGGCATCCCAGCAAGCATCCTGGAGCTGCTCCATGGTGGGCGGGGTCTGCTCCTCCTCATTGGCGACCTCTGTTTCGCCAATATTCAATTCCGGCACGGGCAAAGTGTTTATGATATTGAAATGTGCCGGAACGAAGTCGAGGGGCACCCCGAGCTCAGGGAGGTCACCAATGTCAAGCTCCGTCTCGTCAGGGAAGGGGACCCGGTCCAAGAAATCCTTGAAGTCCCCGACAATAGCTTTTAGCTCGTCATCTTTATAGCTCGTCATCTTTTTGGGCCCTCGCCCACCAGATCGCCCGGATGACCTCAGCGTAGCACTGCACGAAGCCACGATCCGAGGCCTCGGCCCTCGCGGTAACCAAATCCGCCGAGGAGGATGCGTTGTTACGGAGCTCGGTGACCTCGTTTACCTTGGCCGAGAGCTCATCCTTCAGCTTCGAACACTCCTCGTCGGCACTCCTGACCAGGCCCCGCTGCAGTTCCAGGTCCCACTTGGTCACCTGGTGTTCGCCGACCTCCCAGGTGAGCCTCTCGGTGAGCTCGTCTTCCTTGGCCTTGAGTTTCACCTCAGCATCTTTCTCTAGCTCGGCGAGCTTCTTCTGGAGGTCGCCAAGCTGCTTCAGGGTGCTCTGGTCGGTGGCCACGGACGCAGCGGCCTTTTCCTCGGCGAGCTTCGCCAGCTTCTTGGCCTTATCGGCGGTCTCCGCCAGGGCGATCACCCTCCTGTTCTTCTCCTGGCGACCTGCCTCCAGCTCGGCCGCCTGCTCCAGTGCCTTTTGGTTAACAAGCAGTAACCAGCTTGCATAATGGGCGGAGAGGAGGAGATTTTCAGTGAGGTTTTGGCCGTTGATGGTCGCCACTTGAGGGGTAGACCAAGACCTCGGTAGCTCGCTCACCGTGTTCCGGACTAAGCCCGGAGGGAGGCTGCGCATTGATGTCAACGACCGCGACCTCTCGTAGGCATGGAGGACCTCATGCCGGTTCAGGTAGGCGATGGGGGCATAACTGCGAGGTCAAAACAGTTTAAAGTTAGAAAGGAAAGATAAAACATATGAAGAACTGGAATCAAAGTAATGAGCTACATACTGAACTCGCTCGGGATCCCAGCCCAGGAGCATGTCATCATTAGCCTGAACCCCGAAAGGAGACGGGGAAGGTGGCGAGCTCCGTATAGGTGTGGCCACCAACGGAGCAATGGACTGGGCAGATCCATCTTATCCGGACCTCGCCAGAGCTCGCTTGGCCGGGTCAGAGTCCTCGTCGCGCAGGCCAGTGTACTTGGTCCTCTTACGGCCCTGAGGATCCTCGTCACCTACCCGAGACCCGTCCCCTCGGTGAAGCCTTTTGGGCTGGTCTTGGCGACCTCGTCCTCCACCACGGCCGGCCTGGGCGACCTCCACTGCCTTCGACTTCTGGGGGGCTTTGGATTGCCCTTTCTGGGCCCCCGATCCACCTGCCTCGCCCTTCTTCTGGGCGAGCTCCACCTTCTTGCTCGCGTCCAATGCGAGCAACGAGGGTGGGGCAAGTTTGTTCGGGCAGGGTGGACCCATTGCAAAGCGGCGAGCTACCTCTTGGTAGGAGTCCGGGATCTCGACGGTTGGAAAGGCGACCCTACTACCGTCTGTAAGAGAGAAAAGATTAAACAGTTAGCATCTCGGGCGAGCTACGCCCCCCCAAATGGGCGAGCTAGGAAGAGTTGTAAACCTGGAAGCTCGGAACCTTGGATCGTGAGGTGGTGAGGCAAGGTGAGGAGCCCAGTGAGCCTCAAGCAGTGGTGCTGAGTCAGGTGGGCTATATCCCGATCTTTTTTACTCCTCAAGTAGAAGACGGCTCGCACCACGTCGAATTCGAGGGACGTCTCGGGTTTGCCGCGACTTAACTTGTGATGCTTCAAACCTGCAAAAAGGAAAGAATTAGATTAGTAAATCTAATTGAACCCACACACACCAAGTAGGCGACCTACAGCTGGCCTCCCCGTATTCATCAGGGGTTGGGATCCGTTCTCCTTGCCCAGAATAGCTCGCCGAAGCTCGCCAGTCTCCGCCCACAAAGAAGAACAGCTGCTTCCAGTCGCGGACCTTGTTCGGGAGGACCCCCAAGAATTTCTCTCCCGTACCCCATGCCATCGTTCACTTGCCGAGTTACGATAAGGAGTTCATTGATCTCGATGGTGGTCAGCCGGTTCTCGTACCCCTCCAGCCTGAAAACCGCCAGCACCGCCAATAAATTGCTCCAGGCATTGGGGTGAGCTGGGTGATGGCGAGGTTGTAGTCGAGCAGGAACCGGCCAATAATCGGGTGCAGGGGCAAAGTTAGGCCGGCCTCAAGGGTGTGCACATTAATAGCCGTCAACCCCGCCGGAGGTGCGTTGGCTCGCTCGTCCTTCCTCGGGGCGTATAAGAAGACGTCAAGCGGGATCCGATATTTCTCACGAAGATGAGGGAGCTGGTACTCGTGGATAACGCTGGCGACCTCACTTGCCTTGTAATCGGATTTTTTTGCCGCATCCCGATAATCCCGCACGGAAAGTTCGAAGCTCGTCCCGTGCTGGGTGACATACTCGTCCCAATCAAAGAGGTGGACGACCTCGTCGGGGACCTGGTGTTCGATCAATTGAGGCTCCGGGAAACTGATTGAACGGAACCATTCGATTGTAACCTCCTCCAGGTCGTCCCCCTCCTCGCCTATGTCGGCGACCTCTTCGCCGGCCTCGACGACCTCCTCGCCGACCTCGACCGGCCCTTCGTTGCCACTGGCAACCCTTTCCTCATGGGCGACCTCCTCGCCTTCCTCCCATACCTCACGAACAACGGCGCTGGAGGCCCCTTCCTCCGAAACAGAACGGACCTCTCCAAGCAGCTCGCCAGAGTCTGGGCGAGCTACCGAGGTTGCCTCGGAACTGGAGCCAATCATTATCGGGGTCATTTGAGGGATGAGTTCATCTTCTGTCATGGGGTGTTTTTCGGGGTTGCAGTTCGAGCGAGTCTCACTTGGTGTTTGGGTCGACATAATCTCGATGAATTTCAAAGTGTTGCGGTATGGAGGTGATCGAAAAAATGCGAAGAGTCACCGAAAATGTCCAAAAATTTCCGAAAACTCGATGAATGGGAAAAGACGAATGCAGAAATCTGCAATAAGAAATAAGAAGGGGAAGAGAAATGGGTTTTCTACCTTGGAGAGCGCCGGAAACTTCATCGGGAGCAAAGGTGACATTCGCCGGGAAATACTCTAAAAATTCGGGAGTGGAAAAGTGAAGAATGGACTCACCTTCCCCTATTTATAGACGTCAGGGCGAGGTCGAATATGCGAGGAGTGCAGGGACCATTTTGTAAAAAAATTGAAAGATGGCCATGATGGGCGCGGAAAATGATGCCTAAAAAGGCGTGCACGATGTCTGGAATCCCGCACCACGTCGGGCGAGTAACTGCCATAATGGAGCTCGCTCGCTAGCTCGGCACCTGCCCGAATGTAGTTCACCTAGGTTCGAGCCCTCGTCCGTGGAGACAGGTCAGCTCGCCCACACATCGGGTAAACCATGATGTACGCGAGCTGGGGGGCAAATGTTGACAAGGCGAACTAACACGATCGACATTGAGATAATTGCGGAGGCTTAGTAGGTCGCCGGAGCTCGGCGAGGTAGAGAGTAGCTCACCCGGACCCCACAAGCCCGAGGTCAACTTACCAATCGGACAAAAGAGGGGAGCTCGCCCACGAGTATAGAGGCCGAGCTAAGGCCCGTCCCTGCATAGTCCCCAGAAATGGCACAAGGCAATGGAGCTCGCCGGGTAGCTCGCCAAGCCCGAGAGCTCGACCGACGGGTGTATAGATAGGATATGTACGTGTAGTAGAATGGGGCTTTGGAGAGGTAGCATTGTGAGGGACCAAGACGAGGGTTACAGACCTTCGTCAACACCGGAAGCCAAATAGGCTCGTAAGGTGCCGCCTCACACTTGCACATCTATAAATAAGACCTCTCTTGTAACTATTACAAAATGAATTCAATACAATCCAAACATTATTTTCTCTCTCTAAGCTCTCACTTTCCCTCTCTACATTCAACCCTCAAGAACAACTAAGAACACAAATCTTAATTTATTGTTTGATAGGATTAATACGTTATAAAAGCCACATAAAAAAACGATTAGTAAATTCTATCAACAGTTATTGCATAGACAAAAGTGTGTTACTAAAAAATAAAATCTGTGTTTCTAATCCTTAAAAAATTAATTTTTTTTGTACTTTTAAAATACTATAAATAAAATATGTAGTTTCACAAATATAAAATATGTGTTACTTAATTTCTTTTTTATTCTTTTTATTGATTTATATTGATAATATATTGTTAATATACTAATACATCTTTTAATACCTTATATATGTTATATAAGTACAATATATATTTTTCTAAGGACAAATAAATATTTAAATATAGTAACATGCATTCGATTTTACAGTAACACACATTTACTCTAATTGTAACACGAATTTGCTCCCCAGTTTGTGTTACTATCGACAAATGTGTGTTTTTTTAAGGACAACATGAGTTTTTATAAGAATAAATATGTGTTTCTTATTTATTCATCGTCCCCTTAAAATCTAGGTATATTTAATCATTTAGTAATACACTTTTTACTATTTTATATGTGTTATTATATGAAAACATAATTATTTCTATAAAAATAAATAATATGTGTGTGATAAACTAATATTTATTCTTATAGTAACACACATTTATTCTTTATATTATATAAAAATGTATATTTTACAAAAATAAATGAATATATGTAAAAAGAATAACATTTTATATGATAGTAACATACATTTTGCTCTTCATTTTGTATTATTATTATATGGGCAAACATATGTTACTTTAAGGACAAAATGGGTTTTTATAAGAATAAATATGTGTTTCTTATTTATTCATCATGTATAGGTTTATTGAATCATGTAATAATACATTTTTTTACTATTTATATATGTGTTATTATATGAATATATAATTATTTCAATAAAAATAATAATATATTTTTTAAAAACAAATATTTATTCTTATAGTAACACACATTTTACTCTTTCTATTATATAAAAATATTTTCTCTATAAAAATAATTGAATATATATAAAAAGAATAACATTTTATATGATAGTAACATACATTTGATCTAATTGTATCACATATTTACTCCTTATTTTGTGTTAATATATAAACAAATATGTATTAGTATATGGACAAATGTATGTTACTATAAGGATAAAATATAATTTTATATAAATAAATAAATATATGTGAAATAACAACATTTAGTTTGGATAGTAACACACATTTTTTCCTATAATAACATACATTTGTCTATATAATATAAAAAATTAAGAACAATTTTTATAGCTTTAATAAAAAAAAAGGAACAATTACAAGATTCAACACTTTTAAGACCCATATTTAGAAATACAACACTCATAATTGCATATTTCCAAACACAACGCTTTATTACAAAATACAATACTTTTTCCATTAAAAAATAATTTTTTATAAAATTGTGTGTCATGTCGTACTCTCTCTCCTCTCCCTTTTTTGTTTTTTTCTCTGACAATTTCTCTCTTCTCTTTCTCTATTTTTTATCGCCCCTTTCCTCTTTTTTCTCTTTTTTTAGTTTTTTTTTACGAAAAAACTCTCTCTTCTGATTTTCTCTCTTCTCTATCTCTTTTCTATTTTTTCATGTAACTCACCCCATTAATAATGATATATTCAACATTTTATTAAAGAATTTGAATATTATTTTACACCTGTCAAGTGCATATATCATAATTCACGTAATGATTTTTCCATTATATATGTTATTTTTTTCACTTAAACAAAGACTTAATTATCTCATTTAATTTCTTCTACGCACTTCTCTTTCCAATTTTCAAAAAAATTCAAAATTTTAATATAACTTTTATACAAATATTTAAATATAACATATCATTTATATTTTTTTTAAATTCATTAAGATCTCCTTTAATTTTGACTTATTAATATTCTGCTTTTTACATATACATAATTTTTAATTTAAATTTGAATTAGTCATATATTCAGATTTTTACACATATTCGAATTTTAAATCCTTTTCATATTTATATTGAGTACTACTAATTTTTTCATATTCAAAATTTCATATACTACGAATATATTCATATTCGGATTTTAATTCCTTTCATATTTCAGAACAATTAGCCATATATTCAGATTCTTCAATTCAGAACAATTAGCCATATATTCAGATTTATGTATATATTCAGATTTTTAATTTTGAATACTACTAATTTATTTTTGTATACTAAATAGAAGAATAAATATCAGACACAAAATTCTGAATATAATTCAAAACATTGAATATGCAAAAAATAAAAAATTTCTGGAATTTTAGCACAAAAATCCTAGAATGAGTATTACTCATTTTTAACACAAAAATAATTCATATATCACCCAAAATATTTAAAGTTTATGAATATGAACAAATCAAAATGTGAATACTTCTAATTCAAGTTATATTCAAATTTTAAAGTTTATGAATACAGTATTTAAAATTTTGAATACATCAACAAAAATTAAGTCAAAATACAAAATTACAGAAATAATAATAAACCACAAAAAATTTAAAAAAAAAAAAACAATCAATCTCATGCATTCATATACTAGAACCCACTCACACACTTTTCAAAAAAAAAAAAAAAAGACGTGTCCTAATTTTGCTCCTCACACCTCCTACAACAACAACCAGCAGAGTCGTCCGTCCACAGGAAATTACAGCCTAAAAGCTTCGTCTACCACTGTTCGAAATCTAAAAAGAAATATAATACAAATTTCCAATTAAAAAAAAACAAACAAACAGCAAAAGGTGAACAAATTATCATTCAAATAATCAAACCTCAATGGACATCCTTCCACTAAACGAATTCCTAACCCACGAAATCATATTCACAAAACAATTCTCTATACCCAATCCTTTCCCTGGGAAACACCTTGAATAATTCAAAAACACCGACACCAGCCGATTTTTGCATTACCTTCGCCAGCAATACAGACGCACACAAAATCGTGAATTCAGAAAGCGTGCTCACCTCAGAAACTCATATCTGAGGCGCGGGCATCCGCCACTGCTGGAGATCGTGACAACAGACAAAGGTCCGGTTTGAGGTGAAATAGAGGCGCTGGTATGGTTTCCGTTCGGTGGCCGGCTAGGAGAGATGGTTGTCAAACGGCGGATTTCAGTCGGCATGTGCGACGCGGTGGTGACGGAGCAAGGCTTCGATGCTGGTTGAAGTTTCCGGTGAAGGCGCGTCGCTCCTCAACACGAAATCGGCTACTGCCGTGCCGGAATCCCAACTACCGATTCCCATTCACACAACGCCAAAAACAAATCGAAGCTCTGAATCACCCTAAAGTCGTGATATGAGAGACACTATTTAAGAGAGAGAAAGATGAAGAGGTTGAGAGAGAAAAGTGGAGATGGAAATGGGCAATTCAAATTTTAAATTTTGAAATATGGAGAGAGAGGAGAGAGAATTAGGGGAGAGTAAGAGTGGTGAGAGAAATGAGAGAAATGAGAGAAATAAGTTTTTTTATATTTTTTAAAATTAGATGATTTGATGGTTGCAGGTGGAGGACCCCACAAAAGTGTTGCAGTTTGAAATATTAATTTTTTAGTGTTGCATTATGCAATACTCCCTCCGTCCATGAAAATTGGGCCACCTTTTTTGCACGTGATTTAATGCAATATGTCGAAGGGTATTATGTGATATTGTGAGGTTCGTTTACGAATTAAAAATTTGTATATGAAAAATATATTTGTATACTTTTCATATACAATTTTTAAATTTGTAAATAGACCTCACAATACCCCATTATATCGTCCAACATATTGCACTAAACCACGTGCAAAAAAGGTAGTCCAATTTTCATGGACGGAGGAGTATCACCCTTATAAGTGTCCCACTATGCAACTAACCCTAAAACCTATCTAAGTTGATTTTTTTTAAATATTCGTGTTAAACAACTCTCTAAAGTGGATTTTGAAAAGCGATTTTAAAAAGAGCTGTTTGAAGCTCTTTAAATTAAAAGATCATCATATTCGCATTTACATTCGTAAGTATTGGAACGGGAATAGGAATGGAAAGGGTATGGAATGAAAGTCATAGTTCTCATATAGCTGAACTATGGTTGATTCCTTAGTTTTTTAAAATTAATATCATAGTATAGTTATTTCAAACACACACTATGACTTTGATTTCCATTACTCACCCCTAGGGGTGTAAATGAGTCGAGTCGAGCCAAGTAGTGCTGAGCTCGAACTCGACTCGAAAGTAATACTCGAAGCTCGAAACTCGACACGAACTCGATCGAGCTTGATTTTTTTAGCTCAAGCTCGACTCGGCTAAGAACTCGACAAACTCGAGCTCGGCTCTACTCGAGAATTTTATTATTTTAATAAAATGAAATATTAAATACTATTTTAGCTCTTTTTTTGTCTAAAATTCAAGCTCGGCTCGACTCGAGCTCGACAACTTTATTTATATATAAAAAATTAATAAAAAATATTAAATATTATGCAAGTTCGATTAGGCTCGCGAGCCTCTTGAATCGAGTATTTATAAACTCAAACTCGAGAGCTACTCGAGTAGCTCGAGCTTGAGCTCGACTCAATTTGGTTCGAATCGAATTCGATCTTTTTACGAGTCGAGCACGAGTAGATTGTGAGTCGGCTTGACTCATTGCACCCCTACTCACCTCCAAAAGTCTCCACCAAACACCCATGGAACTCCCCGTTAGTCAATCATGACTTGCTTGGAGCAAATACCATTTGTTAATTTCCTTGATAAATTTTGTATAGACACAATTAGGGGTGGAGGAAATACCGAAAATATCGATATACCACATTTATCGTACCGAAAAATATCGAATTTATTGAAATTTTCGGTATACTGAAATTTTCGGTACGGTATGATACCATACCGAAATTTTCGGTACGGTAACGATAAATAACTATTAATATTTCGGTATACCGCGATATACCGAAATATTTTCGGTATACCGAAAATATTTCGGTATATCGCGGTATACCGAAAATACACATTAAAAATTCATATATTTTTTAAATAAATAAATAAAATATTATTTCTTTCAAATTTCAAGACCCTAATTTCCTAACACAAGACTCACAAGACTCACGCAGACGCAGACCTGGCCGCTACACGGCTACACATACTTTTCCATCGCCGTCGCCAATTTTCCTCACCGTCGTCGCCCCATCTCCCTGTCACCATCCTCGCCTACTCAGTCTACACCCCACGGCCCCACCCACTGTATTAATGTAAGGTGAAGCCCACTGCGTGCGCCGTTGCTCTTCGCCGTCGGCCTGCCTCCGGTTGCAGACATCAGCTCCTCTCCCCTGCCGTCGTCAGCGCGCTTCCCCTGTCGTCGTCAACCCGCCTCCCCCGCGTCGTCGCCCACCACAGGTAATTTATGATATTTTTTAATTTGTGCTTTTTTAATTAATTAAGTAGGCTACTAATTTTGTTTCCCTTTTTACTGTTTTAGTTTTTTTGTTCTGATGTATTAATCGAATGGATAAGCAATACACATTAATAATTTTGTTTCCCTGTTGATGTGCATTCAATCTCACCAAAATTCATGATTGATTTTCTGTTCAAGGTTTAACCGCACCATTTGTTCTTTGGGGGTTTTTAATTTGAAGTAGGTTTTTAATTTTTAATCATGATTGACAGAAATATGAAGTAGGTTTTTAATTTATAATATTTCTTAATTTGTGGTTTTTAATTAATTAAGTAGGTTAGATAATGAAGGCTATAGTTTAGATAACGTCTATTGGTGAATTAATTGATTTGGAGTTTTTGCTGTGGAATTTTTTTGATCAATTTATGAAAAGGAAAGTTTTTTTTTTGCTGTGGAAGTTTTTGCTGTAAAATAAAAAGGAAAGTTTTTTTTGCTGTGGAAGTTTTTGCTGTAAAATAAAAAGGAAAGGAGAATATTTAAGAAGAGTAAAAGAAGGAGCTGAAAATTAGCATTCCTAATTGTTTCTAAAAGTCAATATTTGTTTCCTTCTTTTGTGGTCTCAGTTTACATGCTATATTTAGAAAATAGTTGTTCACTCATTGATGTTTCAGTTTGAATAGATAATGTTTACATAATTTGTTTCCTCTGTAATAGGGTTTATACTCGTATGTTTTTTTTTTAGAATGGAATCCGGATCTTCTCATTCAATGCCAAATACATCCGACACACCAAACACAATTGATGGTGAAGAACATGATGACGAAACACATGATACGGGTCCAAGTCTCAAACGAGCAAGAAAAGATTCGTCAAAGCCTCCCAAAGTTCCCAAAAAGAGGAGTATTTATTGGCAGTATTGTACAGAGGGGTCTCGAACAGTGAAAGGGGTCGTACAAACAATTGGGATTTGCTACTATTGTGACATAGAGATCCCAGTAACGGTGGAAGTACTAGTGGATTAAAAAACCACTTGGAGAACAGGTGTATCAAATGTCCACTGTACGAAGGGAGTAAGAGAGACAAAAGCCAGTCTACGCTGACAACTGAGACAATGGGAAAAGGAGGTGCTTTGATTCCTCACACTTTCAATCAAAAACGGTGTGAATTAAAAGTTGTTGAATATGTGATTAAGGATGAAGTGTCCTTTCGGGCTGTGGAAGGGGATGGATTCGTAAGTCTTTGTCATGAATTACAACCGAGATTCAATATCCCCGGTCGAAAGAAAGTTGCAGGTATGGTTTACGATTTATTCTTAGAGGAGAAAACTAGGATACAACTTGCAATTAGTGGCCAAAGAGTGAGCATCACCACTGATACTTGGACTTCAATTCAAAATATTAATTATATGGTGATTACAGCTCACTTTTTGGATAGAGAGTGGAAATTGCATAAAAGGATCATAAATTTTACCAAAATTGATAGTCATGCTGGAGAAGAAATTGGTAAGCTGGTAGAGATTTGTTTGAAAGGGTGGGGGATAGAAAAAGTTTTTTCAATAGTAGTCGATAATGCTTCTTCTAATAATACTGCTATTGATTACTTGAAGAAAAGAATGAGAAGTGAAAACATGTTGATGTTTGATGGGAAATACTTGCACTTGAGGTGTTCATGCCATATACTTAACTTAATTGTTAAGGATGGTTTGAAAGAACTTAGTGCATCTATTAAATCCATAAGCAATGCAGTTAATTTTCTTCATTCATCCCCTGCAAGATTGAATAAATTTAGGGAGTTTGCTGTGCTTGCTTTGTTTCCTAGCCAATCAAATGTGCCTATGGACGTCAGGACTAGATGGAATTCAACATATAAAATGCTTGATATTGCACTGAAGTACAGAAGGGTGTTTGAAAGGATGGCTGAAGAATGGGTACCTTACTCGAACTATTTTCGTGAAAAGAATGAGAAGGGCAAAGAGAGGAAAGGGCCTCCAAGTAGGGAGGATTGGGAGAATGCAAACGCTTTTATACACTTTTTGAAGAAGTTTTATGATGCCACTTTAGAGCTAAGTGCATCAAAAACTCCGACTTCTCAGTTGATGTATCAAACAATGATTGCATTACAACTTGAGATTGATAAAAAGAGTGTTGATCATTCCGATCCAATTCTTCAAAAGGTTGCAAGTGCAATGAAGGTTAAATTTGATAAGTACTGGGGGAGTTGGGAGAGTATGAATCCTTTGATTTTTATTGCCAATGTTTTGGACCCAAGAAACAAACTTCAAGTGGTCAAAGTCAGCATAAAAAAATTGGGAGGTAATTCTGAGAAGATCCAAGAAGTCATTGATACTACCAAGAAAAATTTGGTAACTTTGTGGACAGAGTATAAGGGGATGAGTGATACATTGATTGTTGAGAGACGAAGTGAGGATATGGACTGTGATGGTAAAGATGGTACTAGTGGCGGCGGTGGTGGTCTCTATGATGAATTGTTCGAAGATGTGGATGCACAAAATGAAGAAGAACAACTTCAAGAGATATCTAATGAGGTGGATAAGTATCTAGCTGAAGAGATTGAGAAACGTTCTAATCCATCTTTCAATCTTTTGGAGTGGTGGAAGGGAAGTGAAACTAGGTACCCAATCCTTTCAATTATTGCCAAAGATATTTTTGCAATTCCAAGTTCAACTGTAGCTAGCGAGTCCGCTTTTAGCTTGGGAAAAAGGGTTGTGGATCCTTTTAGGAGTAGTTTGAGTCCTAAAATGGTAGAAGCATTGGTGTGCACTAGTGATTGGCTAAGAGCAGATGCGATGAACTTTTATAAGGATCCAACCGATGATGACCTTGAACTATACAAGGAAATTGAAGAAATTGAAAAGGGTAAGACTTTTTTTAATATTTAATTGAGTTTAAATTGTAAAATTATTTTTATTTGTTAATCTAACATGTAGTCTATTAATAACTTTTAATTTTCTCTTTTGCAGCTCCAAAAGTTCAAGATTTTTCTCTCACTCTCACATCGTCCACAGAGAACGCACTTCCCTAACAAATATTGAAAGGTATTCTAATAATTCATCTTTTAATTTAATTGTTTAAATTCATGTGTTTTTTAGGTTTTTTGAAAGTTTGGACATCAAAGGTGATGAAAAGATCCAAGAAGTCAGTGGATTGTATTATCTTCAATCATGATTTGCATCATTTTAGTGTTGAAACAAATTGTGTTTCTTTTAATGTGTGTTGTGTTGAACTTTTGAGTTTTATTTTGTTGTGTTGAATTGTTGAATTTTATTTTATTGTGTTGGACTGTCTTGAATCTTATTTTGTTGTTTTAGACTGTTGAAAATTATGTTTTGTGTTGGATTGATAAATGCTTGAATTTAATTTTGTGGTAATTTTTTATTTTTTTTTTATAAAAATACAGGTTTTTTAAAAATAATTTCGGTACGGTACGGTATGCCGATATACCGAAATTTTTGGTATGACAACGGTATACCGAAATTTTTGATATGACAACGGTATGACATTTTTCTGTATCGAAATTTCGGTATATCGAAATTCGGTATACCGAAATTTTCGGTACGATAACAATATGATATTTTTCGATATCGAAAATTTCGGTACGGTAACGGTATGGCGAAAAAAATTTCGGTATGCCGTACCGTCCACCCTAGACACAATATCAACATATCTAACAATTGCAGAGCCCACATTTCAAAAAAGAGAGTGGGACTCATTCATTTGAACAACCAAAAAGCATGTACGTGAAATTACAGGGGATAGTGGGGTTGGGCCCATGAAAACAGTAGTTTTTCAAATATTGGATTCCAGATATTGTCTCGTAAAGAAGGGTCTAGCTTCATGGTACCAAGTGGGTGGGTGCATGTGATGTGACACTTTTAACAGTTGGACTGTATTTGCATATATACATTGCATTTTCTTCACACCCAAACTTGCACCTTAAACTTCTTATCCATGGCTGAATTCAAGCATTTGGTGCTCGTCAAGTTCAAGCAAGATATTGTCGTAGACGACATCTTGAAAGATCTACAAAAACTTGTTTCTGAAATGGACACCGTCAAGTCCTTCCTTTGGTAAATAAATTGTCTTATGAATTAATCTTCTCATTTAATTTCTTTCTTGTTTTTTGACTTTAATTGGAACGTTTTTCCTAATTTTGTACATTTTATTTTTGAGTTACTCGATCCTAATTTTTGTTCTCTTTGCAACTCTTTCTTTTTACTGAGAACAAAAAATTTGTCAAAATTTTACATTCCCTTTATCACATAGTATTATGAGATGTCACATTTTTATTTTTATAAATAAAATAGTGATATATGTATAATTTTGTGAGTATACACGAAAATTAATTTTTAATATACAAATTCTCATGAGACGGTTATTATTTGAATTTACGTACAGGGGTGAAGACATTGAGAGTGCTGAAATTCTGAGGCAAGGATTTACACATGCTTTCTTGATGACATTCGGGAGCAAGGAAGATTTTGCTGCATTTTCTGCGCACCCAAATCACCTCCAATTTTCAGCCACATTTTCTAGTGTGATTGAAAAGGCTATTCTTCTTGATTTCCCAGCTATCATTGTTAAGCCAGCTGCAGCTGCTTGATTAAAAATGAAAAAAAAAAAAAATTGAAGAAGCTATTTTCATCTAAATATCAAGAAAATAAAAAGTGTGTTTTTTTATTTTCGGGTGGATTCGGAATTTTCTTGTTTTCTGGGCCTAAATAATGGTTTTCATGGTTCCCTTTGTTTGAATTTTGTTACCACTATTTGCGTTGTATGATAATTTGTTGTGGTATTTGTTAATGGATAAGGTCGTTTAATTTCTTATGATGATAGCTGAAATTATTTGTGATGGGATGGAAAAGTTTTTTCTTTCTTTGTACAATCAGATAGCTCATGTTTCAAATATATTAATCTGCACATTTTAATTATATTAATTTACGTATTTTATTCCCACTCGTGTGTGATTAAAAAAGATGAGACTTTTTTTTTCTTAATAAAAATTTGTATGAACCCGAGTTCACGGTGAATTCGGATTATCAATAATCATTGTTTTGTGTATACACTATCACTTTTATGTATACTCACTATCACTGTTATGCATATATATTATTACTATTAAAATATTGAGTGTATTTTTATAACAGTGATAGTATATATAAATAACATCGATAATAATTATACGTAACAGTAATACGAGTTTATATGAACTCAGATTCACAACAGATGTAATTTTTTTCCTTTTGTGACAAAGTTTTTCTAATTCGGCTTAATAATTGAGGGACTAACAACTTTTTCTGCCACTTGTGACATGATATCCTAAAGAGGGTTAATTAAAAAAGAACATCAATCAATTCATTCTGAAAAAACTGTAGAGGCATTTTTTTCACAACTTTTTTGGAAAGGGATTAATTTATTAAACATAAAGAAATAAGAAATTCCCTTTTCTTGGAATTTGGAACAAGTGATGAATGAAGATGAGTCAGAAAGAAAAAGCAGAGAGATTCTGTAAATAATATTTATGTGTTCATTGGGAGAGAAACATTAAGAGAGAAACAAAATGAAGGGCAGCAAAACAGTCTATCTTCTTCTTTTCCTTATTATGATTTTCTTCTTCTTTGGAGCATCTACTGGAAGTGAAAATGTTGAGGTGGAGCGAAGGATTTCTTTTGACATCCCGGATCACGTGCCCAATCCGTGCGACCAGTGTGCAAAACCCGATGGAAACTGCGGCGCCGCGTTAAGATGCCTTTGCCACCCCAAAATATGCAGTGAGTTTTTTCATTCTTGCAAAATTAAGGGAATTTTTTGAAATTTTAATCTTTATGTTTTGGGTTTAATTAATTATTTTTTAAAATCTATGGTTTATAAAAGTTCAGTTGAAAGTTAATTTCAGGTTTGTTTAAGTTCACGTACATGAACTCTGTTACATATAATTATTATCACTATTATTTATGCTTATTATTATTATTATTTTCAGTAATAAATAGTATAACTGTCTAAAAATACACTTGAGCTGCACGATATAATTGGTGCACAAGAGACTTACTCTATAAAAATATATTTTATTTATTAATAGAGATAGTGATATACATAATAGTTATTGAACTAATTTGGTTTGTTAGATAAGTTACGATAAATTAAATTATCTTATCTAATTTGATGTTTGGTTTAATGGACAAAAGCCCAAGATTAATAAAAAACCAAAATACTAAAATTCAATTATATCTTATGAATGATAGATAATTTTATCTTAGGAAAGAGGTATCATAATCTATTGTGTTTATCTTTACTGAAATACTCCTCTTATATTGGAGAGGAGAAGCATAATTTACTTTATTTTTGTTTATGATATAGAGGACAAAATTGTCAATTGTATATTTTTTTTATTATTAATCTTACAATCCAAACATTCAAAATAAAATTATCTTACATTACTAATTTTCGGGCTCATTTGGTTCGTAAGATAAAAGTATCTATCCGTCAAAATCATGCATGTTTTTTGCGGATAGATATTTTTATCTTACTAACCAAACATACAATCCATCAATCCAAATATACTGTTTAACTCACAAATAACACTCTCTAAATTATAATCTTATTTAATCTATCTTGGGTTATTTATCTTGTCCTTTGAACGAAATTAGCTCATAGTAAATATAAATAACAATAATAATTGGCAAACTGAGTTTATCATTAACTCCCATTTATATGATTTTTTGTCATTTAATCGTCATAAGTATCTCTTAGTCAATTTTAGTTAGTTTTATTCTTTTATTTTATTATTTTTTTAAGAGAAAATTAAATTTTAATTTTTAGTGAGTCAATGGTTGTGTCCTTTTTTAAATGATTCGTCTCGTTTGAGCTGTTTCTATTACTATTTGAAATTTGAATTTTTTTGAATTTGATTATCTTGCTGAAAATTGATAAATCATTATATAAAAAGAGTTTATAATAAATTTATTATGAAGTATTAAAAATTAAATATAAAATATTTGACTACGAATAAAAAAATTCAAATTAAAAAATTGGAATGACCCCAACTTTTAATATGTTGGTGAAATTTTTATACTCCTTATCCGATGTATAATACCTTAAAATTATTTAATAATAAACTTAGATTCATTTCTATATAATGGCTACTCCTAGGATTTTGCTTTTGGTGGATGAATATTTATTCGTTCTCGATTTTTTTTTTTTTTTGGTTTTTTATGGTTCAAAAATATCATTATATTTACAAATTGGTTCATAAAAATTTGCACAGAAGTTTTTTCTTATTTTTGCACGAAAATGTTTTTTTTTTGCACATAAACCAATTTGTAATTTGTGTGAATTTGTTGAACTATTTTGTATTTTTTTTTTTACCTCGTGGCCTATTTTTGGTGATGAGAGAAGACTGTGCCATCAAACTGTTCATCATTCCAATCTATTTTATTGCTACATTTAATTTCTCAATTCAATTTCTAGAAAAGATTAAATAATTTTTAAAATTAATACTAATTAGAAATTAATTCTATATAAAATATATATATTTTTGTATAGAAAAAAATATACTTTTATATATAAATATTATGAATATATTTATAAATATAATAATATTTTTTAAATCAATATACAAATACGTGTAGTCAATAACTCCAAGAATTTCTATACTTGATGTGAGAATCAGTGTTCTATGTAGTTAGAGGACAAAGTGTTTCCTATATTATTAATATGGAGAAATTTAATTTTGGCTCACTTACATTTAAGGCTAAATTATGTAGTAATACTACAACTAAGACCACCTATATTTTAAAAATACAACTAGGGCCTTTTACACCTACAATTGTGCACCGACGAGTATAATAGTATACTATAACATATATGTGTACTATTGATGTGATGTTATGTCAAATTATACATTGTTAATGTCAGATCGTACATTGTTCACGTCAAATCATACATTGTTCACGTCAGATCATACACTGTTCACGTCACATCTCATAATTACATCTTTCCGGTGACCAATAGTACAATATGCGGGTGTACCATTGACCTAATTATTGTACCATAGTTATTATTGTGATTTTTTTGAATTTTTCGACCGGACAAATATCCGACCAGTCTTTTTTCCGGCGAATTACATGTCTACTATTGAGTTATTTATTGTACCAAAAAATGCAGTGTTCATCTTCTTCCCCAAAAATCACTTGTCATTTCCCAAAAAAAAAAAAACAACAAATTTTTTTCAATAGTACACATGTGTACTATTGAGGTACATGTAGTGTTCATCTTCTTCCTCAGAAAATGCAGCGTTCATCTTCTTCCCCAGAAAGCACTTGTCATTTCCCAAAAAAAAAAATTACATGTGTACTATTGGAGTATTTATTGCACTGTCATAAATTCATTAAAGCCCAAAATAACTTCATGCCGCGATTGCCCATGGTGGTAGTCGCAAATGGGCGTGATTCAGGCAATGTTCTCAAAAAATCCATCGTACAAACAAAAGAAATTCACAAAACTCCTCAAAAAGTGCAGTGTTCATCTTCTTCCCCCCAGAAAGCACTTGTTGTCATTTCCCAAAAAAAAAACACAACAAAATTTTTTCAAAAATAAAAATCACAAATCATATCCCATCTACAAAACTTCTCAGAAAATGCATTGTTCATCATCTTCCCCCAAAAGCACTTGTCATTTCCCAAAAAAAAAAAAAAAACAACAACAAAATTTTCCAAAACTAAAAATCACAACTCAAATTTCCCCCTTTACCTCAATCGCCCTCTACGTCGCCTCCGCCGTCGTCCTCCACGGGTTCTCCCTCCTCATCTTCCGAAAGCGCCGCCCAATACCCCTCGGGCCCCTCCCTACTTTCCATTCCCTGTTTGTGGCTCTCATCTCCGCCACCATATTTGTCGGGATCCTCCTCTCGACCGCCCCAGAGATCCGCGACTCGCGGTGGCTATGGCGCCGTTCCCGCACCACCGTCTTCTAGTGGCTCCTCTGTTTCCCAATCTGCACGCTGACATGTGTTTTACAACACTTACTTCTCAAGTATAAGAAATTCGTGTAGCAAAGGTAAGTGCCCGGTTAAATTATCAATCCCACGAGATTAGTGGCAAGTGTATCCCTAATACTATGTGTCGGCACTCGATTGTAGTGTGGACGATCTTTTTCCCCAATTAAACTAAGCAACAAAATTAAAATAGCAACAAATAACAAGAACTAAAAATTTAACTAAACAAGACACTAAAATAGCAAAGAGCTAAATAGATCAACTAAGATAACAAATACGAAAAAAATGTGTTCGGGTGTTCTTCATTACGAGGTAATCAACTAATAGTTCGACAAGTTCGTTTATCCCTTTTGTTGGTCAAAGATAGAAGCAATCACGTAAAATAACACATTAAACCGTACTGGATAAGTCTAGAATTAACGTGTCAATTAAGCATGTAGATTGTTATAAGAATAGTTCACCGTTTCTCACCCGGGTAATCACACAAGACTAAGAAGAATCCTAGTGTGCTTTTCCACTCGTATACTAAGGTGCCCCACCTTTGTTCCCCTCACTAATCACTTAAAGGTTAATTCAAACAATTAATGTAGTTTAATGGATTTTCTAATGAAATTACCCAATTCTCGTTGCGATAACCCAATATTAACTCAAATCACAAAATCAAACTCACACTCATATGAAATAAATATGTCTATTCAACTCTCGTTGCAACAAACAATCTACCCTGTACAAATTAAAAAAGCCCAACAGGCAATTGATCAAACAAACCCCATTAAACTAATCATATGACCTCCAATTAGAATAAATTCACAAAATCGTCCCACTAACTAATCACCCACATAATTCCAAACACCACAAATTTAGCCAACAAACATTATCACAAAAAAATCCATAACAAGAGAAAAGCAATAAAACAAACTCATAACAAATAAAAAATAATCATTAAAAACAAACCAACAAAATTAAATATAAGAATAGAATTCACCTATTGAGGGCCAATATCCCTTCAATCTCTAACAAAGCTTCAACTAAAATTAAAAATCTAACTAACAAAACATAAACACTAACTAAATGTATGAGTGTGTGTGAGGAGGTGAGCAATTCTCCCAGAAGGGAGTAGGCGTGTGTGATGCCTCCCTTTCTCAAGAAATCGGCTGTTTCTTTTATATCTTCTATCCTGGGCTTCCTAACATTTATAAGTAAATGAGATGTTGGGCCTCTGAATTAAAAAGCCCAAAACAAATTTTCTAAAAATTTTCCACAAGCACGGTTTGGCGAGGAGCACGGGTCGAACTGAAGTGGGTCTTCCGTGCATAATTCTTCGGCGCTGTACGATCGGTTTGCCATTTTCAGCACGGGTCGTGCTATTGAGCATGACCCGTGCATAATTCTTCGAATTTGGTTGTTCGACTTGAGATAGAAATGAAGCACGGGCCCAAGTAGAAAGAAAGCACGGGTTGCGGAATTAAAATACGTTTTTTTACCTTCCTGTGACAACTCTTCAAATGAATCAGCAATTCTTCAAATGGGTGGGTCCTCTTCTCTCTTCCAGGCATTGACGGCGATTTCGGCACCTTGAGCGCTGCCGTCTTTCTTCTCCGGCGTCGGTACTTGAGCAGCGGCATGGATTTCAGAGTGCGGGAGATGCGTTGGCTTAGCAGATTCTGGCGAAAGCTCCAGTTGGGTTGCTGTGCGAATTTTCCGGCGTGAAAACAGGGGCTTTCCGGCGAGTGCTCCATGGATTCCGGCGACTGAACTTCTTTCCGCCGTCAGCTTCTTTTTCGAACAGTGGAGTGGGCTCTTCGAACTCCGGCGGCCATGGCAGATTCTGGTCTTCTTCGTTGTGGCTGCTGTGGCAAATTCATTTCCGGCGTGGAGTGTTGTAGGCGGTGGTTGGAATTTTCTTTAGCAGCAATTTCTCTTTCCAATTGAGGGAGTTGTGGCTTTCAGTTTCTCCCCCAATTCCATTAACAAGGCATCATTCTCTCTCTTCAATTGTAGGCATAAGGCTGCAAGAATTTTGATCACATTAATCAAGGTACAAAGGAATGGATATGAGTGAGCCACGTAGCTTTAGCATTGGACTTGGTCAAATATCTTGACTCCACACACATGATTTCCATTTTCTAGTTTCTACTTCCTGCACAGTTTAATTCAATACATATATGGGCTTTCAAGTGTGGGCATTTAATTTAATCACATGGGCCTCAAATATTAATAACCATCACCACTTAAATTAAAATGGATCATGAAATGAAATGGGGCATTAGAAATGTTCTATGTGAAATATATCCCAATAAAATTTCTTTCATCTCAACTCATTTCTTCACCTGACTTAATAAAGAAAATAGGCAATTATTTGCTTCAAAATTTTCAATTTCTTATAAAAATAGCAAAATAATACCTTTCTCAAGAATTAAGCACAAATATTCAATTTAGTGTAAATTAATGCAAGAAATCAATCAAAATAGATCAATTAAGCACACAAATTTCAAGCAAAAATCACACTAATCACACGCGCCCCTCCGGCCGCGTCTTCTTCTGGTCATACATCTATTACCAATATCATTCCTCCACGCGCTCCGCCCGTTCCCCACGATCCTCCGCCGCCGTCCGCGCTCCTTCTCGTCGTTGTACCTGTGCGCCGCTCGTCCGATTCCGTTGCGCGACAACCTCTCTCTCCTTCCCGTCGCTGCGCCGTCCGCCGGTTGCCATTTCCGTCCTGCACAACCTTTCACAAATGGAGGAGAGAGAGAGAATTTAGAGAGAGAGAGTGTACTGAGAGAGAGGGGGTAGGGTACCTAATTTTAATTCAGATGATGGTCTAGCTGTGAGGAACGATATTATAGTTATTATCTCAATTAATCAGGGTATTGTTGAAGGGAAAAGGCCTTAGATGTGATTAATGAATAGTAGGTGGCCTTAGTTGTGGTTTCATTACTAAACAAGGCCCTAGTTGTAATAATTTCTTTAATTTTCTACGGAAATGATAAAAATTAATATGTAAAGGATAAAAATCTTACTCCCCCCATCCCAACTCTTTTTTTCACAAATTCTATTTTGGAATGTCTCAACTCTTTTTTTCTACCTTAAAAAGAAAATAATTTACTCTCACAAAAGTCAATAAAGTACATTATTTATATTTTATTATTTAACTTCACACTCACCTACTCTACTTTTTCTTAATCCATGTGCCCAGATCTTCTTGAAAAAAGACCGGGACGGAGGGAGTCTAAAATAAATTTTTGAAAAACCTAAATTTTAATTTGGACTAAGATACATGACTTTTTTTTAATTTCTCTCTCTGTTTAAATTGCAAATTTTATACTCCATTCATCCATCAATCTTATTCTTACTTTTATTTTTTGGGTTGTCCACCGACCTTGCCCCCCCCCCCCCCCGGGGTGGATAGACTATTTTTTTTGTCACCCACAATAGCACTCACGACTCACTCATTCGTATTAACGGATAAGGGTTCAAGCCGTCTTTTTAATGGACTTTAAACCAGTGTAATGAGAAAACACAAAACGACCCCTTAGTGCATGTTTCTCTCCAACACTAATTATCTCTCCACTCTCTCTCATGTGTATGCTACTCAAAAAGAGAGGACAAACAAACTGAAATTTAAAGGAAGACTACCAACTACATTAGAGTTGGAGAGAGGGGCTTAAAGTTTCACCAATAGACCAAAACTTAATTACATTAACAATCTTCGTCTTTTTTGCAATTTCCATCAACATCGGAATCCACAAATTTACATTACTATCCACACACGCATGCACACACACAAAGACAAACAAAATCTGCACAAACATAGGTTAGTACAAAAAACCTGCAAAAACACAAAGTTAATACAGGTGACCATAAAGAAGACACAACGCTACACAAAGACGTGTGATTGACATAAAACAAATAAGCACAAGATCACAAAGACAAAGCATCATGAAGATCCTAGCTAGTCACTGCTCCACCTAAAATAAAACAATCAGGACACAAAGCAAACACAACATACTTCACTAAGACTCTATCACTATAAAGGTCGTTGCTCCACCTTTACGCGGAGCAATTACAACTCAAAGTTACAAGAAGATCACAAAGATTGAACAACAAAGGTTAACACAAAAAGAACAATAGTAGACTTGAAGTCTTACACTACTAAGGAATAAGAGACTAAGACTCTAAGCTGCAAAGACAAATAAAAATACAAAGGTGAATATTATAATAAGTAAATTCAAGATCCAAACCACATAAAATGAATAAACTACGTAAAATACACAAAAATTTAATACACATCATCAAACTGTTCCTCAATAGAAGCCACATCAGTACACTCATTCTTTTGGTTTTTATTAGGCTTGGTACACTCCTTGACTAGAGTCATCACAATTATAACACATTCTTACCTTAGGTTTCCTAGCATACATGCTTATCTACATTCTTCCCCTTAACATGCATAACCTCACCCGAGCTATTACAACCCCATTTTATTTTTGGTCAATTTCTTTACTCTTTAAGTCATTAACCACAGTATAAAGAGTAACATTATTTCTACCATATTTAATAACATATTTCACATTACAATAAGAATCATGACTAGCATTTAGCAAGAAAATAAGGGTGCAATCATTGATATATTTATTATCAATTTGCTTAATATCTTGAATCAGCTTAGTAAACACATCGAAGTTTTCACCAATATCCTTATTAAAATAATATTTGAATCTAAAAAATTCTTTAAGCAAGAACAATTTATTAGGCAAAAAATTTTAAGTACCACAATTTTTTAACCAACTCAAATGTTCCTACTTTTCTAAGCACAACGTCGGTTAGATTGAAAAAACTAGCAGATAAGGCAAGCTCATTCATCTCAAAATTTTTCTCATCAGTCATACAAGGGGATAAAAATGGTCAACAACTTTGAAAACACATTATTATATCAAAATGTATTTCTTTTTTTTTAAATATTGCTATCAGCTTTACCATTAAAGAGATCAGGGAGGCCCATTTAAAAAAAAAAACCAACATCACCCTTGCAAAAAATTAGAATTTAGCATGTAGAAGCAAGCACTAACACAGGTCACAAAACAAGGAAAACAAACAAGTAAATTTCTTAAAATTGCGCATGTAATTTCGACAGCCCCAAACTACGGCAAACGGATCTCTAAGAAAATAATAAACAAAATGAGTTACAGCCTATGTAAAGGCCTCAAAATGCTTATACAAAGCCCCTTTTACTAACCAAGAAAATCTCATTGGAAATACTTTAAATACCAGGGTAACAAATTACTGCAAAAACTTGATAGTAATTAAAATATAAAAAATTTACTCTCAGAATTAATCCAAACAATAAATGAATTAAGGCTGAGTATCAAAGAAGGATTTAACCAAGTTGCGGTAACGAGGTCGATCGGCTGCCTGGTTGAAGGGTGATGAACGATGGAATTGCGAGGTAAATGCTAAAGAGGAAAAAAATCAAATAACCTTATCTCACGAACGGCCGGCGAGTGGGGCGGTGGCGCTGGACAGAGACGGTGATAGCATATCCAAGGTGGCCGGCGACACAAGCAGCGAGCCTTGGTCGCGTGGCTTCACAAACCATAAATGGGCAGCATGAGGTGATTGACGGATCGATAGGCTTTTTGGAGGCATTCAAAGTTGGATCAGGATATTCTCCCCCCATAATTGAGTACTTCACCACCCCGTTCACTTCACCACCCAATATTTTCTTTTCACCACCAATAATTTTTCTAGATAATCCTTACCATTGTATAACTTAATTGATTTGCAAATTCACCCCCACCCCATTTCAAAGAAAAACCGCTCGCGCCTCAGTGAATTTCAGAAGGAAGCAGCGTACGTGCCGCCGGAGAAACGTCCGCGACAAATAATTACAATTCATGTGCGCCACATGTTAACGTCCGCCAGAGAATGTGGGTTTCCTTGAATTTTATGATTACAAATCATGGGTCTGCTGGAAATGTGGTTAGTGATTACAAATCATGGATTTGAATGTGGGTTATTTTGTTCGACTCTGGTTTACAGATTTTTGTTGATATGTTCGACAGATTTTGCCGAATAAGAAGCAGAATTTCGAAACTCTAGTTCGATTTTGTCGAACAAATGTTTGAACAATACTTACCGAACCTGGAGCATTTTTTCGAAAAATTGGCCCGAACAAGAAGCAGATTTTCGAAAAAGTTTTCCGAACAAGAAGCAGATTTTCGAAAAAAAATTCCGAACAAGAAGATACACACAATATTCTCGAAATTTTTGTATTTGTTCGGATAATTATTTCGAAATTTTTGTATTTGTTCGGATAATTATTTCGAAATAACCTTGGCCCAAATACCTTCTTCTTCGTTAAGGGACTCTGGTTATGGGTTGTTGGCAGTCACAGCACACAGGTGAGGAATTCTGGACGGCGACGAGGACGGTACTCGGCGGTTGCAGATAAAGGCTGAGACTCAGTCGAGTGCATTTCCGGTAACGAGTGATGCAGGACAGATCCGACGAGGTCGCGACTGTGTTCGTCGGCAGCTTGGGCGATTAGATTCGATCGACGGTTCCAGGCTGAGGTTGTGTCATTTCCGAACAGCGGTGAGGCGTGACTGGAGTGGTGGTCTGTTGACAGAGGCGGCGCTGCTGTTGATTGGCAGTTGAAGCAGCGATTCCCGGCGGCTACGAACGGTTTCCGACGACGAGGTGTTTGTGTAATTGACAGAGGTGTTATGTGTAGAGAGGGGTGAATTGATCTGATTATGAATTAATTAATATAATTATTCTATTTGATTTAATTTATAAATAATTTTTAAATGGTGGTGAACTACACAAATATAGGGGGGAGAATATCCTGATCCTTCAAAGTTTAACCAATAGTCCAAAACCTAATTGAGTTCAAACCCACAAACAAAAGTTTAGGCCCAACTATAAAACTTCCACCCTCTTTTACTTTGCTTAATCTATCTTTTCAGGATAATATAAATTTTTATTAAATAATGTGTCCAAATAGATGAATGGAGAATAATATTATAAATAAATAAATAAATTATAACTCTCGTTCTAAAGAACATGAACAAAATTCTAAACACAATTGAGAAATGGGAAAATTACAAAATGGTTCACAAAATTGATAAAATTTTCAAATTGGTTCTGTGCAGAAAAAAAAAACTTTTGTGCAGGAAAAATTACACTTCTGTACAAATATTGTGAACCAATTTGTAAATATAGTCACTTTTTTGAACCAATATGAAATGAGTAAGTTTTATATGAAGATGGTTCATAATAAGCTTATCATGAAATTGTTTTAAAATATCAAATATTTGATCAAGTATATAAAAATATTTATTAACATAATATCATTGACCTAGATATTTGATACTTCTAATGAAATTTTTGATACTTCTAATCAAATACTCCCTCCGTCCCACTATAAGTTGCTAATTTTGTCATTTTCGTACGTTCCATTATACGTTGCTCATTTGTTTTTTTTAACCTTTTTAGGAAACTATTATTCCCTTCTTTATTATTATTTTCAATACATTTTACACTATTCTCATTATTTTTTCACTCTTTCCCATCACATCACCTGTACTATATTACTATTTTTATACACTTCTTAATACTCGTGCCCAAAAGGTATGAGTGACTTATAAGGGAACGGATGGAGTATATGATACTTTAAAATTAGTTCATGATAAACTTATTCTAAACTATTTTCATACAAAATTTTGAATTGAGAATTCACTTTATATAAAGTTGGTGTAAATTATAAAATTTAAAAAGTTAAGTTAAGTTAATATTATTGAGTAAATATAAACAATTTTGGAACCAACGGATATAATAAGTGTGTAAATATGCTTGGGATGGACTGGTATGTGTTTGAGCATTATTCTTGTGGTGCTAAGATGGTTCTTGTGATGATTTGCAGAGGATAAGGTGATTTCAGTGGGAGCTATTGTGCAGCCTTTTGTTAGTACGCTTTTTTATCTAGTTTCTGCTATATATTTATGTATTTATATAATATAATAGAGTTGTGAAGTTGCAGTTTTTGGTGAGCAATAGTTGCAAGTTGCAACACTTGGATATCTAACAATACTTAAGTTATGTGGAAAATTAAGATTATTGAAATTTATTTCAAGAATAGAGTTCTTCAAAAAAAAGGAAATAGAGTTTCCTATACTGAAAGTCGAATTTCTCTATATACATCTAGTTTAAGTCTTTTGTTTTAAATTTTATTTACACACTAGTGAATTCTATTTCTAAAATTTATTAAATTGTAATTATTGAATTTTCGTAAGATGAATTTTGTATCCTAAAAGATCGATTTTTCGTTAGAACCATTTACACCTAGGTAAAAAAGAAAAAAAATTAATACTATTAAAGATATCATTTTTTTACGCGTCTAACCTAACATCAACTCAATATCTAATACCAGTGAGGGGCACCTGAAAGATGAGGTGATCACCCGAATTTAGAACATTCTTGAAAAATTATATACAAATTGGAGTACTTAAAAGTCATGGGATATGCAATGCTAGCTTTATTCAAAACTATATCAAATCATTCGAGTTTTTCAACAAATGCCTCATCACTTACTGCACAAGTTGGCGCTGCTGGATTTTCCACATAATTGTGTAAATTGTATACACAATTAGGTTCATTTTTTTAATAGAAACACAAAGGATCTTTGTGTTAACTATTCCACTCACAATTTAATACCACTTAAATATACAATACTAACAGTTTAAAGCTGTATTAAATGCATTGAATGTATGAATTATTTATAATTACAATCTCGTCAAGCTAAAACTACTGATATTTGGCTTCCATCGACCTCCAGAAATATGTTAACAAAAAAGTTGTCTTTATGTCAATATTTCCATAAAAATTAGATAACACTCCAACATGTAATACCTTAATCCCTTTTTTTAATTATGCAAATATATGTGCGTATATGTATTTATATTAATGTGTTAGTGTTTAAATTTTTTATTTTGAGAGGAGGACATATATGTGATTTTTCTGAAATTATATTAATGTAACTGAAGAAAAAAATCGGATCGAAAGGCACACCTAGCATAAGACGCGAAATAAATTATACTATATTATTAATAAAATAAAAGTGAATGAAAAATAAGTTTAATTTATAATGCCCAAAACAAAAAACCAAAATTTTGAACCGAAAACTCAAAAATTATATTGAATTCTCTCCACTCTCCTTCCAACCTCATTATGTCCCCTACCTTACCATGCACCAACGGAAGTCCCTCTCTTTCATGCCACTTGTCCCCCATGAATTCTAATTTTGTACAACATCACCTCACAGCAACACAAGAATAAAATCTCTCGTCTCTTCCTCTCACTACAAAAAAAAAAAAAGCGTGTTTTAGACCAGGTTTATCAGCAACCCACACAACCCAGGTCTCTCAATTAAATATTATTTCTCTCTCATCCATCTACACAACCTACCATACATCTATTTATCTTACGTTTATCAGCAACCCACACAACCTAGGTTAACTAATATTATATTATTTTATTTATTATATATTATCAATAATTATTTTTTATTTTAAAATTAATTAATAAAAAATATTTTTAACTAATAATTTCTAATTAACATGAAAAAAAATTACCACACAAAATTAAAATTAAAACTTGATTCATTTGGAACATAATGAAAATAAAACTAAAAATGCATAAGATGAAAATTACAAATAAATAAGATGAAAATTACAAACTTGATTCAATTACAATCACCAAATTTTTGCCAAATGTGCTCAATCAAATCATTCTTAAGATTTTGATGAGCTTGCCTATTGCGAAGTTGTTCCCTGTTAATCATATATGAGGCTAATTTTGACCTCTCACATGAGTAAGGTATTTCATTATCTTCTTCTTCCGCAGCTGTTGTATTTGTGGGTTGATTGCTTTCAAATTCTGTGGTATCATAGTAGTTCTGATATGTGTCTCTTTCATCTTCTACTATCATATTATGCATGATAATACAAGCAATCATAATCTTTCCGATTATATCACGATCCCAAAGAAGACATGGACGTTTGATGAATGCGAAGCGAGCCTGTAGAACCCCAAATGCTCATTCAACATCTTTTCTTGCAGCCTCTTGTTGTTTTGCAAACATCTTGTGCTTCTCGATCACAGGAGCAGTAATTGATTTAACAAATGCAGCCCATCTTGGATATATTCCATCAGTGAGATAATAGTCCATATTATATTCATGACCATTCACTATGTAATTAATTTCTGGTGCTCTACCTTCCAAAATATCCTGGAAAATAGGAGATCGGTGAAGTACATTGATATCATTGCACGTACCTGGTGTTCCAAAGAATGCGTGCCATATCCACAAATCATATGAAGCAACAGCTTCCAAAATGAGTGTCGTTTTTCCGCTCCTTCCAGCATATTGTCCAGCCCATGCGGTAGGACAATTTTTCCATTCCCAGTGCATGCAATCAATACTTCCAATCATGCCAGGAAACCCACGCTGTTCTCCGACATAGAGTAATCTAGCCAAATCTTGTTCATTAGGCTTTCTAAGATACTGCTCGTCGAAGTTGGAAATAATGCCTTCTACGAATTTCACAAGAGATTTTCTTGTCACTGCCTTGCTCATTCAAAGGTACTCATCGACTGCATCAGCTGATGTACCATAGGCCAACACCCGCATGGCAGCAGTACATTTCTGTAATGGTGAAAGACCTAGTGTACCTGCATTATTGCGCTTTTGTAGAAAATATTCATCGTTAGTAGTGATTTCATTCACTATGCGAAGAAAAACATGCTTATGCATTCGAAATCGCTGTCGAAAAATATTTGCAGGATATGTTGGGTTATCAGAAAAGTAGTCATTGAACAAACGATCGTGACCTTCCTCACGTCGCCTATCAATAACCGTCCTTCTAGCTCTAGGAGTGGGAAGAGTATGATGAGTACTAGCAATCACATTATCAATCATACGATCAATAATACGATTTTATTGAAGGAAGTCTATTTCCCATTCATCAAAATTAAACAAATTGGTAGTATCAGAACTTGAGCTTGAAGACATTTTTTGAGAGAAATTGAAAGACTGAAGAAGAAGTAGAAAAAGAAGGAGGAAGAAAATGAGTAGGCTATGTTGTAAGTTTTGCTATGCGTATGATAATGATTTATAGGAGTACAAAAGTTTGAATTATGAAGACAAGCCATGTGAGTTGTAAGACAAGATATGTGAGTGGTAAGACAAGACATTATTTGTAGGACAATAATTAAAGCTTTTTGTAATGCATGTGAATTCATGTCATTATTTGTACTTTTTAACTTATAGGATAGCTCCAAAATACTCTTAGTCATTCATGTTGCAAAAGTTCCGACATATATTCAAAAGAGAGTACATAAATTTAAATTGAAACAACTAAAGTAAACAAATTAAAGATACACAAATTAAAGATAAAATTACATAATTCAAACAACATAAAGTTACATAATTCAAACAACTAAAGATACACACAATTCAAACAATTAAAGTTCGTACAATGACAATAACTAAAAAGACACGAATTTAAATTACAGAAAAATAAACAACAATTAATTTCCAAATACAATTGCCATTAGACGACGTTTCATATCTTCCTCTTCCGGCGATAAGTGGGTTTTTGCCAATAATGTGTTCAGCAACATAGCATTGATCTCCATACACTTGATTTTTTCTTTTTCACGTGTTTTATCTTTGTTCAATTTGACCACAGTATCAAGTTCTTCCTTTCTGGAGAACCTCATTGCTTTAAGTTCTGCAGTAAAATCATCAGAAATGGAAGAAGATTGTGACACTTTACCTTTTCCTTTTCCTTTTTTTTGAGCAGCTTCTCTACCTTCAGGACGAGGAATCGACGAAGAATTGCTGATTGGAGTTTCTTGAGATGAATGTAGCCCATCTTCACTTGTCTTCGATCTTTTTGTACTACCACCACTTTCTTCATAACTCTCTTCATCCTCAGGATGACCACGTGTTTTGTCACGACTCAGATTCAACTCCCACTTTGGATGGTTCATCATAAATTTTTGAAATACATGTAAATCGAGAAACTTAGCTTTATTACTTGCCTCATAAATAGTGTGAGCAGTTGTCTCTACATCTTTGTTGCTCATTCCGCTCCTTTTCATTTTATATGCTTCATTGTAAGCAGCAATCCACTTGTTCGCAGTTTCGTTTAGACGTCTGTAACGACCTTTCAGTGAATCCACGTTTCTTTTGTGTATTTCTTGTGGATTTTCTACCCGAGCTACTTCGAACATTTTTGCCACACGTCCCCAAATTAGAGTATTTTTTTTATTTTTTCCACGCACGTTATCTTCGCTGACGAAAATGTAACTCGAAATGAGAGCTTCATCTTCTTTCAAACCCCATGGAATAGAATTTACACATTTCTGAGAACCTGTATTTTTTTGCTGAACATCTTCAAATAAATTTCGAGAGATGTTATGGAAGTTTTGGATGTTTGAAGATGTAGGAACTTGATTGGGATTTGGAGAAAATTAGGAATTCGAATAGCTTTCAAAATCTAGAAAGTTTTGGGAGTTTGAATAATTTTGAGTGTTTGGATAATTTTGGGAGTTGGGATTCTCTTCAGAATTGAAAAAATATGGATTATTTGGATCTGCCATTGAAGATGAAGAGAAATTATGAGGAAAAAATGAGTGATTTTTAATGTGCTCCAAAATATATCAAGAGTGGTCTCTATTTATAGAGAATGAAAAAATATGAATTTTGGTATATTTTTTATTTTTTTTTAATTAATAATTTTTAAGATAAATAAGATTATCTATAAAATATGGGGAACCAATCAAAAGTTGACATGTGTCATCAGTTGATTGGCCCCCCAAATTTGTGTACTTG
>JAPKLY010000106.1:931287-952942 GCA_026898435.1 Prunella vulgaris | reverse complement strand
CTCGCCTGTTAGCCAACTAGATCCCGATGGTTGTACTCTTTTTCCCTCCGTCCGATTTATCCACAAGGGTGGTTTACAGCGAGGTTTTTAATGAGGCCCATCTAGTCTAAGGCATAGTAGTAGGACGAGGCACAACATAGGTAACAGTGTAAGGGACCAGGACGAAGGTTACGGACCCTCGTCAACACCGGAAGCCATATAGGCTCGTAAGGTGCCGTCTCACACCCACACACCTATAAATAAGACCTCTCTTGTACTATTCACACAATTTTTCTCACAATTCTAAAAATCAATACAACTCCCATTACAATATTTCTCTCTCTAAGCTCTCTACTCTCCCTCATATTACATCCAAGAACACAAATTCTTGGATTATTGTTTGATAGGATTAATATGTTGTAAAGCCACATAAACAAACATCTATTAGTAAATTCTATCAACAAAGTCGTTTCCAAAGAACTGGAAAAGAACTTTCAAGAAAACATACCTAGCAGTTGAGTATATCTATCTTTATGAAGCTATAGATAAATGTTTATTGTGTAGAACTGGTGCTCATGATACTGGTACCATTCTTATGTGGGATTTAATGATAGCATTTGTTAAAGAAGTTAAGATAGAGATTGGAGAACTTATTTTGAAGAATATAAGTGTTGATGTGATGAAAGATGGAAAGAACAAAGGTTTTGGCTTGTTCTTGAATTATATCCTAAAGGAAGTAGGATTATCTCTGTTTAATGGGCATGTAGGAAAACCCATTATAACCCATAGAATATTAGGAAGAGCCAATTTCAAAAGAGGAGTTGTGGATGCTCCTATGGCTCCTGAATCTAAGAAGAGAAAGAAGAAAGCTGAGAAAAAGGTTCTTACTATCATTAGAGAACCAAAAGAACCAGAAAATAAGAAGAAGAAAAAGAGTGTAAGAAGACAACTGTTAGTAGATGAACCCACTGATTCAGAAGATGAAGTTAATAGAGAGAAAAGGCAAAAGAAACTTCACTCTGAGAAAGCAACAGAAATTGAAGGTGACAAGTCTACAGTTGTAGACTTGCCAATTGTGCAGACTGAAGTACAAACTAATGAAGAACAGTTTGTAGATGCAACTGAATAATTCTCTGAACAAATTGAAGCTACTGAACCTGAAACTGAACAACTCCCTGTTGTTCCAGTTGAGAGGGTTGATGAATTTGAGGAAGAAAGACAAATATTTGAAGAATGGAAGCTTGTAAAAGAAGAACTTGAGAAGTTAGCAGCAGATGAGAGAAAGTTATTCCAATGGATTGTTGAATGGACTAACTGCAGTGATATCAATGAACTGTTAAAGCCTAATTTCCTTGATGATTTCATTGCTGGAAAGAAAAGGAAAGAATAAGGAAAAGGAAAGCAGATTATCATTGAAGAACCTGCAAGAAAGAAAATCACCAAGTTTGCAGCCGCAGCTTTAAAGGTTGTTCTTATGACTGAACAAGATCCATAGGCTCAATATGAAGTTGATTATGATGTGGAAAGCACAGATAGTGATGAAGATGTTCCACAGAAAATTGGTGAAGGAAGCACTCAGTTAGCTGAAACTTAAGGATTGAATATTTTGGCTAAGGAAGAAATTCTGATGGAATCTGCAGGAGCAAGTGCTGCAGATCCAGTTATTATTGAAAAAGATCCTACTGAAGAGGACTCAGAAAAGGAGAAGGAGAAAAGAAAAGATGATTCTCCATGCAAAAAGCCTGAAGATAAGCCAGATAATGATGATGATGATGATGGCAATGATAATGCCCCAATGGGTGGTGCAAAAGCTCAAATCCTAGTCCAAGCTGATGTTCAAGAAAAGATTGTTGAAACTGAAGTACAAGCAACTGAGAATGTTCAAGTTGATGAGAGAGTGGTTGATGAGCTATCAAATGAGATTGATAAAGATGTATCTCAACCAATCACAAGTATCTTTCATCAATCTCCACCTGCTTTGTACACTTTGGAAGAGATTTATAGACATGGAACTCCACCACTTCAGAGCTTTTCAGCTCTTGAAAGAGAAAATGAAGTTAATATGGATGATTACATTACTGGACTCTCAACAGAAGTTCCTATAACTCTTAGCAAGAGGAAGGCTTCCACTGAAGACTCTACAGCTGTAGAGTTGGTGCCTTCCAAAGCTCAGAAGTTTGGGAAAGGAAAGGAATTAGTCATTAGGGAAGGTGATTCAGAAGAAGAAGATGGTGATACAATCCCTCATATGACACCCAAAGAAGTTGTATCTCAGCTGATGAATCTGAAAGAATCATTTAAGAGCATTGAAGCTGAAATATTGAAGCAAGTGAAGCAAGTTCCTGATGCCATTATTTCCCAGAAAATAAGAAAAGGAATGGAAGATTTTGTAAAGAAATTTGAAGAGAGAAGTTCAGAAGAAAAGAAAGTTTTGGAGAAAAATTTCAAAGTTGTTGTGGACAGCTTAATGAATCAGAATGCAGAAATCAGAACTGAAAGCAGCCAGAAATCAAGAGAAATTTCAAATCTACAGTCAGATATCAAGACTATAAAGGATGAATCCCTTGATCTGAAAGTAGAAATGAAAGGTCTTAAGATAGAAATGTCCAAGATGACTGTTGGAAATGAATCTTTGAAGCTAGATATAATGAGAAAGCTTAACACCATTTTGTCACATATTGATGTTGGCAAAAAGGGGGAAAGCAGAATAGAGAAAGAGATTAAAGAAGGAGATCAAGCCACTGAAAATATTCTTGAAAGTATGAAGGATATTGGAAAGGCATGGACTAAAGATATTGAAGCTGCAAAGTCTAAGAAACTAGGAGAACAATCAGATTTTATGAAAGGAAGCCTAGATCAGACTAAAGGAAGTTCAAAAGAAGGCAAAATCATAAAACTTCCCAAGTCTACAGCTCAGAAGCCTACAGTTCATATTCAGAAACCGTTTGGTTATTGGGAACAGACTGTGAAGGAATCAAGAGAAAGAATAAAGGAAAAAAAAGAAAAGAAAGAGATGCAAAGTCAGAAAGAATCAGAACAATCTACAGCAGTTTTGTCTGCTCAACCTCTAGATGTTCAACCATTGAGTATGGTTCCCACTGAAGATTCTGAAGAAAGGATTAATCGTACGAAAACTGAACATGATCTTATCTGGAAAGAATTTTTGAGCATATGCAATAGACACACTGTGATCAGAAAGATTAAACTCAAGAAGGACAGGTTCCAGAAGTTCAAGGATATGAAAGCTAATGGAACTCTGTATCAAGGAGATAATGCAAGATTACTTGGTGGAAAGTTGAAGAGTAATCCTATGCCCAAGAGACAATTCAAATCAAAGAAAGAAGAAGAGGAGATGGAATCATATGAACTTGACATGCTGATGAAATACTTTGAAGAAGATGCCAAGAACATGAAGCTGGTGGAACAAGGGATCTTGAAGCCTCAAGATGATACTGATGAAGAAGAAGATGCAGATCCCAAGCACAGGAGGAGATGAAGATTACACTCTAGATTAGACACTAAAACTGTTTAGTTTTTAGTCTAATTAACCTACTGTAAGTTGTATCTTGAACCTTTGTTTATGTAGCTTTGTGCTTTGTGTCTTGTGCTTTGTATGTTATTTGTTTTATCTTCTGTTGTTTTGTGCCTTATCCTGCTTTTCTCTGTTTCTTGTTATCTTGTTCTGATGTTTTTAAGACAATTTCTTATTGTCTTTGTTATCTTGTTTTGTTGTTTTGCCAACATCAAAATAGGGGGAAATTGTTAGTACCTTGTTCTAGATTTTGATGTGAGCAAAACAATATGTTTAATTGATGATTTTAATCTAATACTTGTATTGAGGAAATTGGTGTTTGAAACATATAGTTGTAAGTGAAGTCTACAGTTGTGAATTTGATCAATCTACAGCTAAGACATGACCCTACAGCTGTAAGGTTTCTCTACAGCCTATTTTTTATATTGACAGGACTCTACAGTTGCAAGGTTTGAAGACTCTACAGCTACAAAGAACCGTTTGAAGATGAAGTACAAGTCAGATTAATTAAAGATTAATAAGACCTTTAAGGACTATTAGTGTAGCCTTTGAGCACTCACTAAACTGTACTTAAGTGGTGGTTTTCTTCTCAATTCTGGAGGATAATGAAGATTAGTTACAAGGAGGCCAGAATTCTGAAGAAAATGACGTAGTACAATCAGTACTATCCTGTGTGGAGGATGAGGACCACCTCACACATGCCAATAGAGAGAGAAGAACCTTATCCGCATTTCAAATTTAAAATTCCCAACGGATAAGTCACTCTACTCCATCTATAAATAGAAGATGTCCGCAGAGGAAGCAACAACAACAACCTCGAGCATACAAGCATTCAACCTAAGCAAGTCTACAGCCAGCATATTCTTAGAGAGCTTATCCTGTTTTTATTCTTTGTGATTCATAGGATAGTTGGTTAGGATTTTCTTAGAAAGAATCACACTTTTGTTGTTGTTCCCTCACCTACTTAATATTTCTACTTAGTGTAGATATCTCTTTGTGAGGTTTGTAAAACTCTTTGTGAGTTGATATTCTGAGTGAATAGGGTAGTTTATCTCTTTTTAGAATAGGAATCTGAGTGAACCTAGTTCTAAGGGGGAACTACTTGTATTGATCTTTGTGATCACTTCTTAGTGAATTTGGCACCTGAGTGGTGTAACAGTGGATGTAGGTTGTCTTTTATAGACACTGAACCACTATAAATCTAGTCTATTTACTTCTTGCTCTTTATATTTTTGCTCCTGCATATTTAATTATCTTGTTACATTCATCATTGTTTTGAAATCTGAAGTGCATAAAATCATTGTGATTTTCACAGACTCTACAGCTGTAGACTTTCATTAGTCACTCAACTGTTAAGTCTAGTTTATATTGTTTTTCATTAATCACTCACTTTATTCCGCTGCACATTAGAGTATTCTCAATACAATTCTAATTGTGAGAACTCCTCTGATAATTTGTCTACAAGTGATTGTTTATTTTGCAAAGTTTTTGAACTCTGCAGCTGCAGACTCTCTAGTCTACAGTTGTAACCTTTGTGGTCCTGTTTTAAAACTCTTGTAGACTTATTCTTTTAAACTTGAAAAATGGCTACTGTAAGGTTCTAAAACCCATCCTTTTTAAAAAAGTTTGAAAAATCTGATTTTGGACTCAAGGTCTATTCACCCCCCCCCCCCCTCTAGACCTTGACCATTTTAAGGGACCAACAAGTTGATTTTTTGTTTAAAAAAATTGGATATGTTTGTTTATAGTCGAAACTCTGCCGATTTTTTTTAGAATTTATATGTGATGTATTTTTAATTTGTATCAGATGGAACTCTCGTTGGATGTATGAAATGCCTCGTTTGATACAAGGAAATATGAACTATGAATTTTGCGAGAAACTTGATGAGTTTATTACGTTTGCTTGTAGTAAACCAAATTGCATGGATAGTTTTGGTCGGATTAGATGTCCTTGTTCAGGCAAAAAGTGCAGTAACAGGAGATTTTTAGCATAGATGAGGTTAAAACTCATCTTGTGAGGTTCGGTTTTACTCCATTTTATTATAATTGGACCGGACATGGCGAAAGCAGGTGGAATTAAAATTTGGAAACAGTAATTGCCTTCTATGATCAGTTGAGTAGTTGTGGAGGTGAGAGATTTGAGATTGGTGGTTCGAGCTGCGACCCGTCTACACATTGGATGAGCTAGATGAATTCCAACGGTATCATACGATGATTGATGAGTCTGGTTTGGGTGTTCATCATACAGCCATGGAGGATGAACCAAATCCCCGTTCAAAGAAATTTTTCGAGATGCTCAAATATGTCGATAAAAAATTATTTCCTAGTTGTGATACTGAGACTCAGTTGTCATTCAACGCTCAGATGTTGTCGATCAAAACTGAAGGCAAAGTGAGTCAGAAAGTCTACAATCAATTCGCAAAGTTGTTTAAACGGGCCCTACCTAAAGAGAACACAGTACCAGAAAATTTCTATCAAAATAAGAGGTTGTTGAAGGATATGAGTTTACCGTTTGAGAAGATTGATTGTTGTACCAATGGTTGCATGCTGTTTTGGGGCGATGACGAGAGCATTAATCAGTGCAGGATGTGCAGCCACCCTAGGTTCAAACCCTCTGATCGTAGGAAGAAGACAGCTTTCAAGTCGATGTATTATCTTCCCATCACTCCTCGTCTAGAGAGGTTATATCAGTCGAGTGCCACTGCAAAAGACATGACATGGCATGCTGAGGAGTGTTCTGATCAGAATTCCGGAGAGATGCGTCATCCTGCAGACTCTAATGCGTGGAGGCATCTTGATAGAGAGTTCCCAAATTTTGCGAGTGAGAAGCGAAATGTGAGACTTGGTTTGTGCACACGGATTTGCTCCATTTGGTATGCACGGGAAGAAGTATTCTTTGTGGCCTGTTTTGTTGACTCCGTACAATCTACCCCCTTGGTTGTGCATGAAGCTTCAACACATATTTCTCACTGTGTTGGTGCCTGGTCCTCACAACCCGAAGCATAATCGGATTTTACCATTTCCAACCCCAAAATTACCTCTTTCACTGTTGCTTCCTCCTGCTGCCGCCGCCGCCGCCACTTCCTCCTACCGCCGCCGGTGAAAGGTAATTTTTATTTTTACCTTTATTTTTACCGTTTATTTTTTACAGTTTATATGTTTATTACGTATTTTATTATGTATTATATGTATTATTATGTATTATATGTTTATATGTTTATTATATGTTTATATGTTTATTATGTATTTAATGTTTATATGATTATTATATGTTAATTATGTTTATATGATTATGATTATTATATGTTTATTATGTTTATATGATAATGATTTATGAAGGTTTATATGATTATTTTATTTTAATTATGTTTATATGATTGTATGATTATTATATGTTTATATGAAGGTTTATATGATTATGATTATGATTATTTTAATTATGTTTATATGATTATTTTAATTATGTTTATAGTAATAGTATTAGTGTATAAATGTAATAGTATTAGTGTATAATTGTTAACAATATTAGTGTATAATTGCTACTAGTATTAGTGTATAATTGCTACTATTATTAGTGTATAATTGCTACTAGTAATATTAGTGTATAATTGTTAATAGTATTAGTGTTTAATTTGATATAGATGAGTCAACAACCCGATCAGATTGAGGGTGACGGTCAGGGGAGAGGGAGAGGATGGAGGCCACAAGTCCTCCCTTTACCAGAGATTCGAGCCCCCGAGTTTTTGATGCCCCCGTCCTCCCAGTCTCATGGGGCCGGAGCTTCGTCATCATCAATAGCCGGATCTTCATCACGGCAACACCCTCTGCATGAGACCCGGCAGTTCATTGAAGTAAAGGAGGGACAGTAAGTAAATTAAATATTTATTTTGTTTTATTGTTATATAATAATTACTAATATAATTTTTTTTAATCCAGCTTGCTTCCGAGCCACGTGGTCACTGAGAACGTCACGACATGTATATTGTTGGTCACTTGGCTTTATGGAGTAGGATCGTGGACTGGTGTACCTGGGACCACGAGGAAAGCGATGTTTGAAGAGTTTAAGGTATATAATTGTTAATATTTTGAGTAATTATTAATAGTTGAATAATTAATTGTTTGGAATTGTTTGAATTGCAGAAATTGTGCTTTTGGGATTCGGCAGACAATGCTAGGGTGGAGGAGTTATGGTGCAGTCGAGCACAGGGCCGGATGAAGGAAATCGTCTGCAAGTACAAGAGAAAGTGGATAGCAGGGAAGACGGTTGACTTGGGGAAGGATGTTGATGGACGGCTGATCTGGGATGGATTGGTGGCTTACTGGAGTGATCCGGACCACCAGGAGAGGACTCGTAAGGCGCGAGAAAATTGCATGAGCAACCCTAACGGAGAAGGAGTCGCCATACATAAAGGTGGCTCCCGGACCGCTTACGAGCACGGCCTCGCCTTTGTAAGTATTTCGATTTTTAATTCTTAATTTATAATTAATTTTTATATTTAATTATTATAATTAATTTTTTTAGGAGCATTCGCACGGACGGAAGCCCAAACTCTTCTAGTCTCTTTCCTTACTTCACCCAGTGAATGAGACTGGGAAATCCACATATTCCCACACCACCGAGCTTCATGTAAGTATCTAATTAGAATGTACTTGTAAATATATTTTAATTATTCTATTAAAATAAAATGAATATTTTATTTTGTTTAATTTCAAAACAAGTTCAGAACTGCTCTCGATGAGGCTCAGACACAAGCGGCACCTACTCCGGAGAACCCTACACCTACCCCTATTGATGAGGACTGCCTCTATATTGATTTGGCCGGAATCAATAGGGGCAAGATACTAGGGTTGGGAGGATACAGTAAGGTTGTCTGTTAGACGCACCGCCGGACCTCATCATCATATTCAATTCCCTCTCAGCCAAATATCGATCTGCGGCATGAAGTGATCGAGTTGAAGGACAAGGTGTCCAAGCAAGAGAGGAAAGAAAGGAAGATGCAAGCTTGGTTGACTCTAGTTTCCGAGCAGACTGACATTCCACTTCCGGAGGACTCGGATGATGAGGCAAATGCCGGTGTGGGTCGTGGTGCGGGTCATGATGCGGGTTGTGGTCCCGGTGTGGGTGCGTCTCCTCGTGCGAATGAGGGTGACGAGGGTGGAGATCTTGAAGGATGGAACGATTTTAATTCTAATGACGAGTAGTTAATTTATATGTTGAACACTTTTTTTTAATTGAATATTAAGTATTTTAAATGAATTATGTTAATATATTTTGAATGTTTACTATTGTATGTTTAATTACATCAAAGTTAATTTTTTAAAATCAAATTTTAGTAATTTATAATATTAAAAATTGTGGCTAATTTGGTGTTATATACAATTAATTGAATAAAAATGAACAAATTAAAATTTTGGTATTGTAAATTATTAAATTTATAACATTACATTATTATGGTTGAAATATATAAATATTTAAATTAAGCATCAAAGGATTAATTTGATGAATTTAAAAAAAAAAAAAGAGACACAATTTGGAATTATATACTATTAATTGAAAAAAGATGAATAAAATAAAAAAATTAGTAATGTAAATTATTAAATTTATAACATTTTTTAAAGTTTATTGAAATATATATACATTAATAAATTAGTTACAAAAAGGAATTAATTTGATGAATTTTTTAAAAAAAAAATGTGACTTCATTTGTAGTTATATACAATTAGTTGCACAAAAGTAAATAAAATGAGCAAGTGTCAGAGTGGAACAGCGACCTCTGAGATGCCCAGAGGTCGCTAGTTCGATTCCTTGCAAGCACGAATTTTCAAGATTTATTCTGAGCCAATTAAGGCTCATATAAAACATGTGATGATATGGTTAGGTTGTTAGGTCCGTGGCCAAGTGGTTCGAGCCCAGCCAGCCCCTCGAAAGGGCCTGGGTTCGAACCACATTGGCCACTTTTTTTTTTTGCTACGTAAAAAGCTAGCGACCGCCTACGGCGGTCGTTAATTTATAATTTAGCGTCCGCCACAAGCGGTCGCAAAATATAAAAAAAAAATCCATATTTACATATTCGAAACTATTTGCGACCGCCATAAGCGGTCGTTAAATTTGTAATTAGCGACCGCTACAGGCGGTCGCAATATGCAGCCTCGGTTTATAATTTTAAATTTAGCGACCGCGTACGGCGGTCGCAAAATATAAAATTTACGACCGCTTCCGACGGTCGTTAATCTACCAACCAAACCGGGTCAATATCCGGATATTTTTGCGACCAACTCTGCGACCGCTTTGGCGGACGTAAATTAGAGACCGCCACCAAAAAGCGGTCGCAAAATATTAGCGACTACTGTTTTTGCGACCACCATAAGCGGTCGCTAAAACGGTCGCTAAATGAGTTTTGCGACCGTTTTGCGGTCGCTACGACGATCGCTAATCACCGTGTTTTTTGCAGTGTCTCCTTCATTAGTTTCGGCCTCTAAAGGAGAAGAAATTTTCTTCAAGAAGATTCAAGCTCCATCAAAGTTTCCAATTAAGCATCTCTAATTAAGGTGTTAAACATTGAGTATTAAGGAGTTAGGACAAGCTCACTCTCTAACTTTCCATACTTTTCTTCTGCTCCAAATTCATTTTTCCTAACCAAGCTTTTGTTTCTCTTGTTAAGTTCTAAACAAAGTTTGTACCTTTCAAAGAAGCAGCTCGAGTTCGGGCCAAATTAATATCATACTATTATAAATATTAAATTAATTTTAAAATTAAAAAAATTTACATTAGACAGCCGTTATTAATTGATGTCTATGCCCTATTAATTAAGCGATTTTAAACCGCTATCTAAGCTTCACTTAGAGAGCGCAATTTTCAATCGTAATCTAAGGTGTAATTTTAGGTAGTAGTTCAAAACCATTATCTAATTTTTTTTTATTTTTTTTAATACTTCGTGTCAAAACTACTCTCCAAAATTAGAATAATTTTAAAAAAGATTATCAAAGTAGAGCTGTCAAAGTTAAAATGTGTAGTAGTGATTATTCTAATGTAAAGATTATATATATCAAAGTATACATTATATATTATTCATATATATATTCAAACAAGCATACATATTATTTATTTATTATATGAATTTGATTCAATTAATATTCATAAAGTCGGGGAGACAATCTTGGCTTGAGACACACTTCAAGTGGAGTAGCTTTCATGTTAGTAGTCCCAAAACTCCCCACCATATCAATGACTTCACCTTCACCTAAAGGAGTATCGATATCGAAGGCCTGCAGCAGTGACGCCAGAGCAAGCTGAGCCGTTTTCAGTGCAAAAGAAATTGCAGGACAGACTCTTCTACCACCCCCAAATGGAAGCAGCTCAAAATGTTGCCCATGAACATCAACCTCCTTGTGACTTGTGAGAAATCTCTCCGGCTTAAACTCCAGCGGGTCGAGCCAAACACGTGGGTCCCGTTGGATTTTCCACATGTTGACGAAGAGCCTCGTGCCCTTGGGGATGTGGTAGCCAGCTACAACACAGTCCTCTCGAGCTTCCCTAGGGTTTACGGGTATTGGTGGCTGGAGACGTAGGGTTTCCTTCACTATGGCTTGAATGTACACCAGTTTTTGGAGGTCTGATTCTTTCACTATTCTCTCTCGTCCCACGTGAAGGTCTACTTCCTCTTGAGCTCGTTTCAGGGTGTGACGATTGTTGAGAAGTAGAGTCAATGCCCATGTAAGAGCCACTGTGCCGGTATCAGTTCCGCCTACCATCATTGTCTGCATGCATGCAATAATTGTAACATATATATTTTTTGGGGATTAATATCGCCCATAACTTTTTCGATTTAGTCCCATAATTATATACTCTTTAGTCCCACAATTATATATTGTTTCAATTTAGTCTCATAACTATTTAATATTTCAATTTAGTCAAATAACAATTCAAATCTAACCAAATTAGTCCTAAATCGCCGGAAATGACATAAACTGCGTCGTTTTACTCACGTGCCGTATGAGCCAAATCTGCCGGAAAATATAACACGTGAGTAAAACGACATCGTTTTATGTCATTTCCGGCGATTTGAGACTATTTTGGTTAGATTTGAATTGTTATGGAACTAAATTGAAACATTAAATAGTTATGGGACTAAATTGAAACATTACACAGTTATGGGACCAAATAGAAAAAGTAGAGAAGTTATGGGACGATTTTGGTATTAATCTCTATTTTTTGTAACGATTAATTTCATTAATATTATAAATAAATGGGATCCAAAGGAAATTAATTGTTCGTATTTGGCAAATTATAGATTCACAATGGTTCATACATATGAACCTCTTGGTAGGGCATATGTGAATTATTTCATTAACGACTGTAAATTACTATAGATTGAAGGGTGTGAATTGTATTGATAATTGTATCAATAAAACATCATTTCAAATATATATTAATTAATGTCTTACCGTGATTATCACATGCAAGACCTACTTTACAAATTATATATAATTGTAATAATTGGGGTTCTTACTATTAAATATTTGAGATTAATTATTTTATATTCAAATTTCCTTTTTATTTTATTTCGTATTTTTTTATGTCCTTCCAACATTTAAATTTTGCGCTCATCCATGCTTATTATCATTGGCTAGCAACTCATACCCATTAATACATATGTTTTTTATAAGAATCATTCGTATTATTCAAAATTAATATCTTTTATTAAAAATAATTAATATTCATTAATAAAATAATTTATATTCCTCAAATAAATTTATGTATGGACAAATTTCATTCTTACTAGCCTCGAAAGGATCATAAATAATTCATTTTATGTTTGCATGGTGTCATATATATAGCTAGCGTTTAGTTTCGCTAAGCCAACATATAAATTTTATAAACAAATAACGCGAGTAATATATTGTTATATAATAATAGCTGAAACACAATTGAAAAATAATATGAAAATATAAATAATTAAAATATAAAATAGAGTATGCATAACAAATACTCGCTCCATTCCACCAAAGTTTATAAAGGAAGAAAGAGGGAAAAAATACACTTTCGATTTCAAGCGAATAAGTCCAAAATATCTTTCGTACTTATACACAAACTCCAATATAATGTACTCATTCTCTTTTGACTAAAATTGCAATTTTTACTCATTCTCTTGTAACTAAAACTACAAATTATTCATTCTCCCAAAACCAAAAATGTCTGAAAAAACTATGGGAACTATGACAAAAGTAATTAATTTATAAATATAGTAGAGCTTTATTGGTAAATGTATCAAGTTTATTTGATTAAATAAATGTTAGCTCAAATAAATGAAAAGGTTTCCCTATTTGAGTTTGCAAAGAATAATTAATAAAATATTTAAAAAAATAAAAGTGTCTAAATAATAGCGTGACTGGGGAAATAATAATTGCATGAGAAGTTATTGTGTGCAATATTGATTTAAAAAACAAAAATAAAAAATTTACAGGTAAAAATAACTATAAGGATAATATAATTTTTAAAAGAACAAATATGTGCTTCGTAATTTATTTTTTATTCTTTTTGTTGATTTACATTGATAATATGTTGTTAATGTAATAATACTCTACATATTTGGTAAAGTATTATATAAACTATTTTTATGATATAAACTACTTTGTGATAAAATGTTTATATTTATGAATTTACGTTTTTTGCCTTGTTAAAAAGTGGTTCATGATATGAACCACTTTCATACAATACCTACTCTACATCTTTTAATACCTTACATGTGTTAGTATATGGACAATATACATTTTTCTAAGGACAAATAAATATTTATACATACAGTAACACACATTTACTCTTATGATGACATATATTTGCTCTAACAGCAACACACAATTTGCTCCCAAGTTGTGTTACTATATGGACAAAACGTATTTTTATAAGAATAAATATGTGTTTCTTAATTTACTCATCATTACTTTAAATTTAGGTATATTGTTTCAGGTAGTAACACACTTTTTACTATTTTATATGTATTATTATATGAATAAATAATTATTTATATAAAAGTAAAAAAATATTTATAAAAAACTAACATTTTTTCTTGTAATCACACGCATTTTGCTCTTATATTATATAAAAAATTGTTTCTTCAAAAAATAAATGAATATATGTAATAAAAATAATATTTAGTCTTATAATAACACACATTTGACCTTATAATAATATGCATTTGCTCATATAGCAACACAAATTAGGATAAAAATTTTAAAATTTGAAAATTGTTCGAATCCGACCGGACCCGATCAAGAAAATTTTATTGTTTTGATCCGCGAATTTTTAAATTTTATATTTATAATCAATATTGCATTTAAATCTTTGTGTAATTGCATACCGAGGATAACTTTCTTGTGCAGGATTGTGTCTTGTATACTAAAAGAAAATCATGAGTTCGAAAATAGGTCAACTTAAAATACTCGTGGAATGGGGCCAAACATAATAAAATATGTACATTTTCTTTACGAAAATAATCATTTTTATCACCCTTCATCATCATTAAATTATATATATATATATATATATATATATATATATTATTGATCTTATGCTTATACATAAATATTTAATTTTATTTACATATGAATCTCATAATATCCCACAATTTGTACCTTTTTATGTAAAAAAAAAATTCATGTACCCCATGAGTGTTACATTAAATGAACAAACAAACTACAATGGTAGGCCTTAGGGTTATGGTACGAACCAAAACGAATATTTAAAAAAATTATGTTCATGCTGCAATTCAGTTATTTTAATATTTGAGTTAATACATATATTTTATTTTTCACTTCGGATTAGAATAAAAATTTTGAATACAAATGAATCAATTTAAATCGGTGCAGAACTAAGTGAATAAACAAATTTTTACTTTTTTTTTTTGTTATTCTCTCTTTTTTTTTATTATTAATTCACAAATTTTTTAAATTTTAATTTGATGCTCACTCACACCAATTCAACACATCTTCAACAACATTCAAACATATAAATTTCCATGCTCAAATACAACACATAATATGATAATGTAATGTAGCCAAAGTACTGTTTAAATTGTATTATTTAATACTTTGTTTCTAGATATACTTTTCATGAAAAAAAAATTCACCAAGGTTAATGAATACTAGTATAAAATGGAGTGTTGTATAAATGACTTGATTAAAATGAAAAAAAATAAATAAATACAGTGCGTGAGTGATAAAGAGTAACAGTGTGTGATATTTAATGTAAATAAAGTAATGCGTCTGAATAATTACGGTAGTGAGATAATTAAGTGACTTTAAGAATGTGGTATGAAAGACTTATTATTAAATGCATGGAAAGAAATTAAAGAAGAAAAAGTATTGTGTGATGAATGGAGTATATATAATTTTTTTTCTAAAGTTAATAATTAAATTATACTATACGGTTCGGTATACTGTTATATTCGATTTTTCGGTATGGTTAATATTCAAATCTATTCCCAAAAATTATTCGGTATGGTACAGTTAAAAAAAATAAAATATTCTTATAAAATTAATATTTATTTTTGATTCATGAATTCTTTTTCAATTCGAATTTTTATACAAATTCAATAATCTTCGAATTTCGTGGACATCCCTATTTAGGGGAATATAAAGTCTTTTAAGACCTTATTCACCAGATTTGGACCCTCTATTTTTATTTTTTTTTATTTTTTTTTGTAATTACGCCCGTGTAATTTTATTTATTACATTTAGAATATATTGCACATTTATTGGTAAATAAGTTTTTGTTTAGCATGATTTAGGTTACCAAATTGGACATTTAAAGCCAAAATTTAATTACCGAAGTTAAACCCAAACCCAGATCAAGTGCTAAGTGTTTTTGTCAACCTCTTTTTCAAATATGATTGTTGTATTATAAATAAATTATTAATGTTAAAGAATTTGTTAGCAATGATACGATATATATAATAGTACGTAATATTAAATTAATTTGAAGAAGTTTGATGAAAATAAGGAGCTAACCAGGCACGTAGCTTTGTTAATAGTGTCAGCATCATAGGAAGGGAACTCGAGAGCAACATTATTGGCAACATTCAACATCTCCTTCATAAAACAGTCATCTTCTTTGAGATCACATTTAATTTTCTTATACTCCTCCAACCATCCCTCAAGCATACCATCAAACACTCTCCCCGTTTTCTTAAAGGCATCGTGCAATCCCCCAAGCCAGCTGTCCACCCACTTGAGACGCGGCAGCACATCCGATATCGTGAAAACCGTCATCATCTTAAAAAAGCTCCTAATCGTGTCTCTCCACTTCTCCATCTCCGTCAGTTCCACCTCACCCGCCACCGTTCTCGACATCAACCTCAGGCTCAATTCCCCAAACACCTTCCTCATATCCACTATTTTCTCCCCCTCACAATACATCTTCCTAATCATCAGCCGCATTTGGACCTCACGCGCCTCCCCTAGAGCTTCCACTTTCCTGTAATTACAAAGACCCAACAATTAGCTAGGGTACTAAAACTAAAATTACTTCTTTATCAGATTTAGTTCAATTTTAATCCAAAATCAACTATAAAAAGCAACACGAATTACTTACACATTTGGACTTGAAGAACTTCACTTAAAGAGCTCTTATCAAAACAGCTCTCCAAAATTATTTTTTGGATGGCGATTTTGTCACAAATATAATTAGAAAATAAGCATTAGAGGGCACTTTTATATGGGATTTTGACCTTAGAGAGCGGTTAGAAACCGCTTAGTAAGTCTGATTTCTGAAAGAACGGCGCTTTCTATGTTGAACTTATAGAGCGGTTTACAATTACTTTATAATGGAACTTAGAGAGCAGTTTAAAACAATCCTTAAGGTGTAGGGCGATTTTGATTTTTTTTTTCTATTAGTTTAATATATATATATATATAAATATTATAGTATTATAATATTAATTAATTATAATATATTAAATATATATATTAATGAAATTTAATAAAACGATCAAGAAATTATGTGTATGTACATGCACTCATGTTTATTAATAGTAAAAAAGATTAAAAATAATTATTTTTTCATTATAGTGAAAATATTTTAATTAAAACGATTCAGAGAGGTGTCTTATTATAAGTACTCATGTTAGTAAAATAAGATTACAAAAATAATTATTGGGTGACTTACATATTGGTTCAAAAAAGTGACTATATTTACAAATTGGTTCACAATATTTGCATAAAAGTGTAATTTTTTCCTCCACATAAGTTTTTTTTCTGCACAGAACCAATTTGTAATTTTTGTCAATTTGGTGAACCATTTTGTAATTTTCCCATAATTATTTTATAATGTTTTCAAATTTAAATAATTTTTAAATTAATTTAAGAAATATAAATATAATAAATTAGTTTAATTAAAACGGACAAGAAACGTGTATATACGTAATCGTGTTAATAAATAGGAAAAAATTTACAAATTAAGATGATTATTTCATAATTTTATTAAAAATATTATAATTAAAATGGTTAAGAAACGTGTATACATATGCACTCGTGTTAATAAATAGTGAAAAAGATTACAAATGTGATTATTTTATAAATTTATTAAATAATTTAATTAAAACAATCAAGAAATGTGTGCACATACGTAATTGTGTTAATAAATAGTAAAAAATAATAAAAATATGATTATTTTGTAATTTTAATGAAAATATTCTAATTAAAGTGATCATTAAATGTGCATACATGCATGTGTTCATGTTAATAATGTCTAACTAGTAAAAAAATATAGCTAAAATGATTAATTTATAATTTATTGAAAATATTTTAATTAAAAAATGATAAAAAAAAAATATGTATATACGTACTCCTGTTAATAAATACTCCCTCCGTCCACAAAAAATATGTTCATATTTTTGCACGTGATTTAATACAATGTGTCAGAAGATATTACGGAATATTGTGATGTCCATTATGAATAAGACGAATATCTTTAGAAAGTATGTATGATATACTTTTCAAATATATTCTTTTTATTCATAACGGACATCACAATATCATGTAATACCTTCCGACATATTGCACTAACCATGTACAAAAATGTGAGTGGATTTTTTGTGGACGGAGGTAGTATTAAAAATGATTACAAATGTGCTTATTTTATATAATATATAAAATATTTTAATTAAAATAATACAATTAAAAGTAATATTTTATAACTAATTATAATAATTAGATATTAAATACAATTAATAATTAAAAATATATGAAATTAGCACAAATAAACAACATATCGACAAAATTGTCAGAAATTACAAATTTTAATCTTCAAAATGATATTTTTTTTACTTTTTTAACGTCGATTTGCGATCAATATTAAATTTTATCAAAAAAAATTAGACCGATAAAAAATTAATTTTGAAATTAAATATATTTTGACAAAAACATAGGGTCCGAACAATGACCAAAAATCTAACAAGAAGTCATCATGTGCCCAAAAAAGTGTTTCCAGGCTATCTGAAGGTGAGCTCAAAGTGACAAAATAAAAATTTTACACTAAACAAGTCTATTTTTTTAATATATATATATATATATATATATATATAGTAAATGTGACAATCAGTGAGTCAAAGACTTTCCTGTTAGAAAGAAGCTGTAGCACAGAGATCTTTCGCATTTCTCTCCAGTAAGGCCCGTAACTGCTGAACCCGAACATGGCGAAATCGTAACCCATGAGGCCCATGGCGGCCGTTCTGGGCCTGTTTGAGAAGGCGACGTCGTTTGTTCTGTAGCACGCCTTTGCTGTCTCCCAGCTGTTCACTATGAGCCCGCGGCCCGTCCCCAACCCTACCGTGAATATCGGCCCGTATTTATCCGCCATGCGTGCGAGTGTTATGTGAAGCGGGTCGGGCCCCGATAGCATAAGCAAGTGCCCGATTAATGGCCACCCTCCACCTGCCTTAGGAGGCATTAATTTTTTCACTCCATTCCTTGGCCTAGTCCACAAATAAACACTCATCATTATTATTGAAATGATCACAGCACTCCACGGAAACATTAGCAATTCCATGGTATTACTGAACATGATCAATCTTTATTCTCATATATATATATAACCAATTAAATAGAATACTACTATTGCAAATATATTATTAGTTGTTGCAACACCTTCAACCCACGTCCCTCAATTAAATTTTTTCTCTCTCATCCATCTATACAATTTACCATACATCTATTTATCTTATTTTATCAGCAACTCATTCAACCTGGGTTAACAAATATTATATAATTTCATTATTCTTTTATTTTATTTATTATATATTATCAATAATTATTTTTTATTTTAAAATTAATTGATAAAAATATTTTTTTTACTAATAATTTCTAATATGCTCCAAAATATATCAAGGGTGGTCTCTATTTATAGAAAATAAAAAAATACGAATTTTGGTATATTTTTTATTTTTTTAATTAATAATTTTTAAGATTTATCTATAAAATATGGGGAACCAATCAAGTTGACATGTGTCAACAAATGATTGGCCCCCCCAAATTTGAGAGGGCATGCTGTGACACAGCACAAGTCGACAACGGATATAGATCTTCTGCTGGGCAATGAAACCAGCAAATTGCATTGGGTACTAAAATGGTGACGTATGGTTAAACTATTTCTTCCTTTTTAGCTCATTATCAAGGTAACAAAAAAATTATGACTTAGTCAAAACTAAAAAGAAAGAAAATATTTTATAAATACGTTACAGCTTTTACTATCCAGCACCATTTACTAATTTTACTGTCCAACAAAGAATCTATTTACGTCGACAACTCCTTTCTTTCTCATTTTCATTTTTTTTTTTTTTTAGCCGTGACCCACCATTAGGAGTGGCTGATAAACAGGATCTTATACATGATATGTCTAACTTGTTTTTATTTTTTTTTATATATTATAACTTGTTATACATGATATGTCTAACGTATTTTTATTACCTGCTACCAAGATGTTTATTATAGGCACACTTACAAGTCATTGCCGACATTCCTCCTTACACTTTACACAAATACACCTATTAACAAGTTTTATACTCCCCCTGCCCATAAAATTATTTAACACTTTTTTTTTTGTTTATGCACAAATTTTTTTTATATTTTCTAATTTGGAAACAATTCTTATTCACAATAAAAATTTGGACTCCACAACACTTTCAATTTTTTCTTACTTTATCTATTATTTTAATATAATACTATTTTTTATTAAATCTCGTACCAACTATAAAATGTGAAAAAATTTCATGGACGGAGAAAGTATTATATCAGTAGATGTAGACTTATAAAAAAATCACAAGTGTAGTATATAAAAATATCAGTAATACATCTAATAATACAGATCACCTACTCTTCATTTTATCATTTTAGGAAACACTGTGTCCCTTTATTAGTTTAATATTTTTTAATAAAATACTACATTCATTACATGTTATAGAGAAAAAAATATTTTTGATCTCATAACTTATTAAATGTCTTCTTTTGGTCCCAAGAGTTTTGACTCTTAAATTTTGGTCCCGTAATTTTTTGGGTTTGTCCAATTTTTGTCCCATTTTTTACCGAAAAAATGAAAATAATATTTCATCCGTCCCCCAAATTTATTCTCATTTGTATGGGCACGGGTTTTAAGAAAAGTGTGATAAAGTAGACAAAGTGAAGATAAAGTGGAATAATTATGGGGTCCACCAGACAATAAAGTGATTGTTTGTGAGTGTGATAATAAAATAATATTATCTAAAAGAGGAATGAGAATACATTTGATGGACGGACGAAAATGAAAAGTGGGAATAAATTTGGGGGACGGAGGGAGTATTATTTTTTGTCATTCACAGTGCACATGATGGTTGAATTTGAAACTTTCAAACATCCTTGCTGATATTTTATTATTTTTTTATTAGTGTTTTAGTAATACAGAAAAAATTACAAAATGAAAAAAAAATTGATTATTTGGAGCCACATCAACAAGAGAACCAGAAAACCTCAAATTCAACCACTACATGTGCCGCGCACGGCAAAAATGATATTATTTACAAAAAAAAATTTGGTAAAAATGGGATAAAAATTAGACAATCCAAAGAGTTACAGGACAAAAAATTAAAGAATCAAAATTTTGAGATCAAAAGTGGACACTCATTAAGCTATGAGATCAAAAATCCTTTTATCTCACATCTTATATATATTTACACACTCTAAATATCTTTTTATCTTTCTCATTATAGTTTTATAATAAAATAATTTATTTCTTAAAATGTGTGTCATCTTCTAAATGTAAACATAACTAAAGGAAAACCGAGAAAGTATTTTTTGCACGAGAGGAAATATCTAATTATCATAGAAAAAAATATATTTAATCATATGTTTATTTAGAGTTTTATATAATTATTTTGGATATTATAAAATATCAAAAAACACCTAAATACAATGTTGCACATGCAATATTGATTTAAAAAAAAAAATCACAGGTCAAAATAATTAAAACTCGCGGATCTTGATCGAGTCAGGTCAGATCTAGACAATTTTCAAATTTCAGGATTTTCACCTCCAGTTTATGTTACTATATGAGCAAATGCATGTTACCATAAGGTCAAATGTGTGTTACTATAAGACTAAAAGTTTTCTTTTACAAATATTCATTTATTAATGTAGAAATAAACTTTTTTATTCAATGTAAAAGCAAAATGTGTGTTACTATAAGAAAAAATATTAGTTTTTCATAGATATTTATTTATTTTTACAGAAATAACTATATTTTTCATATAATAACACATATAATATAGTAAAGAGTGTATTATTACATGAAACAATATGTCTAGATTTACAAGGATAGAGAATAAATTAAGAAACACATATATATTTTTATAAAAAAAAAAAATTTGTCCTTACAGTAACACACATTTGCCCATATAATAACACATTTAGAGCAAAATTTGTGTTACTGTTAGAGCAATGTGTTACTATAAGAGTAAATGTGTGTTACTGTATGTTATAAATATTTACTTGTCCTTAAAAAATATATATTGACGGGTATTAAAAGATGTACTATTACATAAAAATATAAATCAACAAAAAGAATGAAAAATAAATTAAGAAACACATATTTGTTCTTGTTGTTGATAGAATTTACCAATG
>JAPKLY010000106.1:801075-931277 GCA_026898435.1 Prunella vulgaris | reverse complement strand
ATGTTGGCCAACTCAGCCTTGGTTATTTATCTTTGTAATCCTTCGTTAGTAGTTCGCTTTAGTTCGTCTATCAACACGTGTAAAAATACATATTATCCTTATAGTTATTTTAAAAGTACAAAAAATTATTTTTTTATGAAGTAGTAGCACACATTTTGCCTTACAATAACACACATATGTTCATATAGTAACACATTCTAGGGTTGGCGGTCTGACCCGCTTAAGTGGGGTGAATAGACCTTCAAATACAATTTTCAAACTTTTTAAAACAGGATACTAGAGCCTTCTAAGTACCTTTAAAGTTTTTAAAACAATTTACGAGGTTTTTTTACCACAAATGTTACAGCTGTAGACTACAGAGTTTATAGTTGCAAGTTTTGCAAAATAATTGAAAATAACACCTGCTTGTAGATATTTTTTCAGAGTGATTTCTCACACTATGAAAGTGTATTGAGAAGTCTCTTATGTGCAGCGAAATAAGTGTGTGTGTTAATGAAAAATAATATAAACAATGGAGTTTACAACTGAGTGACTATTTAGTCTATAACTGTAGATTTCTGGTTCTGTTTTAATACCTTTAATGCAGACATAAGACAATGGTGCATGAATGTAAGTATAAAGAATATGCAATATAACAGTAAGTAGATAGGTAAGACAAGTAAGATTTATAGTGGTTCAGAGTCCATAAACAGACTTCCTACATCCACTGTTACACCACTTAGGTGCAAAATTCACTAAGAATGATCACTAAGATCCTTGTACAAGTATTTTCCCCCTCAGAAATAGCTCTCACCCAAATCACTAATTTAGGTAAACATGCTTGACCTATTCACTAAGAATATAACAGACTCACCAAAAGCCTTTTACCTCACTAAGAGAAATCTACACTAAGTAGATGTTAACAAAATAGGTGAGGGAACAACAACAGAAATTTGATTCTTCACTAAGAAAATCCTAACCAACTAGCTTAAGAATCAAAAAGAAAAATCTCTCAAAGTAAGCTCTCAGAAAATTTGCTAGCTGTAGATTTGCTCAGGGTTGAATGCTTGAATGCTCGAGTTGTTGGATCTTTTGAAATTCTCTTCTATTTATAGAGGAAGGTGTGTAACTTATCCGTTGGTGAATTCAAGATTTTGAATTCTGGATAAGGCTCTTCTTACTCTCTATAAGCTCTAACATGTGTGAAGTGGTCATTCTCTTCCACTCACAACAGTACTGGGTGTACTTTTTGTCTTTATTCTGAAATATCTTGGTCTTCATTACGCCTTCAGAATAATTGATAATCCATCCTTAAGTACTCTCGAGTGAGTGTAAGTTAATACTTTAGTAATCTGAGTTATTAAAGATCTTCTAGCATCTTCATTTGTCATTGTACTTGATCACCAACAGTCTTCAATAGCTGTAGGTTCTTTCTTCAAGTTGTAACTTTACTCATGCAACTTTACTCTTCAACTGTAGGATCAACTTTACAGCTGTAAGTTAATCAACTCTACAGTTGTAGACTTTCCTTTCAAACTGTAATTTTCTAAGTTCTTCAATTTTAACCTGAAATGTTAGTTTACAAGTATGCATTTCTATATTTTGCTATCATAAAAATCTATATATATATATATATATATATAAGTTTTAACAATTTCCCCCTATTTTGATGATGACAAAACTATATGTAACACAATCATGTATTAGCAATAAGATATTGCAAATCATCATACAAAGAAATGAATACACTAAGTGACAAACATATATATATTTAAATAATAAGCTACATTTAAAAGGTTTAGGTACAGCTTACAATGCATAGATAGACTAAAAACTATTACAGTTTTAGTGTTTAATCTAATTTCTTGGTCTTCATTTCCTCTTGTGCTTAGGAACAGCTTCTTCTTCATCACTGTCATCAGAATCTGGTCTTATAGGTAGAATGTTTTGTGCAATCAACTTCTATGACCTCTGATGCTCTTCAATGTACTGCATCAGTAACCTAAGTTCGTATTGGATAAAGATTTTCTCCTTTCTCTTGGATTTGAATTGCCTCTTGGGAGGTGCTGTATTCCTCTTGGCCTTCCCTCCCTCAACAAGATATGCATTGTCCCCTCTGTGTAGATCTCCAGTGTCCTTCAGATTTTAAACATTTGAAAAAATTTCTTTTTCAACTTAATCCTTTTCAAGGTTGTGTGCTTGTTCATGATAGATTGAAACTCTTCCCATATCAACTGAAATTCAGTCTTCACTTCGTTATGAATTCTCTTTTCATCGTATCTTCTCAGGTGACAGTTGGCTAATAGGGTTGACATTCACAGGCTCAAGACAATACACCTTCCTTAACAAAACCACCATGATGGTGTTTTGGTTAATTTTTCTTCCTTTGCTCCAGGTTGTATTGATGTCTTTCCTTCACTTTTCTCTCCAAATATCCTCAACTAGCCTGTCTTTGTCCCTGGCCTTGGTAAGCTTTTACTGAAGGTTGCTTCATTGCAGGCTTTGAGATGGTTAGACTAATTATCTTCCCTTGACTGTTTTTCCCACTCTCAACAAACTCAGCAAGCCTTTGAGGATAAGTCCTTAGACTTTGCAGCTGCAAATTCCACTTCTAATGCTTTCTACTGGTCCTCAATAGATTTTAGAATCCTTCCTTCCTTCTTTCGTCCTTCTTCCAAAGCTATATTCATCAATAAGTGACAAAACAAAGTTAAGCTTAGCAAAAATCTCCTTTTTCATAGCTTTTGAGTCATATATTAGGTTGTTAACATCAGTTCTTAGACTAGTTACAACTTTCTTCAATTCAGAGTTTTCTCCTTTCATTTCCTCAACTGTCTGTTGTAGGTTCTGAACTTCAGTTATTCTAGAAGTGATCTCTCATCTCAAAGTAACATTCTGATCAAGCAAAGTGTCCACAACCTTCTTGAAGTTCTCTTGTAGGACTTCCTTCTCCTTTATACCTTTCTCATGAATCTTCTGCACAACATCTTCTATTCCCTTTTTCACTATTGTAGTTATGATAGTGTCAGGGACTTCCCTTACTTCTGCCTGTATCCCTCTTTCAATTCCTCCGAAAGAATCCTCTATACTCTTGATCTTTTCAACCACTTCTCTTGGAGTCATTCTTTTATCACTATCTTATTCTGTTTCTATCTCCTGAATGATTATATTTTTGTTTTTCCCAGTCTTCAGATTCTTAGGAGCTGACAAATCTTAAGTTGTAGCTTCCTTTTTACAAGGGTGAGTGCCATGCTCATACTCCCAGATAGAATATCCATTAATTCACTTATGTGTTCTCTAAATGCTTTCTCATTTAGGGCTGAAAGGCTCTGAATTGGTGGAGTAGACATTTCTCTTCTAAATACCTAATCTAAGGTGTACTCTGTAGCTGCAGATTGGCTATAGATTTCAATAGCATGAGTGTATGTCTCTTTCTCCTTCTCCACTTCTTCAGTTCCTTCATTCCTTTGACTTTCTTCAGGAATATTTTGAGTTTGAACACATGTCTCAGTTTCTTGACCTTGAGCAACATGTGATCCTCACAAATCAAAATAGTTTGTCACCACCACCACCACCACCATCATAATCATCCTTCATTACAGGGTGAGTTTTTGTGATCATCATCAATCCTCTTTCTTTTGCTCTTCTTCCTAATTCTCCTCATCACTCACTTCTTTTGAAGGTGCAGTGGTCTCCGGTAAATTTATCTCTTCAAATCCTTGAGCTTGAGTTGATCCTGGAGCACTTGCTCCTACAGGTTCAGTCAATGCTACACTCTCAGCTAGAGTGTTGAGACTAGCTGCCTCAGGTACTTGAGTACTTCCTTCTCTTACTTTAGGGATTTTCTCTTCATCACTCCTTGAACTAACTACCTCATAAATAGCCTCTGGGAATTCAGCTGTAGGATCAACTTCATTTTTCATTGCTACCCTTAATGTTTGAACTGCAGTTTTTGTGATTTCGGGTTTTTCAATATGCTTCTCAGTAATAATGCCCTTGCCTTTCTTGTTTCCTTTCTTCATCCTTTCTGCAAGAAAATTTTGAATGAAATTGGGTTGTAGTAACTTCTCCAAATTTGAGCATCATCTTTATTCCTTAACCCATAAGAACAACTATTCTTCTTCCTTTCTCAATGTCCCAATAGTCTTTCTCAGTCTCAACCAATCTTCAAATTTTGTTTTTTGTTCTAATATTTCATGTGGATAGAATGTGTTTTCCTCCACTTGAAAGACAACCCATTCTTCCTCAATAAGTACAATGGCTTGAATCTCTCCTTCTTGAGCCACTACTGCAACTTCTTCTTGTACAATCTCTTCAACTATTCCCTGTTCAGCTTCCACTATCCATCTCAGCTTTGACATCTGAGGTTTGCTTAGAATGATATTTCATTACTCTTTTCTCCCTATCAATCATCTTCAGAGTCCTCATCCAGTAAGAATTTCATCATCATCATCATCATCATCTTCTTCTTCTTCTTCTTCTTCTTATTCTTCTTCTTCTTCTTTGATTTTACAACTATAGACTCTGCAGTTATAGTCTTTTTAGAACGTTTTTCTTCAATTTTAACATGAAATGTTAGTTTACAAATATGCATTCTAATATTTTGCTATCATCAAAATATATATATATATATATAAAAGGTTTTAACACTTGTATTTTTACATGTGAACTTTTATATATATATATTTAAATCAGTATTGCATGTGCAATATTACATGCATGAAATTCTCATAACATATTTAATTTATGATGTCAAGTACATCCAAATTACACTAAAAAGAGTTTGTTTAAAGATGGAATTTTTCGCTCAAAACAAGTTTTGCTAATTAATGGCGAACTTTTGACGTCTCAAAGTTAAGATGGAGTTTTTTCATAGAAAATAAATCGGGTCAAGACTAAACGAGTCATAGGATATAATGACGGATCAAGGTCCTTTAATTGATAAATTTACGGGAATGTATTGTATAAAATATTATATCGTAGAATTTTCCAAAAATAAACTAAAAAAAAGGGGTCAATTGCCAACACATTCGCGGATCCTAATGGATGCATGCATTCCTCTTTCTTTGGCCATCAACTTTAGGATGTTGAATTTTTGGCGTGTTTTAAAGAATGTCAAGTAAAATTCGCTCTTAAAGTGTGTTACTATTGTGGATGTAATTTTCGTAAGCGCAATTATGTGGCTATAATAACATCGATTACACCAATAATATGCTAAAATTGGCATGTATTTGAGGTTTTATATATAAGCAGGTAGGTCGTATACATAAGCACGTCGTTTAAGTAGAATTTTGTTAGGGTAAAAATTTTGTATCATTTATTCGAATGAATTCGGTTACATTATATAGGAAATACAAGCTGCTGGATCATCACCAGCTCGTTTCATCATAAGCTGCTGGTCAGCAGTCTGCTTCACTATAAGTTGCTGACTCATCACCAGCTTGATTCACTAATACCTGGTAACTTGTCACAGCTTTCTTCGATCTCGTTCTTTCTTCGTGCTCGATCAATTCTTTTGGACACGTCGATCCGGACTTGGTTAATTACTTCCTTAAGCACGCACTTCGATTATTTCATCAACAACTGTACAGACACATGCGTGTTACTGAAACGACAAAATCTATGCTACAACTACTTCTTGCAAAACTCCATAATAATCGACTGGTGGTTTGTTGTAGTTTCCACTAGTAATGCAAATACCACTCATTATCTAATAATGTAACAAAAAAAAAATTATATAAACCAAGAGATTGAATGGTAAAGTGTAAGAACAAGTGGTAAAGTTAAAGCAATGAGCACTTTAATAAGATATAGTGTCGGTAGGTATCTACAACCACTTTAAAATAACTTTCATCGTAGATTAAACTTGAAAATAGACAAAAAAAAATGCAAAAATCCTCTTTCTCCATTGTAAAAATGGAAAAAGAATATAAGGGCCTAATATAAAATTCAAAACTTTAAAGAAAGAGTTAAAATTAGTTACCATCATATCGATCTCTAATATTATGATTAGTGATCGACTTTTGAAGTTGATCAGTAATCTTAATATTAACAACTAATATAGCGGTCACTAATCTTCAAATATCCTGTTTGGTCATTATTACCCAACAACTCATCTGTTATAAGAGTAATTGAGATAATTAGTGACCACAATATTAGTCACTAATCTAAAATATTAGCGACTGACATGGTAGTTACTAATATTAAAATATATGGACAAGCGATTAGCGATCAACAAGTGGGCGGATATTAGCGACTTATGTCGATTGCTAAATATGTCCAAACATCGCCGTTTTACTTCTTTATTGTCGACGGTCACTAAAGTCAGTTAGCAATTGACTTACACATCGATTTCTAATTGATCGCATTTTTTTCTTTTTTTGATCGGTTAATAAAACTGTCAATAATCGATCGTTAATATTTATTTGTAAACCGTTTCAAAAATCGATTGCTAATGTAAGAGTTTTTTGTCAGTGTTCATTGTATTAAAAATTAGATAATAATGATTTTGCTACTATCACACGGTGCAGTTGTGATTTTGATAGTGTTAGAAAATAATAGAAAATTTGAAGTGTTAGTCTCTCTACAGCTAATTTATAAATTTTTTAAAAGCAAAGATGAAAGAGTACAAGAGATACTAAAGTCTAAACAGTTACACAAAAAATTAAAAAAAATAAATTTACAAGATAAATAATTAATCTATGAGATGGTGTTCCCAAAAAAATATAATGATAAATTTACAATGGGATATTATCCACTTCTTTATTAATTAATTGTGATACAAATACGATACCTGCTTCCTTATTTATAATCTTAAAAGTTAACCACACGAAACCTGCTAAATTTATTGGGCTTAGTCTTGTATGCACCAGTTACATCATGTAATTCAAGTTCATTTTTAAAAAGTTACATAAAATATTACGCATGTTATTACTGAAAAGTGTATCTTTAATAGTGTAACTTTTCAATAATAATTTGTGTAAATTTTTAAAAATAAACTTGAGTTGCACAGTATAACTGTTGCACAAGAGACTTACTCAATTTATTGGGATACGCATAAGTACACGAAAACGCTCCTTTTAAATTCACGAATGAAATTTATAAATTTCCTGTAGTAAGTTTCAACGTGCAATAACATGGTATTAATAATTTTATTATATAATTAATAAGTAGAATTTTTTAAATTCACGAAAGAAATTTATAAATTTCCTGTAGTAAGTTTCACCGTGCAATAACATGGTATTAATTAATTTTATTAAATAATATTATTTTATAATTAATAAGTAGAATTTTTGAAATTGTGTGGTTTGTTGCTTTTGACTTGATAAAATCCACCTTAATCTTTTACGTGCTAAGGAATGTTTAAACAAGATTACAAGTTACTGCCTACATTAGTGCGCTGTCCAGCAACATTTAAAATTTCAAAAAGTTATTTATTATTATTATAAAAAATATTTTACATGTGAAATAATTCGTATTAAAAAATTTACGGATTTTAACCGAGTCTAATTAAATTTTAATAATTTTTTTTCAAAATCTCGTGCTACACAAATATCAGAATTTTTCCTCTCAGTTTGTGTTACTATACGAGCAAATGTGTGTTACTATAAGACAAAATGTGAGTTATTATCAGACTAAATGTTATTTTTTACATATATTTATTTAATTATGTAGAAATAAATATTTTTTATACAATAAAAGAACAAAATGTGTGTTACTATAAGAACAAATATTAATTTTTCACAAATATTGATTTATTTTTATAAAAATAATTATTTTTTCATATAATAACACATACTCCCTCCGTCCCATAATTATTTTCACACTTTCTTTTTTCGTCCGTCCCACAATTTTTTTCACACCCTATAAATGGAAACTATTACTTTAACTTTATCCTCACAATCCAACTAATCTCATTATTTTAATAATATAACTTTACACAATATTCTACTTTTCTTAAAAGTTGTGCCATCCCAGAGGTGAAAATACCTCTGGGACGGAGGGAGTATAAAATAGTATAAAGTGTATTACTAGATGAAACAATATACCTTAATTTAAACTGATAATGAATAAATTAAGAAATACAAATTGAGAGCACATGTGTGTTGCTGTTAGAGCAAATTTGTGTAATTGTACGCACAAACATTGATTTGTCCTTAGAAAAATATGTATTTTCCCCTTTTCCTTATAGTACACATATAAGGTATTTAAAGATGGATTAGTCTTGTATGCACCAGTTACACGGTGCAACTCAAGTTCATTTTTTAAAAGTTAAACAAAATACTACTGAAAAGTTACACAGGTTATTACTGAAAAGTGTATCTTTTACAGTTTAACTTTTCAGTAATAACTTGTGTACCTTTTCAATAGTATTTTGTTCAACTTTTAAAAAATGAACTTGAATTGCACCGTGTAACCGGTGCACAAGAGACTTACTCTTTAAAGATCTATGTTACTATATTAATAACATAATATCAACATAAATAAACAACTAATAATAATAAATTAAAATACTTATTTGTTTTTGTAAAAAATAAATATTATTCTTATAGTTAACTTAAAAGTAAAAAAGGATTAATATTTTAAGGATTAGTAACACATATTTTGTCTTTCAATAACACATATTTGCTTATATAATAACACAGACTGAGAACAATTTTCAAAACTAAGCCCTGCGTGATTTTTCTTTAAAAAAATTATTTTATCCCATTTGATCCGCTTAGTATTGATAAATTTTTATCTAAAGCGATCCATAATCAAATTTTTATTTTAGGTATATTTCACATGTAAAATATATTACAAGAGAGTTTCTCCTAAAAGTTATATATATATATCAACTTACTTATGAGCTCATATTTTCCTTCTATAAGGAGGGGTTTACGTGAATTGTTTACCTAGCTAATGGCTACCTTAGATTTGGACGTGAGCATCAGGAAGGCAGCATCGTGAAGAAGATTTTACCAAAGTTTTTTCTGAAGTTTTTATTATTAGATTTTATGTTTTAGATATGCTTACGAAAACCTAAAACTAATTATTCCAATTTTGGAGATTTTTAAATTTTACTATTTATGATTGTTAATTGAAGTCCACGAACAGATTTTCACCCGAATTATTTATGTCGACTTTTTAATTGCCTACATATTGATTTAAAAAAATCACTATATTTACAAATTGGTTCAAAAAAATTGCACGATAGTATTTTTTTTTTTACACAGAAGCATTTTTCTTTTTACACGAGACCAATATGTAATTTTTGTTAATTTGTTGAACCATATTGTATTTTTCCATTGCCTACATACTTGGAAGTATATGATTTAGATTTGTTGTTGTCAAGTTTTGTCAAAAAAGTACCTTTGTTTGAATAAAATAAAATAAAAAATTCACGATTGTAAATATATGGTAGTTGTAATTTCATGACAATATAATTGCGGACTTGAAAAAGTTGGACAATATTTTTTAGGGAAAAGTATAAAATGGTTCAACAAATTGACAAAAATTACATATTGGTCCCATGCAAAAAAAAATGCTTCCGTGCAAAACAAAAAACATACTTCCGTGTAAATTTTTTGAACCAATTTGTAATTATAGTGAATTTTTTTGAATCAATATGTAAGTGACCCTAATTTTTAAAAGTTATATATCTAGGCTAATTAAATCTGAATTAAGTTTGACTGCGCTGAATTAGCATGTGTTCGCATGTGATGGTCCGATTATGGGCCTACAGTCCTCGTCAGTGCTACGAATTCAAAATTTGCCACGTCATTTTTATCTCTTTTAATTAAAAAAATTGAATTCATTTTTTATCTCTTCTTAGGAAAAGAACATAAAACCTATATGTACAACAAAGTCCTAATTCCGTGATCCTGAATCATACGATGAAAAATCATAATCCCTGGTCATAAATTGAATGAAAATTGAATAATCGGAAGAACATTTGCAACTTTTGCTGAGAATGGATTCAGTTTGTGACAAGAAACGTTAAGTTTTTCGAATGTTAAAAGTGTCATTTTTATTATGCGAAAGTTGCAAACCTTCTTCCAATTATTCAATTTTCATTTCTCAGCAAAAGTTGCAAATATTTCTCTGGTTATTTAATTTTCATTCAATTTTTTATCAAAGAATTAGGGGTTTGAATTTTATTTTTTAGTTAGAAGAGATAAAATAAATAATGTGACAAATTTTGAATATGTGGTGTTGACGGGGACTGTAGGCCAAAAATCGGGTCATCACATGCTAGACACATGTTAATTCAGCTTAATCAAACCTAGTTCGGGCTCAATTGGCCTTCCTATTTTTTCAAGCCTGCAAATATATTGTCCTTAATTACAACTATCCTATAGTTGTAGTCTTGAAAAAATATTTATTCCGAATAAAATCTATAAGATTTTTGGGCGTAAAGTCACAACTGTAGATTATAAAGTTTACAACTATAGAGTGTTAGAGTTTGATAAAATTAAAGTAAATCAACTCAACTTATAGTTATCTTTTAGAGTAGATTCTCAATGTTTGAGAAATGTCATGCGAAATCTGTGACCCATATTAAAGATAATGTCGAGCAATTTAGAAAAATCATAAAGGAGGCGAACAACCTTAGCAAAGTAACACAGAAAAGGGCGAACAACTCAACAAATTTCATGAGTGGCGAGCCTGTATGAGCTGCTCGCCCCCTATTAGTTGGTCGCCTCCCACGAAGAAATATTGTCAACAAAGAAAGTATACCAGCTGCTCGCCAATAAAGAGTTTGATCGCCTATTTCACGAAGATGGGCATTTCCATGTTTCTCCTGAACATTTTAGTTGTATTTATCTTGTTTAGTACATGTAAGGGATACGTATCGATTGAATGTAATGGGTGGCAATCTCATTGCCACCTCCTACTTGTAAAACTCCTATAAATACCCCCATTTTATCAATAAAAGATTATTGATGAGGTTAAGTTGCTAAGTCACATGTTAACTTGGTTAACAAAAATTTCATCAACACCTGACATCCCTGAAAAATTGAGCAGCCAAACAACAAACACACAAATGTGTTAGTTTAATTTTAACACATGAATTTTCTCTCTTTTTATGCTTATGGAGAACAAAATTTCTAATTAGCATTGGGTATATTCACAAGTGAAAACAAGTTTAACTCTCTTGGCTCCCACTTTCCCAGATTAACCGGAGCTTATCGAACAATTTCATACACCATTTAAATGTGATTTAAGAATTAAAGACATTTAATAAGAGCAATTAACACATAATATCAATTAAAAAGTCTCCACATAAGTCCTTAAATCAAATAAAGTCATAAAAATGAAGCCACACTTCAAAACATACATTGGAACACACGAAAATGCATCCGAACGGATACGAAAAAACTAGAAACGGTCGAAAAACAAGATCACACACGCCGGAACGTGCGCGAAATGCGTTGGGACGTGCCACACACACCTGCACGCGCTCACATGCGTCGATATACCGCCAACCGGTCGCCGGCGCGTGAATGTCACGCGCGGCCGTCGGGCACTGGCGCGTGGACAACACGCGCCACTGTCGGAGTGGCCAACCACCGGTGCGTGGGCTTCACGCGACACCGCCGGTGCCGCCGTCTACAGGCGCGTGGCTTTCACGCACCACCGCCTGCCCTTCGTCGCCGTTCGTCATCTGGGTCGGGTCTGCCCGATTTCTAATGGGTCGGATCCAATTTTTTAGAATTGCAATTGCACCCTTGGAGAATATCAAATTCTAAAAAAGAATGCCCAAAAGTGTCTGAAACTTTGCAAAATTACCCCGATCGCGAATTTTTTTTGAAAATTCGTATCTCTGTCAAAACTTAACGAAAATTCACAAACTATATATGGATGGAATCCTTATGAAACTTAGTTTCATCCCATACCAAGAACAAAATTGATTTCGTTCGTTTTCATAGTGCATTTTTAGATCGAAAAACGAGTTCAGAAAAATTTCAAAAATTCATAACACACTCATTTCTCATCCAAAAAATACATAAAAAATATGTATTGAATCGTCATCAAACGTAGAATCATCCAGCAACAAGAATCAAAATAAAAGAGTTCGAAAATCATTCATATTTTACATTTTAAAAAATGGTACTTTTTGAAAAAATTAGAAACTTTTTAAAAAATCACAGTAATTAATCTACAAGACCAAAAAATGCAAATAAATTATCCACGAAATCCTCTTGAAATGCTCTTTCCGTTGATACAAAAAAAATTACCAGTTTGAGCAACAAAAATTTTGACCAAAAAGAGAAAAAACGCATACGGGACAAATTTTCATACATAATCTCATGCATCAAAGGCCTCAAACACGTAATTCATATGAAAAAAATCACATAATCATGATATCCACAATATACAGCATGCTCAACATCAACAATTTCCAAAAATAAATGATCAACATTAAAACTGCAATATTTCTCAAAATCCAAAAAAAAAAAAAATTAACTACAGTAAACATTAATTTTGAAAACTAAGAAGCATGTCATAAACACAAACAGTATACCAACATATATGGCTCTGATACCATATGTTGGAATTTACATCGAATCTCGTGACCAACATGAACATGATTACTGACCTGTTAATCAATGCAGCAGAAGAGATCACGAACCCTTTGGTATCCACATTGCTCCGTACTCAGAGTCCAGTTGCTCCGTACTCAGGGTCCAGTACACAGAATGGTGTGCGTACAATAGTTCAAGAATTGGTATCTTCAGGAATTAAAATGAGTTTAATAATTTGTGAGATTGCAGTTCTAAGACGAGAGTCTTTCTTGGAGAATGTTTATTTACTGTATACTTGTCTTAGGAAAATTACAGAGAATTTCTATTCTCTGTTGTATGTTACATCAGTATCATTCTTCAAGTATGTTAGGAATTAATATAATTAAGTCCTGCAGTAGTTAAATTACTTTCCTCCTTCTATCCACTTCTTATGTGGATATTTATATATAAATTAATATATATATATATATATATAATATTAAATATTATTTATACTAACCAAACATATTTTAAGAATATTGGATCTACTAACAACAATATGTAAATGAAAAATTGTATTTTCATAATTTATCCTACTTATCATGTGGTCCCATTTGGTAGGCATGATTGAAAATTTGGAAAACAACCCAAAATTTGTCCCTGAAAATTATTTCTTTATCTCACCCAGAAAATAAAGGTTTTTTTATGTTTAGTAGACCATAATAATATTCACACTATTTTTTTCATATTGTTTGGTAGACCAAACTAGAAGCAAACACAACATTAATAGAAATATACTATTACAGTGGCCAACAACCAGTCCAACTATAAGCCAATATTTCTGACCTTATAAGGCTTTTCCCAGTAACACACCCAATATATTAAACTCCTTCTTCTTTTTCAATCGGAATTTGCAACCTCAAAATGGAGGATTAATAACAAAATTTGCTTAATAACTTAGAATGCAGGATCATTGCCAAATGAGAACACCAAGCATCAATCTCAAATGAGAAGAAAATACACATTAACAGCTCATATTCCACCCAGAAAGAAAGTAAAAGAAACACGGCTTCCAACAAATTTCTATTCCAAATGAGTTGTTCATTCAGAGTTTCTTCAATCATAATTTGTCAAACTCAAATTGCAAAATAAATTAATCAAATTGAAGTTGTTGTAGAAAGCTGGCAAACCCTAATCACAAAATTGTTGTTGGAATTTATAAAATTGGCAAACCCAAAAGACAAAACTGACACACCCTAATCACCAAAAATTGACAAAATTCAACGTGACCCTGAAATTGTTCTTGGCTGTCCCACACACCGAAAATTATCCAGAAATCATCGTCCTTCACACCGCGACCTGGATCCAACCGTGAGATAACAAACCGCGAAAGGATCAAATATGTTTTATGGATTTGTAGTTGCAAAACAAGTCAAATTGCACGGAATTGTAAGCAAAATTCGATCAGTCAAAGAAAAGAGTCGAACACTTAGAAAACGTTTTTGTGTTACCAAATATCGTAAAAGGGTGGAAATGATTTTTTTATTTGAGATTTTCGCCCAACCAAATGGGCCCTGAATGAATACACCATATTAATCAACATAGTTTAATAAATTTTACCAAATTATTCATAATAAAATATTTATCTAAGTTTTATATATTAAATTGATATTTATATTATTACTAATTTAAATATGAGTTATACCAAGCATGCCCAAAACATAGTGTTAAGCAAACATTTATTGGCTCAAATCATTAAAAAACTGCTAAAAAAAATTTTCTTGCCTATTTCTTGGGAAGTTTATTTTTATTGTGATATATTTAAGAGAAAATACACAAAATTACCCATTTTGACATGGGCATTATCTTTTTTGTCCCCTCTCAATAAAAGTTTCATTTTTGTCCAATTTGAAGATAAAAAGACCATAATACCCTTCTTTTAATTTTATTTAGAATAAAAAACAAAATCCCCTAATTTAAAAAATAAATTAAAATAAAAAGAAAAAACTGAATTAAAAAAAAAAACAAAAAACAAAACGCAGGCCCAGCGTCAAAATATCATCCACCACCACTCCGCCGCCGTCGACTGCTTCCGTGAAGAATACCCTTTTGACGCCAACAGATTTAGACCAAATGGAGCAGCTGGCTCTGTTGCAGGAATTCAAAATTGATTTTAATCAGACCCATTTAGTGAGGAACAAGGAATTCAAGGAAGCTGCTGATAAAATTCAGGGTCCAGATCCGTCGCTCGGCCTCCATGCCCGGATCCCCGCCTCACGCCGCCCGGTCCCCTCGCCTTGAGGGGTCGTCAATAATTCCGGCGAGATCCAGCAATGGAGTTGTCATTCATACCAAATCTGATCATCACAGAAAATAATAAATTCAGGTTCAGTGCAACAATCAAAAGACCCACCTGAAAATCGGACTCATTCAAATCCCCGAATGCACAGCCATGGCCGCATTCAAATCCCCAAATGCACAGCCATGGCCGATCTACCGCCGTCATCCCTCCCCTCATCTCACCGTCGATTCGCACCCCTGCAAATTGAAAGCCGGAATTCAATTCGCCTTCCACCGCTCTGTTAGTCGTCCTTCATTTTCGAGACATTCCTTCCACTGCTCTGTTTTTTTTTTCATTTGATTTTTATTTTATTTTTTAAATTCAGATTGAATTATTTTAAAAATTAAAAATAGAAAGGGTATGGTGGACATTTTAACATCATTTTGGCATAATTGAAAATCTTATAGAAATAGAGTAAAAAAGTAAATGCTCAAGCCAAAAAGGGCAAAAATAAAATTCTCCCTATTTTTAAAGTAAGGATCATCATCCCTAGTTTTTGGATCGTAGCAAACCTAATTATCACATGATGAATATATTTCAAAAGATGGGACTTTTTCAACTATATGATCCATTTAAATGGGAACAAGAATTGAAAATGACTATTTATTGAATTTTCATCATGCAATAAGTCACATGTGCATCCGCAGTGTGAAAGTTGAAAATATTTATATTGAAAAGAACTCCCTCCGTCTCATGGTAATTTGCTCTCTAGAGAAACACGCATATTTAGAAAAAAATAAAATAAAGTCAAAAAAATGGTTTTAGGAATAGTTTGGTAAAATATTATGTATAAAGTAAAAAATGTTAGTTGGATTTAGTGTAATATGAGTTCAAAAAGTAAAAAAGTGTAACATTTTATGTAAATATATAAATACTGTAAGGGTGTAATTTATGGAAAAAAAAAATTGGGTATGCAAGTTCTTACGGGACGTTCCAAAAATAAAAGTTTGCAAGTTTCTCTGAGACGGAAGGAGTATGTGCTATTATATAGAAATATGTAAGTTGATTATCTCAAAAAATTTACACAATTATTAATTTATAGTCAATTAATACTTTTCAATATAATTAATTGTTGAATGGGTATATCTTCCACCAGTTACACAAGTCGTTTCACAATTATATTTGTATGAAAGCATATAAAATGTGTACGTGTAATTCGCCCTTGTTCGACGTGCAAGTAAAGTTAATTTGACCCCAGAAAAAGAAAATTCACAAAATTAATCAATACCCAATACTTTTATTTATCAGTAGTAATACATAAGATACATAACCAACTCTGACATTCCAATTCCTATGTTTAGTTGGGGAGCATATGCCAAAGTATCCTACCAACCGTATGCTTAATTTACAAACCCCCACCCAATCTGTACACCAGCTTAAACTTTAATACTATTAAAAATACTATATTATCAAAAGTTTGAATTTATAAAAAAAATATTAATCAATTCATTTAGTTAATTTCTTTAATAAATTGTTCTTATGTCACTAACTAGTTTAGTTTGAGATTTTTTATTATTAATTGATGAATTTTGTTAGTTTGTGTGGTATAAGTCGGTCCCACATAAAATATCAATCAAATTTGTTAAGAAGATCTCCAGTCGAATAGTTTTATTATGTAAATCAAACAAAATCTGAAAATAAGCATATAATATGGGCAAGTGAATAGATCATGAAAGAGTTGAACATATAATACTCATTAAATATATTTTTAATTGACAATAATTTATATGAGATCGTCTCATGGTATATGATGACTTAAATTAATATCTATTCTTTATTAATGTGGTAATAATGCTCAATTTATATTTCATTTAACTGTCATGAGACGTCTCATACAAGACTAACTCTTTCTAAGTTCATCCATCTTTTTTTTTTAATTCGAACCCGGGTCACTCACTCAAGTGAGGAGCCCGGTGGCCAGGTGAGCTAGCCCACCTGATTAAGTTCATCCATCTTATAATCATATACACTATAAATAAATAATATTAATTTAAATTATAAATTTAAAATCCATCATCCAAATTTCTCCCACCAAACTCATCCTAGAGGAACATAATAGGATTACGGTATACGCGGTGTAATGCACTAATGACAACATAACTCGTTGACAAACTACAAATTTTTAAGGTTGAAAATAATTGAATACTTTATTTAGTTTCAACAAGTTGTAATTGGCTGTTTATGATTTTAATTAATTCACAACACAATTTGAACTTAAAAGCATGAAGATTTCTAATGTGCACACCTGTGATAGAATCGAAATTAGTTAGATTTAAAGTCTTCTTTTTTAGCTGTTCAGTAAAAATAAAGCTTTGCTCAATGAAAATAAGAGTAGTTGTTTAAAAATATATTTGAATTACACGATGTAATAATTCGTAAATGTTTAATGAAAATGTGATTGAATGTTCAATTAAAACAAAAGTCTTTTAAAAATTTAAAATTGACTTGAATTTTAAAGGTGTTTGACTGAATTTATAAGCACAGTAAAAAAAAGCTTATAGATTGTTTAGGAACTTATAAGTAGCCTCGAAATATTTGGTAAGATTTTTGAAATCAATCAATCATGTTTATCTCTAATTTAAAATTCTAAATTTGTAGGTGCAGTTGTTTTTAACATTTTGCACCTGATTAATTATTGATTCTTTAAGATTTTTATTGCGAGTGTAATTTTATTAAAATTTTGTGCCTAAATGAATTATTGATTTCTTAAGATCTTTATTGAGTGTTCATTATGATTTTAATATAAATTTGCACCCAGTCATATAAATCACAATTAAAAATGAATAAAGATTCTAAAACTCAATTTCACTACTAAATTGAACAATTAAAATGAATAAAAATACAAAAACTCAGTTTCACTACCAATTGGACAAAATATAAAAATTACAAAAATCCAAATATAAAAATATAAAAATTTATTTTTAAGCTCAATTTTAAATTTTTTTCAAAACTCGCAGTTCATGCCAAAATGTGTGTGTTTGTAATTTGAATATTACTGATTATTTTTTTGGGTATTATTTACTATCTCTTAGGGTATTACTAATTATTATTTGGGGTATTACTGATTGGGGTAGAAAATTTAAAATTCAAGTGCATACACATGGTGCATAGTAGAATGACTCATTAATTAATTGATTTTATGCGAGAAAATTTTGAATTTTTTTTGTACAAGGATGTTGGTTTCTAAGCGACAGTTATCAAGCAGATTAATTGAAATGAGTGATAATAGCGATGAAAACTGTAAAGGGGATAAAATATTATCTAACCTTGTATTGCAAGGTCTAGGACTTAGCAAAAAATATTGTGTGTGTTGAATACAAGAGATTGTTATAGCATGTCTATCTTATGCCTTTGAAGGCTTATTTATACATAATGATATGACCTCACTTTGAGAATGCCTGGGATGTGGTCTACGTTCGGCCATGGCCAAGAGATCATGGAGGTAGTGGACACTTCTTGGTGTTGTCTTGAGCCAATGAGGTGGTGACAGCTGGAAGAATATTCTTAGAGAGAATATCTTGGTGTCAGAATGGATTTGGCATGTAACCGTCTCTTATCTACTCATGTACCGCCGTTGCTCGAGTTCTCGTGGTCAGATTACTATTAGTAATACATTTATTCTAGCATCAATATATATTTGCTCTAACATTAACAAGTATTTATTGTAAATATATATTTGTTGTAATATTAATATACTTTGCTATTTTAAATGTGTTATTGTATGAAAATTAATTGTTTTTGTAAAAAATAAATAAATATTTTTAAAAAATCAATATTTGAAGGGACATTTACATATTAGTTCAAAAAGTGATTATATTTACAAATTGGTTCACAATATTTGCACAGAAGTATAATTTTTTCTTGCACATAAGCATATATTTTTTTCTGCATAGAACCAATTTGTAACTACTGTCAATTTTGGTAACCATTTTATAATTTTCCATATTTGAATAGATAATAACACAAAATTTGCCCTTATATTGTATGGAAAATATTAATTTCTCTAAAAACACATACATATTGGTGAAAAAGTTTTACTTTGTCTAATAACACACACATGTTGCCTTTAAATAATATGCATTTGCTCATATATTAATACAGTTTGAGAGTGAATTATTCTAGCACAAAAATTTAGAGAAAACTCATTAGATTCAACTCAATCCATCTAGGATCCGCAAATTTTATAAAAATAAATTAATTTACGGATCTATATGCATAGAATATTTTATATAACAGTTTGCATTGATTTTTTGTTTAATTGATTGATTAACTGAGAATTTTTATGGGATTAATGGATTGTTTTTTCTATGAGGAAATTAGAGGGAGTGTGGGCATAAGATTAAATATGGAAGAATTTCATATTAGGGCCCAGATTTTAAGATAAGTTTCAATTTAAGACTTTAATTTTGAAGTGTTTCAAATTAAGATCTATCTTTTTATTTTTTTTCAATTTAAAATCTAATTTTATTATTTTTGTCTCAATTCAAGACCTGGTCCATTTATCTTTATTACAATTTAATTTTTTATAAGAAACTCAAAACATAATAATATTTTATTTCAGATTAAAATTTAGAATATAAAATTTAAAAAATTATAATTTTTATTTAATATTCATATTGGACGTAATCAATTTTTTTTTCAATTCATCTTTCAACCAGAAAAAATAAATTTTAAAGTATGTTTAATACTTGCATAAAATTTTATTTATTTACTTTTGGTTTGATATATTATACCTAAAAATTTAATTAACTATAAAATAATTATTATGTTAGTGAAGCTTTAAAAAAATAAAGATAAATGAATAGAGCTTTGATTGAGACTAAGAAAATAAAATTAGATCTTAAATTGAGAAAAAATTAAAATGTAGATCTTAATTTGAGACACTTCAAAATTAAAGTCTTAAATTGAGACTTGCCTTAAAATTCGAGCCCTAATATGAAATTCTTCCGATTAAATTTTGTCAATTGTCCCCATATAATATATATACTCTTTGGCAAAAATTTATGTGAGACCGTCTCATTACATGAGATTACAAAAATTAATATTTACCCTCTACTAATACGATAATGAATTATGTCTAATTTATATTTTATTTAGTTATCTTATGTCATAAAATAGTCTCATACAACACTGACTCATACTCTATAACATATCGCAACAAATTAAGATTCATGTGTCAGCATCTTAAATGGTGAGTTTCTCTTTTTCTTATATTATATACTCTCTATAAAATATTATATACATATTATGTGTCAACAATATTAATAAAATATACTCTCTTTATATTATATTATATACATATGTCTTATTTAGATGTTTTACTAGTACATAACCCGCGTACTACGCGGGAGGTGAATTAATTTTTCCTTTAAAAGTTTTAGTTAATTTTTTTATTATGATTGATACGATTTTTAGTCAAAATAATAATTGATACAATTTTAAGAATTGTTAAAGATAATTTTTTTATAATTTAGACATATTTTTAAAATTGTAATTTTATTTTGACAAATTTAAATATTTTGTTTTGGTTTAAATTTAATTTGAATGATTTTAAATTTTATTAAAATTGTTGGGTAATTAATTTTGATTTAAAAAATTATAATTTTGGCATATTTTTTAAATTATACTTTTAATTTTGATTTATTTAAATATTTTGTTTTAGTTTAAATTATCTCAAATGGTTTAAAATTACTTAATTATTGGTTTAAAATTACTATAATTTTAAATTTTTTAGAATTTTGTTTTATTTTTCAGCAGTTCTTTTTAAAGTTAATGTGAAGACTCCATAACCAACCACTTTAGTAATCGTACTAATTATTGATTTAAAATTATTTTAATTTTGTAAATTCAAAAATTTTTATTTTATTTTCTCGGCTGTTTTCTTTTTAAGTTTTTGTGGAAATTTCATAACCCACTGCTTTAGAGTATATTTTGTTTAAAAATATTATAATTTTAATATATTATTTAAATCATGTTTTATCCAAATATTTTAAGTATATTTTTTTTAATCCAAAATTGTATTTCGAATGGGTGAATTGACTTTTTAACGTGATTGTGAAATTATATATAATTTACTAAAAATAATGTAAGGATTCTTTACTATAAATAATTTATTAATGTAGGTTATATTTCAAGTGGTTTAAAATTACTATAATTTTGAAAATTCTAACTTTTTATTTTATTTTTCAAGCGTTTTCTTTTTAAATTTTTGTTATGGTGTATTTTTCAATTTCAAAATGTAATTGTGATGGCTTTGAATTGGATTAATTATGCAATCTTGTGGTGAATGTTTGTAGGTTCATTTCACATTTGCATTACAGCAAACTATGAATATTACAGCACCGAATTACAACAAATATGAATATTCAAATATGAATGTTGTGAAGAGAGAAGATGCTGCAAGAAGAAAGTTATTTTTCTGTAGTAAGCTATGAATATTACAGCAGATCGAAGGGTTTGAGAGTAAAACAACCCAAAATACTAAAAATTAAATTCTGAAAAAAGATGAATAGATTTAAAATATTTCTAAGTCTCACATATTTACTATAAATATTAAAGAGCAACACTTGTGTACAAATTTCTACCGTAGAAATATCCATTTTTGAAAAATTCGCGGATCTAAACCGGGTCGGGTCAGATTTGGACATTTTTTTCTAAAATTCGCGCAACTTATAGTTCCATGTTTTTTCACTCCCAGGTATGTTACAATTTGGGCAAAGGCGTGTTACAATTAGGCAAAATCTGTGTTACTAATTCTTAAAAAATTAATTTTTTGTACTATTCAAGTAACTATAAAGAAAATATGTATTTCTGCAAGTATAAATATGTGTTACTTAATTTATTTTTTATTCTCTTTATTGATTTATGTTAATAATATATTTTTTCGCTCCCAGGTATGTTACAATTTTGGCAAAGGCGTGTTACAATTAGGTAAAATCCGTGTTACTAATTCTTAAAAAATTAATTTTTTATACTTTTCAAGTAACTATAAAGAAAATATGTATTTCTGCAAGTATAAATATGTGTTACTTAAGTTATTTTTTATTCTCTGTGTTGATTTATGTTAATAATATGTTATTCATGTACTTAATACATCATTTAATACCTTATATATGTTATATAAAATATAATATATATTTTTATAAGGATAAATAAATGTTTGTGCATACAGTAACACACATTTGATCTTGCAGTAACACACATTTACTCTAATTGTAACACACATTTGCAGTAACACACATTTACTCTAATTGTAACATACATTTACAGTAACACACATTTACTCTAGATGTAACACACATTTGCAGTAACACAAATTTACTCCAAGTGTAACATAAATTTGCAGTAATACATATTTACTCTAATTGTAACACATATTTGTTCCTCAATTTGTGTTATTATATGAGCATATATGTGTTACTATAGGATAAAATGTATTTTTATTAAGCATAAATATGTGTTACACATACAATGTAACATATACATGTGTTACATTGCATGAAAAATATTTACTTCTACAAAAATAAATGAATATGTGTAGAAAACAACATTGAATCTGGTTGTAACACACGTTTTGCCTTAAAGTAACATGCATTTGCCCCAATTGTAACATACCTGAGAGCGAAAATCACAAGCTAAGCGAATTTTGGAAAAAAATACTCAAATTCGATCTGACCCGGTTTAGACCCGCGAATTTTCATAAATGGATATTTCTACGGATCCTAGATCCGTAGAAATTTGTATATAAGTTTTTGTCAATATTAAATACCTAAAAATCATGATTTTTTACTTAGTCAAAGGAGATTAAAGAGTGTAAGTGTGAGATTTTTAATTTGAAAGGAATGTGAATGAAAAATAATTAATTTATATATGATGTGATCATTTTTGGATCTTAGATTGAAATGAAGGGTGGGGATGAAATGAAATTGAGGAAATAGAGGAAGTTTTAAATGGAGGGGATCTGATTCCGTTGAGACTCCATAACCCACCATTTTAGCAACCGTAGGCTTAAAATTACTATAATTTGGACATTTTTATTTTTTTTTAATTTTTCAGTCATTTTTTATTTTTTTTTGTAGATTCCATAATCCACCACTTTAGCAACTATAAGTATATTTAGTTTAAAAATATATATAATTTTGATATATTATTTAAATCATGCTTTATCAAAATATTTTGTTTTATTTATTTTTTAAAACCAAATTATATAAAATTTACGAAAAATAATGTAGAGATTATACCAAAATAAAATATTAAATTTTAATCGGATATAATTTTAAAATTTTAAAATAAAGAATTTGAGAGGTATTTATAATTAGCCATAACTACTTTAAATTAATTAGCCATAACTATTTTATGTAAATTTGTAAATAATTTTTTTTATGTTATTGCTATATTTTAGGTAAATTTGTAAATAATTTTGGTTTAAAAAATATAACTTTGATATATTTTTAAACTTATAATTTTAATTTTGACAAATTCAAATGTTTTGTTTTGGTTTAAATTTAATATCAACACTTTTAAAGTTAAAATTGCTGCATAATTAATTTTGTTTTAAAAAAAATATAATTTTGATATATTTTTAAACTTTTAATTTTAATTTTGACTTATTCGAATATTTTATTTAAGTTAGTCACGTAGAATGAGTTGAACTCATAAATATAAGAGATTAATTTTAATTATATTTTTATATCTTTAATTATCAGGGTGTATATATAATTAGTATGTTAATTTTAATATTTTTTAAATTACGGCATATTCAAACTTTTTGAATTTTATAATGTTAACATGGTTTTATAATTGTTGATTTTTATAAGTTTGACATATTCAATTGATGTTTACAGTTTTTTTATAATTTTGATACGATTTTATAAGTTTGACATATTACAAATTATAAGAATATATAAAAAATTATAAAAAACCTAAACTTATAAAATATATCAAACTTATAAAAATATATCCAAACTTATAAAAATATATCAAAATTATAAAAATATATTAAAACTTATAAAAATTATAAAATTATAAAACCGTAAATATATAAAAATTATACAAAAAGTAAACATTATAAAATATATCAAAATTATAAAAAATCGTAAATTATAAAAAAACCGTAAACATCAGTATAGAGATTAATGTAGAAGAAGAATACAGAGATTTGTGTTACCTTAAACAAAATGATCAAATGATATTTGAAATTTGGATTGAGAGAGATGTGAGCAGGGAGAAACGATCAAACTTATAAAAATATATCCAAACTTATAAAAATATATCAAAATTATAAAAATATATTAAAAATTATAAAATTATAAAACCGTAAATATATAAAAATTATACAAAACGTAAACATTATAAAATATATCAAAATTATAAAAATAGTAAATTATAAAAAACTGTAAACATCAGTGTAGAGATTATAAAATTATAAAATTAATGTAGAAGAAATTATAAAATTACAAATTAATGTAGAAGAAGAATATAGAGATCAAACTTATAAAAATATATCCAAACTTATAAAAATATATCAAAATTACAAAAATATATTAAAACTTACAAAAATTATAAAATTATAAAATCGTAAATATATAAAAATTATACAAAACGTAAACATTATAAAATATATCAAAATTATAAAAAATCGTAAATTATAAAAAACCGTAAACATCAGTATAGATATTATAAAATTATAAAATTAATGTAGAAGAAATTATAAAATTACAAATTAATGTAGAAGAAGAATACAGAGATTAAACTTATAAAAATTTATCCAAACTTATAAAAATATATCAAAATTATAAAAATATATTAAAACAATTACAAAAATTATAAAATTATAAAACCGTAAATATATAAAAATTATACAAAACGTAAACATTATTGTTATAATATATGGAAATATATTATTATATTAATGGATATAATATTAGAAATATATCCAGTGGGCTTTAGGCCCACAAGACTTAGGGTTAGGTACTCTATTTATACTATATCATTCCCTTGTACTCTACACATTCATTCACATTCATTGTAACGGCAGTTTATCATTAGTATAATCTCCTGGCTTGGTCGCCCCCAGACGTAGTCACTCCGTGACGAACTGGGTCATCAAACTCCGTGTCATTTACTTTTATGCTTGCGCTTTTCTCTCGATTACAACAATTATAAAATATATCAAAAATTATAAAATTACAAATTAATGTTGAAGAAGAATACAGAGATTTGGATTGAGAGAGATGTGAGCAGAGAGAAACAATAATTAGTTATGGTGATAAAATATGTGTTTATGCATGAATAATGTATCTATATATATAGATATGTGTAGAGAGGGAGAACGGTTTCAGACAGTTTTGGACGTAACTGAATAATTGTGAAAAGGAATTTTCAAATTGGTGAATTGTAAAAAGGCCACGCATGAAAAATTGAAAAAAAAAAAGAGAAAATACAACCGCAAGCTAGAAATTCAGAATTTCAAATTGCTGAATTGTGGAGAGGCATGTAGGATTAAAAAAAACTCTCAAATATAAGGAATTAAGATATTGATTTATACACTATTAAAAATATTAATTTACTTAATATTTATAAAATTATATATATTTATTCATATATTATTATTTATTTTAAAAATATATATTCTCTAAGATGCAAATTTATACGATACTAATACACATACATGAAAACGCACGAGAGAGCAGCGAAATTGCTTGGTAGGAAAACGGAACAATAATGGAAAATTGTTGATATTTAAAAGGGTTAATTCTATATAAGTACACCACCTTTTACTCAACTTTCAATTTAATACTGTGCTTCACGATTTTTATAAAAAATCTCAACCTTTTAAAAAGTTTCAATTCGATACACATTTTTTTCTTTCGGCCAGCAACTGATAACGTGTCTCGCCGGAGCTGCCACACTGGCGTACACGTGTGAAATTATTTTTTTTATATATATATTTTTTCCACATCATATATTTAATATTTTGCTTATCTTTCTTGATCAAACTAAACATCCAAAATCATCAACATTCAAGCATCTCTGATAAACATCAGATGTCGTCACTTAAAAATCAAAACCAAAATCTTTTTCCGGCATTTTATCAAACACCTCTTGGGCGTCATACATTTGACGATAAAGAAAGCAATTTTTCTAAATATTATACACAGTTACACACACCTGCTCAAATTTTCCTCAGCCGGAATTCAATTCCTCTGACCTTGATCTGAATCGCCACCATTGGAGGAATCATCAAGCCATATTTGTTTTCTCACCATACTTTTTTTTTAGCTTCCATGGTCGGCGGTTGTTTCAGTAGCACACGGTAGCCATGCGCCTGACCTTGGAAAAATGAAAGCGCCTGACCTTGGAAAAATGAAAGCGCCTGCCTTTCACAAATCACAAAAGTAGTAAAAACCCCCAAAATCGTTTTCTTCACCAAAACAAAACCCATAACCAAATCAAAGCCAAAAACCTCTGCGATTTCTTTAAACAATTTTTCGATTACCAGAATCTAGTAAATCGTGAAAATCGAAACCAAAATCTGTTCGAATTAAAAATCTTCAAACTAGCTTCAATATCAAAAACAAAAATCTATCGTCTTCGATTGAAAAATCATAATTCGTTATCTCAAAACCACTTTTAATATATTTTTAATTTTTTTCTCATTCAAAATTTTTATTTTTAATATAAAAATTTGTTATATATATATTATAATATATGACATGGAAAAAAATAAAATATAAAAAAAATAAAATTTACACGTGTACGCCAGCGTGACAGCTCCGGCAAGACACGTCATCAGTTACTTGCCGAAAAAAAAAATGTGTATCGAATTGAAACTTTTTAAAAGATTGGAATTATTTATAAAAATCGTAAAGCACGGAATTAAATTAAAAATTGAGTAAAATGTGGTGTATTTATATAGAATTATCCATATTTAAAAAGTATCATAATCGTAATATATGTTTGGTAGAATAATAATAAAAGAGCGAATTTGACTCCTTTTTTTTAGTAATATTTGTTGTAATATTGAGAGGAAAGCGTAAAGCATAAAAGTAAATGGACAATATTGATGACCCAGTTCGTCACAAAGTGACTACGTCTGGGGGCGACCAAGCCAGGAGATTATACTATTAAGAACTGCCGTTACAATGAATGTGTAGAATCTTGAGAATACAAAGAGAAGATGCAATATATAAAGGATATCTAACCCTAAGTCTTGTGGGCCTAAAGCCCACTGGATATATCTAATATTATATCCATAAAATATAATAATATATTTGCATATATTATAACAATATTCACTATCCTGCGGAGGATGCCATAATAATTTAACAAAACCGGATTCCATTGGAATTTCTGAGTACTTTTGGGAATATATTTTTCGAATAATGCATTAAAAAATTTATTTGTATGTGTGACAGTATGAGTTCACAAGGAGTAATATTTTATATAAAATTATGAATTTGGTGAAATTAGAGTTTATAAAAAAAAAATCTATTTTTATGTGTAAACACAATTTTAGACGTTAAAAACAAAAAGTAATCCTAGGACGAAAACTCAAGAGAGTTTGCTACTTATAACTACGTTAAAAAAAAAAAAGTAATCGTAGGACAAAAATATATATTCCCTCCGTCTTTGTGTATGATTTTCGTAGCTTTTGAGCATACAGATTAAAATAAAAATAAAAAAGTATAACTAATATGATGGAAAAAGTAAAAAAATAATGAGAATAATATTAAAAATAATTTAAAAAATGAATAGCAATTTTTGAAAAGATAAAAAAGTAAATGGAAAACATATAGTGGAACAGATAAAAATGACAAAATGAAAAATATATAGTGGGACTAAATGAGTACTATATAAAACCAACATCAACGTAGTATATTATATATATGTAAAATTTTGTACAAAAATGATTTATGATAATGATAAGTTTAACATGAACCAATTTTAAAGTATCAAACATTTTATCAGAAGTATCAAAAATCTCACCCCAAAACTACAAAAAATCTGGGTAAATGATAAGATGTTATAATTGTTATAAATTTTATTAACTTTACCTTTTGATACTCCTGATAAATATTTTAATACATTTAATTAAATATTTAGTATTTTAAAGCAATTTTATGATAATCTTATTATAAAATATTTTCGTATGAAACCTTTATATATATATATATATGAGAAAAGTACAAATTAGTTCAACAAATTTGCACAAATTACAAAATGGTTTATGTGAAGAAAAAAAACACTTCTATGCAAACACAAAAAACACTTCTGTGTAAATTTTGAAGAACCAATTTGTAAATATAGTGATTTTTTTAATCAATATGTAAAGCACCCTCTATATATATATATATATATATATATGACACATTGATTGAGAGGAGTTAGAGAAACTTATTTGTTCAAAGTGACATCAAATGCTGGTGGATTGAGTTACTGGTAAAGGAATAGATAAACTTTAATCATGGTCGATTTGTAGCTGATGAGTATATTCTAAAAATTAAAGTATAGTCTCTTCTTCTCGTTGGAATTTGCATCATACAAAATATATTTTAAATTGTAGTTTTCAATTTTTCTTTTGTGGTGATTGCAATTTTAATCTATAACGAGACAAAAAAGTGTGTCATACCTAGTAGTAAAATAAATTATGAGAAAATGACACTTTTGGTCCCATCAATCACTGGGGTCCACGATTTTGGTCCCATAACTTACACATTTAGTCCCAAATTGTAAATTTTGAACACATTTAATCCCAAAATTCATTATTTTCACACATTTAGTCTCAAGTCCGTTAAAACTTAACGGAATATGTCATGTGCCTCTCACGTGGGCGTTAGCTATTTTTTTCCCTTTTCGAGAAATGACACTTTTGGTCTCATAACTTACACATTTAGTCCCAAATTGTAAATTTTGAACACATTTAGTCTCAAATGAAATGTGGGTTCTGATTTCAAGAGGGAATAAATTTATCATTAGTCTAGCTTAGTAGAGGTTGTTGCTGCTGTGAAAAAGTCTTAAGGGAAGAAAAATAAGGATGTTTAATATTTGGTGTGGAAGATTTAAGATTATGTTTGGCCCAAGCAATTTCATGTTCATCGGTCCAAACAAAAAAAACTACATCCAGCATCACTAATGGAGTTGGGACATGTATGAAACAACCTAATTTTGCTTCTTTCCTTTTTCAATATGTATGCAAGGTTGAAAATATCGGTATCGATGAAAATATTGAGGTCTTAAATTTCTGGAAATCTCGACGGATATATCGATATCGGTAAATTTAAAAAAATTAGAATAAGATATAATAAATAAATTTAACAAAAGGATTTGAATAAATTTTACAATTGTAATAAGTTTATACATACACACTATTTTTTTAAAAATTCATCGATATTTTATCAATATTTAACGATATTTAGTCTAATTTATGGAAAAAAATAAGTGATATTGATATTACAAACCGATATTTATCGATTTTTTTTATTTTTTTAATGAGTATTATGAAAATATCGTTTCTACCCAATACGATATCGACGCCTACGAAAAATGGATATATTGTGGATATATCGGGATATTTTCATCATTGTAGCTTTATATAAGAATTTTTTGCCTCTTCCCTCCAATAATCAGGTGTAGCACTTTGGGCGCCAAATGTTATATTTTTATTGTTGGAACCAAAAGTGCTAACGGTTGACTAACAGTTGACTAACGTTGGGACTAAATGTGTTCAAAATTTGTAATTTGGGACTAAATGTGTAAGTTATGGAACCAAAATCTTGAACCCCGTGGTTGATGGGACCAAAAGTGTAATTTTCTCAATAAATTATTGTAATTTATTATCTTAGTGGAGTTGCTTAATTCAGAAATTTCGAAGAAGGTTGAAACTGTGGGAAGACCGGAAGATCTCTTTTGGGGGGCGGATTACTCTACTAAAATCAGTTTTATCTTCATTGCAAATCTACCACTTTTCCTTCTATAAATTACCGAATAAAACCTTGAGTGTTCTAACCTCATTACAACGCAATTTCCTGTGGTGTGGGGGGTAGTGAGAGTTTCAAAACACATTGGATCAAATGAAAAGAGGTTTGCAATTCAAAATCTTTGGGGGTCTTGGGGTTAGGGAATTAGGGGCATTTAATAGAGTATTGTTAGGAAAATGGGTGTGGTGGTACTTGTCTGATGTGAACAATTTGTGGGTGAGGGTCTCTAAATCATTGTACGAAAAATTAGAGATTAGAGAGTCGGGATATATCACTATGGGGAGGGAGAGCAGGTGGTCTAGTTGGTGGAGGGATGTAATAAAAAATATCTCGAGGGGGGGGGGGAGATGGTTTTGGGCTAATTTAGAGAGGAGTATAGGAGATGGATGAGATATTTCTTTTTGAGATAGTGTGTGGACCGGGGATTTTGCTTTAAAAAATAAATTTCCTAGATTATTTAGGTTGTGTTCACAACGAGAAGCTTCGGTGAGGGAGTTGGGAGAGTGGGTAAAAGGGCTATGGGTTTGGAAGTGGAGATGAAGGCGTGAGTTGTATGATAGAGAAAAAATTGCTCTTGATAATCTGTTGATGTCATTAACAGGTACCAGATACGAGAACAAGTCAGAGATGTGTGGAGGTGGACACAAAATCAAGACAGACACTACACAACGAAGAAGGCATACTATTTACTCAGAAGAGACACTCCTAGGGAGAGGCCTCCTAGTGTTGGACCAAATTTTTTTATGATGGTTTGGAACAAATTAACTCCACTCAAGGCATCAGCAATGGCGTGGAGATTTCTTTGGGACTAACTACCAACAAGAATAAATTTTCAAAGGAGACATATCCTACAACAAACTGCAGATATAAGTTGTCCACTATGTTAGCAAAATGACGAAATTGTGACTCATTTATTTTTTTATTGTTCAAAATCCATGGCAGTATGGAAATCATGTTTCAATTGGCTTGAGACGCCCGTGGCATTACCAAATAGGACTCACGAGCACTTCATTGCGATGTCAGATATGTTGTCTAGAAAAAGAGGGAGTACATTTGCTATTGGATTGTGGATTTGCATTGTTTGGATGATCTGAAAATGGAGAAATGAACTCATATTTGAAGGCAAAATTTTTGATGTGGCGAAAATAATAGAAGAAATCAAGGGTTGTTATTGGAGTTGGTGTTTTTTAAAATTTCCGACTCTTTGTAATTATACTTTTAAAGAGTGGCTGGAGAATCCTAGAAAAAAATTATGTTGCTAAAAACTTCTGAGTTGTATTTATATTGGGTATTACTTGTACCCCTCATTCATTATTAATAATAATAATTGTTTTGCCGATAAAAAAAAATTATTAGTCTCTCCGTTCCAAATGTGTTTCTACTTCAACAAGTGCACAATTTTTTAGGAAATATGATGCTAAGTAAAGTTATATTATTAAATTAATGAAATTAATTGAATTTAATGTAAAATAGTGATATTTTATAAAATTATGTAAATATTATGAAGATAAAATTAAAATAATAATTTTTATTTATGAACTTTGAAAATAACTGTGGAATGAATAAAATGTGGAAATAATTATGTGAGGATATAATTATTATTTCACAGTTAACAAATTGACGCCACGTCATATTTCGGAGTTGGGTTGGGATATTTATTTACTTATTTATGCGCCAACTAAAAAGTAAAAGATTTTCCTTTTCCTTTCGTTTTTTTTTTCTTTTCTATCCAGTATCTTTGAATATGCTGTCTTGAAATGGCATCCCTGCGATACAGAGCGGGAAGGAACCTGCAATTCCCACCGCCACGACCTGAAAGACTTTCCATTATACTCCTTTCTCTCTCTAGGGTTTCTCTCTCCTCTCTACCACTTATTTCCTCTATAAATATCCTCCCTTGCCTTCACTTCTACTCTCCGTGTTCTCGTCGAGATCTGACCTCTTCCATTTAGCTTCTCACCGACGCTTTCTTTAACCTTCGGTTGCGTGCTTTAATTGCTCAGGTATGCCTCACTTTTTTGACACATACGCTTCGTCGTCTTCTACATTTCTGCGGTATTTTAAGGCTCTTTTGTATTACTGTGTTTGAATGTTGTGCATGAGCCTATTACTGGTGATACAAGTTTTGATGCTTGCATTTCTGCAGATTTTCCGTCAGAATATCTGTTCTGTTAAACTTATTTCCGATCTGCTTCAGTTTAAATCGATTGAGGTTTGGATGCGCATGTGTTTTCAATGTATTCTTCTCTGATTTAGTGCTGGTGATATTCGTTTGCTAAATGCATTTGTATGCGTAGGCATTTATTCGCAGCGTTCCGAGTATGCGTTCTGAAGATTTTGATCCATGTTATAATCGCTGTTCTTTTGTGATTTACTGATGACTTGCATTATCATAATTTCCTGTCTGCAATTAGACTCCGTTTCGGTTGTATTGCCTTTGTCCAGCTGCTTTAGTTTTTCTATGTATGAATGGATCTCTGAATTTTAAGTTCATGAATAATCTGCTGTTGTGAGGATATCATCAGGTTTCACTAATTTCTTTCTAAATTTATTTCGAAAAATGAAAGCATTTGACCTGAGTGTTCTTTTTCTTCTTGAAAATCATCTAATAATAGAGGGTCAGGCATGTCTCTGAGACCACCTACATAATTTTTATGACCAGAAAGCTGGTTTTAAGTTATTCCTTTAGGGCACGTTGTGTTGAAAATTGTCTGAGCACGTAGATCCAAAATGAAGGATTTGTTTGGTACTTATGAAGGATAAAATAAAATATATTTCATGCTGGGTGGTCAATTGAAAATTAGTTAATTAGCAAGGTTTTATCAGCACACATTTCTATCAGATTATTTTAATTAGTTATATGAGTTGGTACCCTTCAGGCGTGTTTAAGTGCCAAACTGTAAATTTGTTATTGACTTTACAAGTCATAGCTTATTTTTGTAGATAGGCCAAATGGGAGCATAGCATAATAAGGGGATGATCATTCAATAGACCATTTCATATGGTCCTTTTTCCATTTCCTTTGCCATAATATTCTGAATCTCAGGGAATCGGCAGTTGATGTGGTTAATGCATGAAGATGTTTTTCAATTCTTAGTCTAGAATCTTTTCTTTTCTACGATATATCATTGTTACCGGAAAATCATGTATAGTGATATCAGTTAAACTCATCTTAAGCAGATCCTGATATGCCGCCTGCAGTCATGGCTCCACCAAACGAGACGCCAGAGCCAGACAAATCCCCCGTGGTTCCGAAGTCATCCCTTGTGGTTAATAAGTCATCACATCCGCCTCTTAATGAAAGAATTATCTCTTCCATGACAAGGAAATCTGTTGCTGCCCATCCTTGGCATGATCTTGAAATAGGTATATATCTCAACTCTCCGGCCATCATATTTGTACCCCAACTAGCTTTCTTAAGTTAATTTTTTTCTCTCTCATTATCAATGCAGGACCTGGAGCACCAATAATTTTCAATTGTGTAAGACTTTCACTAACCTTTTCATTCTTTCATACTATTGAGATTAATTTGAGATGATAGATGTTAAACTTAATGCCATGTATATTCGTCGATTATCTGTACTCGTGAACGTATAAGTATGTGATCACATGGCAGATGAGTTAGGAACATTTGTTTTCAGTTGTCATCTCTTGAAAAATGAGTCCTATTCATTTCAATGCATTATCATTTCTAATTTATGTTTTCTGCAACTGTTCTGTTATTAGAATATCCTCTCTGCTTGAATGTAGTCAATTGTAAAAAATGGCTATTTGCATGGCTAGTTTCATTCCTCATCATCCCTCTTATATTTTGTGAGTTATTTGGTCTACTTTCTAACTAGTACTCCTTCTGATATTTTCGTTCCCTTTTGTTTATGCTTCTTATCTTTTCCATCTTGCGTTGCATTAGATGTCATAGAATCTCAGTTCTTCTTCCTCTCGTTAACCGATTCACATACACACTAATTTGGCATCCGTCAAACTAATTCAGTTTGGTTGCTCAGTTTTTTGCATCAAACTTCAATATAGTTGGCTCAAAATAAGATTATTCACATCAAATTGCTATTCACCGAAGTTAAATGTACTAAATCATGTTACAAGAGTAAAACTCAATCCGACCTAATGAAGTCATAGATATACCTTTTTGACAATATATGGCATAGATGTGTTCTTCTGTTATGTTTCCTTCTTTAGAGGATTGTATAGCTTATATACTTCGTCTTATCTTCTGACACTGTTCAAACTTTTGTCTTTGCTCTCATACCAATTTGCATCATTCTTGCAGGTGGTTGAGATAAGTAAAGGAAGTAAGGTGAAATATGAACTTGACAAGAAAACTGGTCTAATCAAGGTATGGGGTTTATCAACTTGAACTGCAAGTTGTGTTGGTTAAGTATGAAGTACTAACAATATGCTTGCATTTTAGGTTGATCGTATTCTATACTCGTCAGTTGTGTATCCCCATAACTATGGCTTCATCCCTCGTACTCTCTGCGAAGACAATGACCCAATCGATGTCTTGGTCATAATGCAGGTATGATGAATTTTATTATTTCTCCTAAATAGTCTGAGATATTATATGCTCTAGTGCATAACCTTTAGGGTATGTTTGTTTTGGGACTACCACGGATGGACGTAGGACTTTGCGATCACGTCTCTACACGAGTTTGGGATGTAACATCCGGATTTCACATCCCAAACTCAATCCACACCTAAAAATACCTATTAAACCTATTATTACTCTTTCCAACACAACACTCATAAAATATCTATTATACCTATAAAATCAATCATTATCACACTTTGATTTGACATAAAGTAACATCCCACCCTACTAAAATCCCAAAACAAACACACACTTTTACTATTCATCAAAATTTTCACATCTCAGGATTTCAAAGTCATGACTTCCCACGACCCCCTTAATCCCAAAACAAACGTACCCTTAGTTAATATGTGAATTGGGATGAACCACTCACCAAAAAAATATTTAAAATCTGTAATATGTTTTTACAGGTCTTTTTAATACTGGAATGCCATTAAGACTTGTACTTTTATTTGGGGTGGGGGGTGAATTTTTTCATGATATCCATTGTTTACACCTTAACACACACACACACCCTTCTAAAAAGGATATGTTTTGTAGAACTAGAGAATTTGACCCATCTAACAATTTTAAGATATTTATGAATCACCCATGATAGGAAGTAAATTAGTGAAGTTTGGTAATATGATATTTGGAATATCTTTGGCTTTTGAATATGGAATTTACTCTGGGTCTGGGAAGAGTAATTATTACTATTAACTAAGTCCATAAACATGTTTAGGAACCAGTTGTTCCAGGCTGCTTTCTCAGGGCCAAAGCAATAGGGCTTATGCCTATGATAGATCAGGTATAATTACTTTACCTTTATATCACATTCATTTCACAATTTTGGAAAAAAAGAATTATTGTATTGTTCTCGGCGACAGGGAGAGAAAGATGACAAGATAATTGCTGTCTGTGCTGATGATCCTGAATATCGGCACTATACAGACATTAATGAGCTTCCGCCCCACCGATTGGCTGAGATCCGTCGTTTTTTCGAAGACTGTATCCTTTTAAAAGAAGATATACATCATAAATTAATACTGAGGGGGTGTTTGGTTTGATACTTTGGAAGGTGAGTAATGGTAATCAAAGTCATAGTGTGTGTTTGGAATGACTCTACTATGATTTTGATTCCTAGAAACTAAGGAATCTACCATAGTTCAGCTATATGAGAACTATGACTTTCATTCCATACTCATTCTATTCCTATATCATTTCCATTCCTTATAATTATATTAAACGCCCCCTGAATTTCTCAAATTCAACGTGTGGTTTTTGTCCACTCTATTCGATATTGTCTTTGTTGTCTTAACAATCAAATCAAACAGACAAGAAAAACGAGAACAAGGATGTTGCAGTTAATGACTTTCTTCCCGCCACTAAAGCCTATGATGCAATCCAGAGTTCCATGTGAGTGCTCCATCCTTCCTTTAAATATTCCTTGGACATTTAAATCTATAATTACTTTCTATGAAATAGAACTGATTATGATTCAGTGTTTTCTCAATATAAATAATCTTTGTGTGCGTGTGTGGCATTTTGTGCCTGGGAAGGAAAAGAATTTCATACAAACATACTATTACTTTGCTCTTTATCAACTTCTGTTGAAATTTTCATATGTCAGCAACAAATTATTTGACGAAAATAATCCAGCTGGGTAGCTCGAGTTATTCCTGTTGAATGCACTTCATTTCATGATTCCTTGAATTCAGAGTAAAGATTATGATAAAACTTGTAACCACCAAAACTAATGTACTTTTCAAAAGTATTAGCTATTTCACTAAAAGTTATTACTATAATTTACTAATCTTAGTTGTGTGCAATGGCATATATGAGTGTTACTCAAAGATAGGTACCCTTGGTAGTATTTAAGCAAGTAATTTCTTAAATGATTACTTGTATAACTCTCGTGACATCTGCAGGAACCTGTATGCAGACTACATAGTCGAGAGCTTAAGAAGGTAGTCTGTTCGACCTGCTTCAAGCAAAGGGTGGTGATCCATGATCCAATTTTTGCTCAGCAAGAATACTTAATATACTACAATTGACGAATAACAAACTCCTATATATATATATTAATGGTTTGATTTTTTATACTGCTATCCTAAAGGAAGAAACCCCAAGATATGTAGTGTTGTGAATGATTTTGTCCCACTTGAGGATATTACAATTCATGGCCCCTTGTCTTGAGAATTTCCAGCTTGTAAGTTGCAATTCTTCGAAAAATGTCTACCTTTCGTGTGTACGTGCATTAGATGCATATCGTTGTATTATAGTTATACACTTGTCATGGTGAAATATGAGAAAATTAAACGGATGATTCCATCCTATGAATCATCCTATTCCTATATTAATGTGTGCTGAGTTCCATGATATCTTTTATAAATAATTTCATTTGTGTATTTTACATCAGTTATCTTCACCCATTTTTATTGTTATTCTTCTGCAGTACATGAATGTATCTGTTGTACAGGGCCTTTCAAACTGTATCATCTATGCAACTTCTACCCAAATAGGCATTTTTTGGCACAAAAATTTCAATCTACTGAAAAGGCTGTTTTGCTAAATATATAAACAGCACTCTCAACATGTTTAGTGTAATAAGGCAATTGATAGCTTATTAAACTTTAAAATAAGTTATTTACAATGTATAAGTTATAAAAAAATAAGTTAGAATAATCTGACTTATTCCTTACCAAGTCACCATCTCCACTCCTATCTCCACCTGTTACCCCTCTTTCACCTCTATTTTAACATAAAAAAACATATGGGTCAATCACAAATTGATACAAAAATAATGCAGTATTTTCAAATAGGTATAATATACAAAAAAAAAAAAACAATATTATTTAACTTATATTTAAACTATTATGCAAAGATTTTGTACCAATTTGAAAATAGTGCATTACTTTTGTATCAATATGTGATTATTTAAAAAACATATTTATTGTATATTAAAATTAGAGTTTAAAAAATATGATAAATTATTTAAGAACGTATAAGTTGTATTAATTACATATTTTTACAATTTATAAGCTTATATTTTTTAGTAAAAATTAATAAGTTTTTAAAACAACTTAAAAGATATTTAAAATAAATTTAGTCAAATGGGCTTTAATTTCACGTCAACTCTATTTCTTAAAGTATCACTATTAAGTGTGTAAAGTACTACTCTCCATGTATACAGTTTTAAGCACTTTTTAGTGTAGATGTTTTTTCCCGAAAATAATATACTTTTTTGGAAAAAAAAAATAAAATCCAAGAGTCAAAAGACGCCCCCCGTTCCTACCGGATTTTTGTTGGGCTGTTGAAAAGTAACACTCCACAAATTTAAACTTTGAATGTTATTCATAATGAGATCTCAATAGTAGCATGTGAGTTGTGTATCTTTTATACACGAATGAAACTTGCTACAGCTATAAAAGTCTAATCTAACAAACTAACAGCCTCCTAACTTTCAAATGAAATTAACCTAAACTTATTATAAAATATATGAATGATAAATGGCAATCGTGAGTACACATGCATGATATACTCTAACATACTTCGACTGCCTTTGAACTATCAGGAAGAAGCATCCCAAGTTATAAGCAAAGAAACTGAAATCGAATAGGAGCAAGAGATTTGGGGAGAATATCGGTAAGTTGATCTTCACTTTCTCCCAAATGAAATGAACATCAATTTCAAAATGCTTAGTTCTGGAGTGGAAAAAGGGGTTGAAGGCTAGCTTAATTGCACCTTCATTGTCGCACCAAAGGACAGTAGGTTGAACGCGCTAAAAATGAAGTTCTGAAAGGAGTGAATGAATCCATAAAATATTAATTGTGGCCAAAGCTAAAGCACGGTATTAAGCTTCAGTAGAGCTGCGAGCTACCACACTTTGCTTTCGTGTACACCATGTGTAGAAGTTAGAACCAAGTCTCAAATAAAATCCAGAGGTACCACGACGGTCATTAATGGAATAAGCAAAGTCTTCATGATTGCATCTGCAAAACCTTGAAAAAAAAAAAAAGAGTAGGTGTAAAGTTAAAAGCAATGTATAGTTTACCTTTCAAGTATCGAAGCACTCTTTTGCAAGTTTTTCAGTGATCTTGTGTTGGATCATGCAGGATTTAACTTAGTTTATTAATTGAGAAGGTAAGATCTAGTCTGGTGATTGTTAAGTATTGTAGAGCTCCAACAATGCTTCCATACAAAGATGGATTATTGTTTTCATAACCGGACCGACGATTAAACCAATCTTAACACCGTTTTAATATAATATTTAATATAAAAACGTTCAAGTCATAACATAAAACAATTTAAAATTCAAATAGAGTCATACACAACTTTAACATAATAGAGTCATAAAGTAATAAACAATACAATTTAAACTTTTAATGGATTCATTGATAACAAAATAAATTAAAACCATAAATAACATAATGCAAGGTAATATGAGCAATTTGATCATATCTCATCATCTCTTTCATCTGCAACAATAGGATATCCTTCAACCATCTTTGCTACAATGTGTTCTTCATCACCTTCATCGATCTCTTCCAAAGAATGCACTTCATACCCAACTTTACTCACATCTATAAAAGATCTAGTGGTTTACAAAGGTTAAGCATTCAATTGTTTAAGGCTCCATTTGGATGGATGAATTTGAAAATGAATAGATTTTAAAAAAAAAAATACATGTAAGAAGACATATATTTCAAATCACGAATTGTAAAAAAATGGGAGAGAATGGAAAAAATAGAGGAAAGATAGAGATGGAAGGGTGGAGAGAAGGGATTTCATAAATAACATGGTTTTGATGAGGATTTAGAATTCCTACATTTTGAACATAAACTCAAATCTAAATATTTGTAAATTCACCTAACTTACTCAAAAAGAGTAGTTATTTGTATGTGAAATCCACGAATTTCAAATCCACTCACTCAAGGAGCCTAAATGAATTCAAGTATAACATACCAAAATAGATACATTCATCAGGAGCAATAATTGAAATGCCATCTTCACCATATAACATGTTATTCAACTTATCAACATCTATAATAGGTGGATGATTTTCCTCTTCCTCTTCCACAACCCAAAAGTTAGTTTGGTCAATGTTTTCATAGTCAATAGGATCATAACAAATCCTTTTACGATCAAACCTTACATATAAATAAACGTGTTAATAACGAAGGTAAAATATGAGCTACATGAATAACTTATAGCACTAAAATTTAATTTAAAAGAATTAGTAACTCTATTGCAAACGTAAATTGTAATGGATAAACACTAGATCATTAAGTTTATGATGTTCCAATTTATTTCTATTCTTTGTGTGTATTCTTCCAAACACACTCCAATTTCTTCACGTCCTGAAGAAGAAGAAGTTTGACTCAAGATCTTCATAGCTAAATTTTGCAAGTTTGGAGCACTACATCCAAAGAATTTCCATCATTCATCTATTAAAAAAAATACAACAATAAAATGATAAATTAATAAGTTATATGAGAACTATTCAAAATAATAATTAAAATATAAACTTGAATTGTGTTAACACATACCGAGCTGCATTATTTTTTATGATTCCAGAGCAAGTGATCGACCAAAGCTTTCTAAATACTCACTCCATCAATACACTTCCTTTGAATACTTTTGCCTCCAATCAAAGTTGTGATCATCTCAATAAAACCATCATGATCTCTTTTTTTTCACAAATTTTCTCTATCATATGCAAAAGCAGGGGTCAGAAGATAAGCTGCGGCATGAATGTCTCGTCGAAATTGTTTGTCCCATCTTGCGTTGATGATACCTGGAAGGGCTTGTACAATATTTTCTTATGCCTAAATATATTCTTAATTGTCTTCTTTGCCTGATATATTCCATCATAGACATAACCAATAGAAGGTCTCCGATCATTATACATTGTACATAATACACGTATAAATGGCGCCACAACACCTACTATAATAGTACAATCACTCCAAAATTTTGTATCAAGAGTAGCTGCCAACACTGCACTTGCTTTTTTATCTTTAAAATACTGAGATTCCTAGAATGTCCTACTCGTAAAAAAAAAAAAAAACTCGCAAATCATGTTGATGTTCAAGAATACTCTTCAAAGCAATGAATGTTGTAGCAAATTGAGTTGGTCATGGACGTACAATTTCTGTCAAAGCTTCTCTCTTCCTCAACCAAGCAAGTAAAAATGCATGATTGTAGACAAACATTGTCACAAGAGATGCTCTTTTAGCAAGATCACTAACAAGTTCCATCTTTCCAATATTACCAAGTAAAAAATTCAAAAATGTGCAACACAAAGAGACCACTTGATGGAAGGATACAATGTACAGTCACAACATGAACAATATTCTTTGCTCCAACCCAATCAACTAACTCGACAAATAATTACAAAGTGTCTTTGCATCTTTCACGATATCAGAAACATCAACTGATTACACAAATATTGTTTCTCTCTTACAATAAATCATGAAATTTATGAGTTGTCTATTTGATCTATCTTGTCAACCATTAGCCATAATAGTACAACCCCACTCTTCCCAAATAGTTCGATTATGATCAACCAACAACTGGGCCTTTTTTTTGCATCCCCCATTAAATTAATCCTTACTTGGTTATATTAAGACAATTTATAACTAGGACTAACAGAAGCAATAACATCAACTATTTGTTGAAAATAAGAATAATTCACAACATTTAGATGAATGCACTCATTATAGACAGATCTAGCAACAGCCATATCAACATTATGGAAAGTTTCTTTACTTATAAGGACACTTTTGATTGAAGGTTGTGCACCTGGAGATGTCATTGGAGCAAAATAGCTTCCCATTTTTTTTATCTTGTTTCCTATTTTCCGCTAGTATTTTTTTTTAGCATGTGCATTCAGTTGTAGAGTATCCAACTCATTCTCAACGTCAACCACATCATATAGATCATCATCCACTGATTTTGCAACTTGTCCCTTTTCTTCAAGCTCCTTCAATGATTCTTCCATCTAATATCGTACATCATGAGATACTTTTTTGCACGCAGCTATATCTCCCTTGCGACCAGCTAAATATTTCTTCATCCTATTGATTCCCTCTCCTTTCCAAGTGTTGTTTCAGTGCAAACAAGTCCAACTTTTCTTTTCATCAATGATGTTCTCTTTAAAATGAGCCCATGTTGGATCAGTTTTTCCTCGAACCAAAACTAATGATTGAGTTGAGCTAATTGTAGCATTAAAGTGTTGACCACTTGATGAGAAATCCATCCAAAATAATAGATAATAAATAAAAAATAAGAAAATATTATTAATGTATTTACTAAACAATATACCTAAAGTGACAATGTAAGAACGAAAGACTGATATGAATGGATATCTTACGAGACATTAATACTTTTAAGTTTTAACAAAATTTCTGCATCTTTTTATCTAGAACAAACTGAACTCTTGATACTATTGAAAAAAACCAAATAAAAAAAATCCATCTTTATCAGGGCATTCATGAACTTACCAAATAAACATACCATCAAAAGTCTTCCAGTTTAAAGCAATTAATTGCATTCTTATAACCAAATCCTACAAGTTCTGCCAAGTGCCAACTACCCAACAATTTCCAATCAATTCTCAAATTAATTATGTCATTTTGAGGAATAAATAATCATCTTTCACAATGCTCATTCATATTTGAAGAATTTGAAATTAAAAGTTAAAACTTTAAACTCCATTAAAATTAGGTCTAATAAATTCAAGAAACCTTTTTCCTGTAGTAAAACTCAAAATTACTCAAAATAATAAAACTAAGAAAAATCGATGCATACCTGTTCACGTCGTGGTCGGCATTTTGTAGCAGCGGCGGAGGCGGCGCCACGTGAAGAGGAAAGAATGTCAATCGGCGTGTGAGTTTTGAAAAGTGAAAAGAGAGGGTTTGATTAATTTACTTTTTTGGTTAACAGGGGATGTGAGTACGTGGAGGGTTTCTGGTTTGGTACTTTAGTTTTGATAAGGTTAATTCACTTTTTTAAAGGGTTAATTCACTTAATTGCAAATTATATACAACTACACATCCATATACTACTTATTGGCTTGCTGGTAGTGACTAGTGGGTGGATATTTTATTATTTATTATTAATGTAAAATTTAGATAATGAAATCTTTTTTTAAAGCAACCGTTTTGGGCGGTTTTTTCGATTAAACCGATTTTTGATCGGTTCAACTCCCAAAACAATTTTTTAGTGTGTTCCGGACCGATTTTGAGGTCGGTTCCCGGTTTGGAAATCATTGAGATCGATTATCAAGAAGAAGACTGTCATAAGTGGATAATTTTAGGCTGGCACGTGAAGGAGTTAGACATGGCTTGCAAGTAGATAGATGAGCACGATCAAGAATTTCCTTGGCATATTTTGTTTGAGTAAATGTGATGCGATGAGATGAGTGATGAGCTTCAATACCAAGAAATAAGACATTTCTCCAAGTAGTTTGAGAGAGAAAGATGCATGTATTTGAGTGATAACAAAGTAGACTTCCTCAGAATCGTCCCCACTAATGAGGATATCATCAACATAAACAAGCAACAATAGCATGCCACCATCAGAGTGTTTATGGAAAAGGCAGTGATGTGAAGATGAGTGAGTAAAGCCAATAGACTGTACAAACTGATAAAGAGTATCACACTAATCTTTGGGGGCTTGTTTTAATTCATACGGGGTCTTGTTGAGCTTACAGACATGAGAAGGTTTTGAGTAATCCAGGAAGCCCTCTTGTTGGTGTATGTACACAGTTTCTTGAGATGTCCATTATGAAAAACATTATTTATATCAAGCTCTTGAATTCTCCAGTGTTTGGTGATAGCAATACTAAGCATTAAACGCAGTGTAATTGGCTTCACAACCGGACTGAATATTTGAAAGTAATCAACACTTGCATTTTGTATAATGCCTCTAGCAATAACTTTGGTTTTAAACCTTTCAACACTCTCATCATCCTTGTATTTAATTCTACAAATCTAGTTAGTAAATATGAGATTCATATCATCTGTCCTTGGTACAAGTTCCCAAGCATTGTTCCTAGTAAGAGCTGAATACCCATCATTCATGGTTGTCTTCCATTCGGAATGAGAAAGAACCTGAGAAACAGAATCTAGTTCTTAATCAATGGAAGTCATGAAGGCTTTAGGTTTTTGAATATACCAGCCTTTGATCTAGTGATCGTATGATGAGAAGATAGAGTAGAGGAAGAATGTACAGTAAATGGAATTATGTGGACAATATCAGTGGATGAAAAGGGATGAATGAGAACTATTCGATCTAGAAGTGTCAGAAGAATGCAATGGAGAATAAGACTGGTTTCTGGGAGTGGGAGGATGACAAATAGATGATGAGACAGGAATGATGGGTTGAACAAGTGAGGATGGGATCAATGTGTGAGGTTGGGATGGTAGATGAGATGGTAAATGGAAAAGGATGATTGGGTAGATGAGAAAAGAGGAGAACAAGGAAAAGTTTATTCATCAAAATCAATAGTCCTAGAGATATAGATTTCGCCACTGGAATGTAGGAATTTTTACCCCTTGTGATAAGGCAACAGCCTAGAAAACACAGGATCTGAGCTGTAGTTTAGTAGTGTTATAAGGTCTGAGAAATGGATATGCAGCACAATCAAAAGTTTTAAAGAACTCCTAGTCAAATGTAGTGTAAAATATCAATTGAGAATGAGAGGTATGATTCAACATAGAGAAGGGTAGGGCATTGATAAGAATAGTAGCAGTGTGTAAAGCTTCCCACCAAAATTGGAAATGAATATTGATGTGAGCCAAAAGTGGTAATCCAAACTCAGTGATGTGTTGGTGTTTCCTCTCTAACAAACCATTTTGTTGATGAGTATAAACACAAGAATGTTTTACTACCACACCAAGATTCTGGAACTAAGAGTGAAGGGCAACAAATTCTTTTCTCAAGTCACTATGAACTGCTTTAACTTTACAACCAAACAGTCTTTGAACAAGGGCAAAATGATGTTTAACCATTATAGTAACATCAGAATTAGAATCAACTGGATAAATTCAAGAATACTTTATCAGTTAATCAATAAATACAAGATAATATCTATAACCATCCACTAACAAAAGAAGATAGCCCCCTCAAATATCCATATGTAACACATCAAAGGTGCAATAGAATGATGTTTAACAGGGGGAAAAAATATTTGATGCATTTTACCAAGTTTGAACAAGGGCAAAATGATGTTTAACCATTATAGCAACATCAGAATTAGAATCAACTGGATAAATTCAAGAATACTCAGTTAATCAATAAATACAAGATAATATCTATAACCATCCACTAACAAAAGAAGATAGCCCCTCAAATATCCATATGTAACACATCAAAGGTGCAATAGAATGATGTTTAACAGAGGGAAAAAATATTTGATGCATTTTACCAAGTTTGCAAGAGGAACAAAGGAAACAGATGAAACTTTAGGAAGCTTCAGAAGCTGAGATACATCAGTTGAAGATTGAATACAAGGATAACCCAACCAATTGTGCCAAAGTGAGACTTTATTTTGAGTAACAAGTGTATTATTATAGACATGTAATCTGGAAGATAAAGAGCTAAATCAATCTAACATAGACCATCTCTAAGAATTCCTCCCAGCAGCACTTTATGGGTTGTCAAATCCTTTACAACACAAAATGAAGAATTAAATTCAATATATGCACTGTTACCCTTAAAAATTTGAGAAATACTCAATATAAAAATATCAGGAACATGCAACACCTTATCCAGCAGCACAGTACTTTTTATAGTTGATCATTTTATTCGTAAATGGACCTTCATAATACCTTTCGAAATATTGTATTGAACCACGTACAGTCAAATAAGACTAAATATTATGGACGGATGAAGTATATGATAAAAAAGATCACATGAATTTAGTTTTTTCTAAAGATCATTGTTTTGCATATTTTTTTTCATTGTTACGTATAAAATTATAAATGATTTGTTGTTCAAAAATCAAAGTATTTTTTAAACAATAATAATTAATAAAATATTTATAATTTAAATATATATATTAATACTTAATAAAATAAGAAACCTATTCAAATGAATATTAGTTGAAGTCCGTTGTAATAAGTTTCTTGTACTGTAGGTGTACTGTGCAATTTAAATGTATTTTTAGAAAAATTATTTTATTGAAAAATTATACTCCCTCCGTTCCAAATCAATTAGCACACTTTCCATTTTGGGTTGTCCCAAACCAATTTGCACACTACTTAAAAGGGAAATATCGAGTTGCGTACACACTCACAAAACTTTTCACACATTTACTCATACACCACTACTTCATTTAAAAAAAAAAAAATCTTAAACCGTGTGTCATCCCAGGGGTGCAAATACCCCTGGGACAGAGGGAGTACTACATATTATTACTAAAAAAAATCATTTTTTTAATAATAATAGATACAATTTTTAATAATATTAATATAAGTTTTTAAAAATACAATTAATAACACTGGAGTAACGCCATTTTCAAAATATACTAGTCGCACTGGCACCAGCCGCTATAATTGTCATCTCGTCCAAATATCTCTCTCTCTCTCTCACTAAAACCCCAAACCCCTCCCAAAACCCCCCTGAAGTTCCAGTGGATTTCGCCTTCAATCCATCGGAAATGAACGGCAGCGGCGGCTTTCCCTCCACCACTCCTACCTTCGACAACCTCCTTCTTCAGTCCCTAATGTCGCGCCTCCAACTCCGTCCCCCCAACCTTCCCGCGCCGCCGCCCTTCTCCGCCGAACAATCTCTCGAGGACATCCTATTCTCCGATATGCTCCTCAATCTCTCCGAGTCCGATTCCGATTCAGATAACGACGATTCCTCATCTTCCAAAACCCAGCTCGCCAGAGAGGAAACCAAACTCGAGAAAGAAATCGTGCGCATAATCCTCAGTGGGGAAATTGAGAAACTCAAACCTAATTCCGGCCAAGCTATTACGATCAGAGAGCACCATATCTGCGTAGGGTTTCAAGAGGAAATCGGGTCGGATTATCGGGTGTGGGAGTGGCACGGGCACATCATGTTGTTTGATGACGAGAATGGCTATAACCCTGAGTATATTTACGGGAATTACTTCGAGAGGGTCGGTGAAGGGAACAGAATTATGAAGAAATCTTCGAAGAAGGGAAGCAGTGGTGATGATGACGAAAAAAATGATCGTGAGGAGGAGGACAAGGTAGGGAATTTGGGATTGAAGGATCTGATTGAAAATGGGGATTCGAGCAGCGGACACATTCTTCACCGAAATTTAAATGCAATGTCTGGAAAACTTAGGTATGAGTCATATGAATAAACCCTTTCATATCATGCTTTTATAACTATTAGTATGTAGATCATATGAATTTTTTCTGTTGTTAATCTCCTCATGCCTAATGCTATTCAGATTTGAATGCTCGTTGCATTGATATTCTCTCCCACTTGAAACTGCTGTGACCTTTAAGTTCATATGATATGTATTCTTGTAAGGATTAAGCTTTTAGTGATTGTACGGCGAGCAGATGGTGTGTTCGCTTATTAGCGCAAGCTAGTGTGGTTCTTGATGAGTACTATACTTATTTCACAATTCTATGAGGACTTTGTTTCGACACAGAGATGTAATAAGTTCTACATTTTGATTAGATTTCTTTGTCGCGTTGTTCCACAGTTTGAGTAAGATTCTTAGTTGTGTTGTTCCACAGTTTGATTAAGTTTATTAGCTGTGTTTCCCTTCGCACCTAAGTCGTACCTGGTAGATGTCTGATTCATGTGACTAGTCAGTTCACATTTTATAGCAAATGCCTGTGTTTGTCTCTCATGAATTCGTATCATAGACCAAAAATAGCTAGATGCCGGGTTACGGTGAGGGATGATCTAGAAGATTCAAGATTCATTTCTAACAGTTTTCACCAAGAAATCTGATTTTGTAACTTTTGTGTGCAATTAATGATGTCCATGATCATTGTGCGTGTCAATGCGACTTTTATGATAATTTTGTTTGAGGATTGGAAAAAGATGCTCCAGACTTGTGACTTTATTGCACGTGGCAGGATATCAGTGGTTAAGTCGTACTATAATATAATTCATTTTATTTTCTTTCATTCTTTTTTTCTTTTTAGCGGAATAAATGGTTAGCGAAAATTTTGTCTCTGGCTACCAGCTAATAGCTGGATTCCTAGAAGTATCTGTGCGTGCTACATCAACTATTGGCTTAAGTAAATCACGATTCTAACATTGCCTCAGATATTGGCATATATTAGAGAGGGCTCACGTAGAATGCCTTCTTTAGACTCGGGGTATATGAGCATCCAAATTCTTATGCTCATATTCGTACAGGCATTGACCTCTGCTAGTAAAAAGAACATGCTTCAATTACTACATTTTCTGGTTAAAAGGAATTATTAATTATTTATAGGATCCCAGTTACTTGAAAACATTCAGTTGAAGTTAGGGAAGCTTTGCGATGTGATGTTTTATATCTTCTTTCGGATGAGATTTCTCATTTCTCTACATGTTCATGCACTTCCTTATTGATCTTGTTGGATATGCATTTGAATTTCAAGCTTCATAATGGCAGGTTCTAGATGGGGAGATTCATATAAAGCAGAATAAAGATTGTTTTATGGAGTAAAGATGGAAGCAAAGAATCATGTGTGGTCATCATGGTTAACTTTGTGGGTTTCGTTGGAGCTGTTTGCCCAACTGGATGCGTTAAAGAATACATTTTTCCTTTACTTACAGTCTAAAAAAAGCAAAAACAGAGGTACTTTTAGATCAGTGTGTTATGCTGTTTCTTACTGATGATGAGCTTTTGACTATATCGCCCCGTTCTGTTGAAGATTTACTGATGAAATCTGTGAAATTGTTGAAATGCAAATTGTTCATTGTAAATTATCTTGTTTCCCAATTCTCCTTTCCTTGCTTGAGATTGAAATAAATCGGAAAGTATTGCATGAGATTGTGATGTTTTTCCGGATTTTGTAATATTTTCGTTTAAAAAATCAAGTTTTAAAAGTTTGGCAAAACATATGAAGATTTCTTGTCTCATATTATACAAGTTTTTGCTATTTCTGCTTTTCCAGATCAAGTGCCCAACTGCTTATGCTTTTTACTTGAAGCTGAAAGAATTGTTTTTGCTTTTTACTTGAAGTTGAAAGAATTGTTTTTATGAATGGTAGGTTTCACTGTGGTTTAAAAATGTTGGTCAAAATTCTTTCGCAATTTTGTGCAGTTTTTTTATTTTAGAGCAAAATTTCTTCCATTCCACCCACAAAATTTTACTCACACTCTACCCCCGAAGAGAATTACAAAACAAAGAGGTAAACAATTTCAAGGAATTTTTAGGTAGATAGTAGAAAAAAGTGGGAAATGTTTTTTAAAATCATTAAAAATTTCACGCAATATTTTAAATTACGAGGAAGTTTTATGCAATTAATTTTAATGGTAGGGTCCTTTGAGTGGTTCTTAACTTCTTCTCTTCCTAGGCTATGTGTGTAAATCCATACTTAAAATGCTTATTAGATATATTTTTAAAGGTAAAGTATTATATAAACCATTTTCATGACATAAATTATTTTGTGATATAAAATTTATATTTATGAATTTATTATATATTTTTTTATTTAGGTAGATATGAACCAATTTCAAATTATACCTACTCATTTTTAATTGCATTTCAGTCTCAATTTTACTTTGTTTTATAGAATTTCACCTTTAGAAAGTTTTGGTAATCGAGCTCACAGGCACAAAAAAAAATAAAAATCCCTTAAATTTACGAAATATTTTTCATGATTGGAATGCTTAATCATATCCCTCGTACATCCATCATTAATATATATATATATATACATGTATCTTAAATTTATCCTTGAAATTTTGTAAAAATATATTTAATATATTTTCTTATTGAACTTGAATTGCCAAGATTTATAAATGTGAAATTTTATTTAACAAAATCAAAATGTTGAGATTAAATTGCAAATAATTGTGATTTTACTCTTCAATTACGCCTTAAACCAATAGTAATTAAGTAAACTATAATGCTTTGTGTACTTTAATTAAAGTAGTCTTCACTTAATTAAGTGAGGATGAATTATGTAAAAAATTTGTTACATAAAATTTTTTGTAATATTTTTTAATAGAAAAAAGCATACCTTCTAGTGACAGCAAATAATATTCTTCATACACTTCAACTTATATTCTTTCAGGGGTGATTGAGTTTGTGATTTGATAACCGGATGTTAAATTCTAAATTTGTGTGAAGCATGGTCGCAATGTCCTACGTCCATCCGAGTGAGACCAAAACAAACGTACCCTTGTGAAATAATTTTGTACCTAAAGAACTAATAAACAACTCATACGCTTATTTTATGTATGAATCATTTTCACTCTATATTTTATCATTTATGGTTAATATGAATTTTGCAATATGTACTATGATACTTTTATCAATTTGTAACTTGTACACTTATTTTATCAAATTGCATTATATATTATAAAAATTTATTTTAGTACAACATATACTATATTTTATATTGTAATATGTCTATTAAGTAATACTATCATAGGTTGAATGGGATAGTAGAAATTGATAGATGAGAAATTAGAAGGCATTTGGAAGTAACTATACTAAAAATATAATAATAATTTAAATTGATTTAAACAAATGCTACAAATGTGTGGTTGTGTTTGAATATGAATCTAAATAATATAAATAAAACATCTCAATAAGGCAGCATATGCATTAATTTAGAAGCGAAGGTTGTATATATATGACACTTTTGTAGATGCATTTATTCAATAATTGAAGTTGTTTGTCTTAAAATGTAAAGTTGATTAAATTAAAAAAAATTATATTATTATCAATTTTTAGTACAAATATTTTACTAAATGAACCCATACTTTTTGTGTAATCATCTTACATTTTTCAATTTAAATAATTTCAATTGCTAAGAAAATGCACTATGCACCAAATACATATGAAATTTAATTAATTTAAATTTTTAAAAAATTAAAGAAATTGTGAAAAGATAACCATAAAATAAAATGCACACGACATATTAAAATAGTAAGATTTAGTGTGAGGGAACATTTTATTAATTTTTCTAAATGTTTTTTTTTTTTAGATGTGAAAATAATATTAGAATGTACATATTGATTATTGATGCAGTTTTACATTGTTGAGATCAAATCAAAGAAAAAAATATGAATTTTACATTGCAATCAAGTTGACCTTATATCCATTTGCAAAATTTTGAAAAGAAAAGATATACAATTACAGACTGCAATTTGTATAAATTTGGAAATCAAATTCGAAATCTGCCACATTTTAATAAATTTACCATAATTGTTGCTTTCATACTCCCCCAATTTTAAAATAAATATTAATTCAAAAATTAAATTTCATTTCAAAATAACTATCATTCGAAAATCCAGTATTAAAGTCTGTTTTCAAAATTTACAAAAATAAAAAAAATACTTGTCACTATTTAATTGTAATCTAAAACAGACGCTCATCTTAAATGATAAAATTATCAGCATGTTTATAAAAATAAATAATAAGTTTATTCTTTAAAAAGTGCAATAATAATTTTATTCTTTAAAAAGTGTAAATTCTGTGACACGAAAGGAATAATCAATTCTTATGACAATGTTGTGTGTAAATTCTCTTTTCAGATTTCTAACTTTCAATTTTATATAACATCGTAATTGATTATATTTCCAATTAATATCAGAATTTGCTACTCAATCTTTATCAATTTTATATTAGTAAACACATTATATATACACACATTATTGTTCTGATTTGTTGATTCGCAATTGACTATTTATAGATTACTTTTTCATGATAATAATTCATAATATAATAAGTCTAAAAATTAACAATACCCAAAATCTCTATTAAATCTCCAGAATAAATAATTATAATCTCTCAAATAAAATAAAAAATCAAAACAGAACAGATAACCTATCCAATAAAAAATATAGATCTAGGAATCGGTAAAACGCATTAAGAACTAGTGAATTTGGTAACCGCCTTAGTCCCCTCGGAGACGGCGTGTTTGGCTAACTCACCGGGCAAAACCAGCTTCACCGCCGTCTGAATCTCCCGAGACGTGATCGTCGGCTTCTTATTATACCGCGCAAGCCGCGACGATTCCATCGCCAGTTTCTCGAAAATGTCGTTGATGAAGCTGTTCATAATCCCCATCGCTTTGCTCGAGATCCCGATGTCCGGATGCACTTGCTTCAGCACTTTGAACAGGTAAATCTTATACGTCTCCGTGCTCTTCTTCACCTTCTTCTTCTTCCCATCGGAGGAGCCGCCTTCCTTAGAGATGCTCTTCTCCACTCGCGGAGGCTTCTTCTCCGCCGTCGCTGGTTTCTTCTCCGCCGGCTTTTTCTCTGCCTTGGGCGCCATTGTTGAGATCAGAGGGAAAAGGGCGGAAATTTGTTAAATGACTTGAAGACTGAGTTTGGTTTGTTAAAAGAAAAATGGAGATGGGGTTCTTTATATAGGAAAAGTCGGGCGTGTTTGATTGGATGAAAATGGTTTCACGCGGATCGTGATGCTGTCGTTATTAGAGCCGTTCGATTAGGACTTCAGTAACGGTGATGATCTCAATTGCTGTGGCCCATTAATATTTGGGCTTACGAGACATTTTTATGAAGGCCCAGGTTATATGCACTCATTTCTGTTAGCAGTACACACACCATTTAATCTTATTAATTTAAACTATATACAAAATCTGCTAACACACCATTTAATCTTATTAATTTAACCTATATACAAAATATCATAAATACCTTTATCACTCCCCTTTCAAATTTAAGCTACACCTACCTATTAATTCTCCAAAAAAAACTAACGGACATGCAAAAAAAAATTTTAAAAAAATTAAAAAAAAACAAAAAAAAAAAAAATACAAAAAAAAAAAAAATATAAACATCATAGCAAAAAAAAATTCAAAAAAAAAAGTAAAAGATAAAAAGAAACAATAAGTAAACTAGTAAATAGGGGTGGAAATAGGTCAGGTTACTCGACAGGAGCTTACGGCCTGACCTATTAAAAGTCTTGTTAGGCTCGGCCTATTTAAAAAATAAGTCTAGCATGTTTGCGTGGAGAAAAAATTAATATTTTCAAAACAAAATTTCAATAAAAAAGGACATTATTTGCTGAAATAAATAGAACAATTATTTCGGTATATATTTTCAAAATGAGAGAAAATTTTTGAAAAAATAATTTAAAATACTTCTTCATTTTCCATAAAATCAAATTTAATAAGATTAAAAAGAGAGAGATAAATAAGAAAACAAACATGCAACTGCAAATTCATCGAATCAGTGAAGGAGAAAAAATAATAATTATAGCGTTTAGTTGGGTGGAAGGTAGATAGTATGGCAGGGTAGAGGGTGGGATGAAAAAAATATGGTGGGCACAAACTAGGAAAAAAAAGAGTGTGAGGAGAGATGTGTGTGGACTATGGAGAGGGAGAAGAAGAAAGTTAAAAAGAGCAACATTTGTATAAAAATTTCTACTGTAATTTTTTTTAAATATAAATAAATATTAAAAAAAACTCACGGGCGAATTATATTTTCCTTCACGCAAACATGCTAAACTTCCTATCTCATCCCATATTCCCTCCCCCACCCGCCCCCCACCCCTACACACACCATACACCCTCATACATATTAATATCCCAGGCACCCCACGCAAAAATTTTATTTTTAATTTATTTTAATTTTTTATTTTTTAAAATTATGATGTTGATTAAAAAATATTCATTTAATATTATGTTAAAAATAAATATTTATACATATAGTAAAACATATTTAATTTTACAATAACACATATTTGTTCAAATAGTAATACATATTTATATCTCAATTTGTGTTATTATATAGGCAAATGTATGTTACTATAAGGGCAAAATATATTTTTATGAGAATAAATATGTGTTTCTTAATTTATTTATCATCCCTTTAAATCTACGTATATTGTTTCATTTAATACATATGTTATTATATGGAAAAAATTAATTATTTCTATAAAAATAAATATATACTTGTGAATAATCAATATATGTTCTTATAGTAACACACATTTTGCTCTTGCATTATGTAAGAAATTATTTATTCTAGGGTTAATTCTATAAAAATGCACCACATTTTACTCAACTTTCAATTTAATCATGAGCTTCACGATTATTATAAAAAATCCCAACTTTTTAAAGGAATTCAATTCGATACACGTTTTTTATTTCGGTCCGCAATTGATGACGTGTCTCACTGAGGGCGTGAAAGACTGTCACGATGGCGTACACGTATTAAATTATCTATTTATTTTTTATTTTTTAGTTTCCACATCATATATCATATACACAAAAAATAACAAAAATTATATTAAAAAAACATTTTTTAGTGTCGTTTTAAGTCTAGCTAGAATCTGGTGTAAAAATATTTTTTTCATGGTATTTCTTATTCAAAAAAATATTTTGTAATATAAATTTTTGTTTTTTTTGTATATATTAGATATGATATGAAAACTAAAAAATAAAAAGTAAAAAGATATTTAATACGTGTACGCCAGCGTGACAATCTTACACTAGCTCCAACGAGACACGTCATCAATTGCGGACCGAAAATAAAAATGTGTATCGAATTGAAATTATTTAAAAACTTGAGATTTTTTATAATAATCGTGAAGCTCAGGATTAAATTGAAAGTTGAGTAAAAGGTGGTGCATTTTTATAGAATTAACTCTTTATTCTATAAAACAAATGAATGAATGTAAAATAACAACATTTTATAAGATAGTAACACATATTAGTCTTCCAGTTTATGTTACTATATGGGCAAATGTGTGTTACTATATAGACAAAATATATTTCAATGAGAATAATTATGTCCTTAATTTATTAATTATTCCTTTAAATTTAGGTATATTGTTTCATGTAATACATATGTTATTATATGAAGAAAAAAAATTCTATGAAAGTAAATAAATATTTGTGAATAAACAATATTTGTTCTTATCGTAACACACATTTTGCTCTTGCATTATGTGACAAATTATTTATTCTATAAAAACAAATACATATATGTAAAATAACTACATTTCATAAGATAGTAACACACATTTGCTCTAATAGTAACACACATTTATCTTTCAATTTGTGTTACTCTATGGACAAATGTGTTACTATATGAGCAAAATATATTTTTATGATAATAAATTTGTGTTTCTTAATTTATTTAGCATCCCTTTAAATCTAGGTGTATTGTTTCATTTAATACATATATTATTATATTAAAAAATAATTATTTCTATAAAAATAAATAAATATTTGTGAATAATCAATATTTATTCTTAAAGTAACACACATTTTGCTCTTGCATTATGTGAAAAATTATTTATTCTATAAAAAAAAAAAGAGTATATGTAAAATAACAATATTTTATAAGAAAATAACACACATTTGCTCTAATAGTAACATATATTTGTTCTCCCATATGTGTTACTATATGAGTAAATGTGTGCTACTATATGGGTAAATGTGTGTTATTATATTAACATAAATTGAAAGCAAATTTTTAAATTTATTATACAATATTATTTAATTTATTTTTAAATTTATAATAATTAAAAAATATAATAATTAAAATCTTTTAAATTATTTTGCATGGGCTTGGGCCTGGGACTTGGGAGTGGGCTTGTTTGTGTTGGGAGGTGGAGGGTGAGCGGGAGAGGAGGAAGGGGAAGGGAATTGATGGAAGACCCAGGTTATAATTGGCACTAGCTATATGGTTAAATACACTATCCTGTTTTTTTTATTTTACAACAATTAATTTAAAAAGTATGGATGTAAATGGCGGTCGCCGCCTAGGCGCTTGAAGGTCCTCAGCCGCCGACGCCAAGGTCAAATCGCCGAGAAAAATCCGCCAACACATTTGTCACTGCCGAGGCCGCCTAGACGGCCGCCGAGACCGTCTTGGCACCGCCTAGATGACCATTACTCTTCTTTCTTAATTTTAATTTTAACTTAAAATGTAGAACTAAAATTAAAAAATAAAAATTAATTTACTAAATTACTAAAAAATAAAAGTTTAATTGAACTACTTCATAATTTATTCGTTCGATGTATTTTGCTCTTTTTGTATTTTATTTAGAATTTGGACAATATCGTATTATGATAGTTTTTAACATTTTGTTGACTTTATATATTTTATGATAGTTATTAATTATGTTTTAAATTTATAATTTATCTATAATGTATATTTTTATTAATTTGGAAAAAAAATAATATTAATAAAAAAAAAATATATATATATAGAAAAACATTGGCACCGCCTAAGCGGTCTTGACGATTAGCGGCAACAACTAATAAGTAATTAAGGAACACTAATTAAACTAAAAAAATGAAAGAAACGAGAAGATAGAGAAAGGGGAGAGAGAGAGAGAGAATCGGACTAGTTGTATTTTGTGGACTTATTGCATTTTGTGAAAAATGCATTTGAGTATTAAACTATTAATTATGTTTTAAGTTTATAACTTATTGTGAAATGTTACAATTTTATTAGAAAAAATTAGAAACAATCACGGATTGATACAAAAGTAATGCAATATTTTCAAATAGGTACAAATTTTTTGCATAATAGTGTAAACTAATGTTGAATAATAGAGTTATTTTTTTGCATATCGTACCTATTTGAAAATAGTGATTATTTTTGTACCAATCTGTAATTGGCCCAAAAAATTAATATTAGTAGAGTTTTTTTTAAAATAATTATAAATATATTAAAAAATCTTGGCGCCGCCGATGTGCCGCCTAAGCAGTCTTGGCGCTTGAAGGTACTCGACCGCCCGCCGACCGTCAAGCGTCATTTACACCCTAAATAAAAAGACATAAATGTCCTTGTAAATTTCCCTCCATTCATATTTAATAAATACACTATCCTCTTCAAAGAATCGATTTTTTCACTACCCAATTGAAGATGCATATGTAAAATTTTGAAAACCCAGTTTTTTTATTGTTGTTTAATCTTGAATTATTTGCATATTTATTGTTGTTGTGATATATTTTATAATATTATTATTATATAACTATATAAAATTGATTATAAACATATTGATAGTGTTTTCGTATTGGGAAAGATTTTTTCGAAAAATCACGACAATGTTGTTCATCTCTGGTTTGCTGAAATTATGTCAAATTTTTGGAAAAAAAAAGTCTAAAAATTTTGTGACAATGTTCCGAAAAAAAAAAAGCTGAAAAATATTACAAAATTCGAACATTGTTTTCAAAAATTTTAATACATTTCAGAAAAAAAATTCGAAAATAATAATATTAACATTTTTCGACAAAATTCTCGAATTCCATCAAAACTTTTGAATTTTTTTCGAACAACCAGATCCGAAATTTGAGTTCATTCAAATGCAACATCAACATCAAATCATCTTTTGCCTAATTGTCTACAACATTCAAACAATATTTGCCTAACATTCAAATCTCTGTTTGTCTAACATTCAAAAGATTCAACCCAAACAATATACATTCAAAAAGATATAAACTACAAAAAATTTCTAGATCCATTGCAGCAGCGGCGAGGACGGTTGGGGCGACGAGGAGAGTTGAGGCTAACAGCGGCGACAGAGGCTACCCATTTTCTATCATGTTTTAGATGTTGGGTAGTGTATTTGACAAAATTATTTTAACTTCTTACATAAAAGAATGGGGATAATGGGGGTATTTTTATAAATTATTGAGTAGTATATTTCTCAATTGGGTCGTGAAAAAATCAAGATAGTATATTTAACCAAAAGGCCAGTGCTAATAACCGTGTCCTTAATAGAATATTACTTGGGTTGGCGTGGGCGGGCGTGTGTCTTGGGAGAGCTGGGGGCGCGTGAGTCTATATATTTTTTTTAATCTATTTAAAAAAAAAATTACGATAAAATTTTATATATAAGTTTTTATCTTTTATGAATCCCATAATTAATTAGTTCACCACTTTGATTAGTTACCAAAACTGTCCACCTTATTTATCACAATTTTTTCAAAAATAAGTTTTACATGTTTCTGAGAATTTTTTTGAATGATTCTTCACAATTCGACAATAATTTGAAGTAAAAATTTGTATTATTCCTGAATGGATAAACACAAAGAAAAAGCTTGTAAAAATAAGAAAAATGATATCTTCATGAAACTGGTGATCATCTCTGAAATGGTGAGCAGCTTGTTAAATTTTCCTTCTAGGAGGCGACCAACTAGTTATGAGTTTTCATAGGAGGCAACCAGCTCATTCGCCTCTTCTAAATTATGAGAGATGCTTGCCTCCTCTATTTCTTTTCAATAGAGTTGCTCGCCTCTTATGCATTCTTCAAGTTGTTTGTCTTTCCCTTTGACTCAGATAACCTTCTATTGTAAATACGTTGAAATCTTCATGATCTGATCATATACTTGTTCTATTCCTGTACTTTCGTCATGCTTGATCAATTCTTTCGAACAAGTAAATCGGGATTTTGTTAATTACTTCCTTAAACACGCGGATCAATTTATTTCATCAACACTTAGGTAGTGTTTGTTTACGTCTGGAGGTGGATGGAACACATTCGATTGGAGAAAAAAAATGGATAGGGCAAATCCTGTGAATAGTTTACATATATTTATAATATTAATTAATTACATATAATCTTAATAAAAATTTAAATATATATAATATTAATTAATTATATATACATAGTTTACATATATTAATAATTAATATATATAATTAAAATTAATTCTTATTTTTATATTAGTTGATATTAATTAAATAAAAAAATATATTTGATATGTAAGATAAAATTGATGTGATTGTTATTAAATTATGTGAAATAAGTTTGTAGATGTATAATAGGAGATGAATGTGTATTTTGGATGAGTGGAATGGGCAAATTCGAAAAATGAATGCTTTAGATTGTGTCTTGTGCAATAATGCTTTAGAGACGGTATCTAATGTCCTTTTTGAATGTTCATTTTCTTATCATTTTTATGGGTTGTTTGAAGTGGTTGGGCCTCAAAGGTGCATTTCCATCCGACCCAGCGATGAATCTACTTCTCTTTAGTAGACTAATCAAAGGGAAGGACGTAAAGTTGTTGGCGGTATGTGTGTGGATTTGTGGGATATGACTTTTGTGAATAAATAAATAAATGCTATAATTTTTCGTCAAGACACAGTACAAACAGAAGAATTATTAGATGATCTAAAAGCTCGCATTTGGAGTTGGTTTGCTACTAGAATGTATAAGGAGTCTTCAGGTTCTTTTTCTAAGTGAACATTTCTACCTTTTACATTTCATAAATAAGAGATAAGAGTTGTTGTGGTCTTGGTGCTTCTTTTATGAGTTATTTTCGGGGTGTAATGTAAATTTGTATAATCATGTGGGTATTTCTTATACCATTTGAGCTATAAAAATCTCTTTTTTCGATAAAAAAAATAAAAAAATAAATGGGTCGGAGAAAAACCCATCCCCATGTAGATGTGTCCAAACACTCCCTTAATAATTAACATTTAAAAACGCAAGATAAAACTTACTTTAAAGTTAAAAAGGTGACAAATATGGATTTACCATTTAACGAGTGTTGGAAATGGGGCGTGGATAATGGGGGTAGGACGGTAATTTCGAAGAAGTAAACGTATGTCATTTATATAAATGTAGTATATGCAATGCAATTCACTATCCGATAATTCATCCACTTCTCCTCCTCCGTACAGCTCCCGAGTTCAACGCTTCTTCGTCTTCTTCTGGGGTTGTGTTCCGATGCCGATGATTTTCGCGATTGACTTGCCGATCTGATCCTCACCATCTGAGTAATTATATACGGATTTGTTTTTCCCTTTTCTTTCTTCGCTCGCTAATTATTTCCGATTTTCTGGGGAAGATCTACGGTAAAGAAATTGGGGAATAGTGAATCGAAGAGCATCGAACGATGCATTCGGTGCCTTCCAACGATCTTCTACTCTTCACGCGCCCGCACGTCGCCTCTTACTATGGCGGATCGTGTTCTCATCGTCTGAAACATCTTCAGAAAAGCGATCGGCGTGGTAATCTTAGTAGTTAACGTTTGCCATAATCTTTTAGTTGATTTTAGGACCGGTTTCTTTCATCGAGGTTTTTCTTGTTCGATTTGCTAAGAGCTATTGTTGGACGTTACGTGAGATCGGTGATAAATTTGACGCGGAATTACCCTTGTTTAGAAATTTAGCCATCGTATTATCTGAATCTTCTGGGTTTTGTTGACTTGACGTCGTTTCGACCCTATTCGTCTGAAGATTAGTGTCTTGAGGTAATTTATTTTGAACTTTTTCTTTTTCAATTTATAGGATAATCTATCTTCGTAGTTGAGATTCTTTGTCATGATGCGTCGCTTGGTTGTTGATGTTTTATAGTTTTGTTCTGTGTATTTGGTAATTATGTAAAAAGCAATTCCTCTTCTCACATTGATGATGTCAGGAGCCCGATTTATTTTGAAATGATTATTGAGCACGGTGCTTCAGATAAACCAAAATAGAGGATCAGAAGCACAATTTGTAGTTTTGAGAATATGCAGCTGATATTCGTAATTATAGCTCATATCCAATGCAATTATGAGTGTTTAATTTTTCTTGCCCAATGTTATAAAACAGAAAAAATGAATTGGCTGCTACTAACTAAATGGGGCTCGGGTGATTATTAAGAAGCTGCTTTCTGTTGTATGAGAAGCTCATAATTGTAGTTATGAAACTACTTTCTGTTGTTATAAAGATTATATTTGAATTATAGGTCATATTCAATGCAATTATGAGCTTCAAAAATTTTCTTGCCTAATGTCATAAAGCAGGAAGAATTGAATTGGCTGCAACTATTAAATCGGGCTTGAGTGATTGCTATATGCTACTTTCTTTTGTATGAGAAGTATCTGTTTGACTAATTGAAATGCTGCATTTTGTGTTATAATTCACTCCTTGCATTATGCATTTTCGCTTCTCTATATCAATACCATCTTATGGTACGTAAACATTGAACTAGATTGCTTGCAAAATACGTGCTTTAACATTTTCTAGTATAATCTTACTCTTATCTTGGGATGCTCTATTTGTATTCCATATTATGCTGCTCACTTTTTTGTGCTTTTGTGACAGATCAATTTGGTTTTTGCATTTACAGCTCCTCTCCTCAGCTGTTTCTGTTTGTAGATGGAAGTCGTTGTTCCTTGCAATACATCAGCTCATTTGAATATTAGCAATAGTGGTGGATCTGCGACAGATACACACCATTTAACTCAGTACAATTCAAAGGATCTTTCTATGAACGACCTCCAAACATGTTTAACTGAAATTCTGAACATTGAAGCCATCGGGACATCAACTAATGGCCTCAGCCTGTCTCCTGAGAAAAATGATATGGGCAACGTGATGAACGAGCACGAACATAAAGGCTCACACAAGAATACCACATGTTGTTCAGCTTCTGATAAATGCTTTAGCAAGTGTGCCTCATTTCCGCCTCTTCATGAGCCTACAGCCTCCAGCGAGAGAGAAAAGCACGAGGAAGATACCACTGCTGAAGTCTCTGAACTAAATGGCTCAACTAAACCTGTAAATAAGTGCTATTCACGATCCATATCACTGCCTGTAAGTTTTTAATGGTGTCCCCCTGACAACACTTTTTTCTGTCCATGCTGAATTTTCTCAGCTAGTTATAGTAGTGTACAAAATTATTTTTTTTGGTTCGCATATTTGGAATTACACTGATGCTGTTATTTGATAATCTATATTCCTGGAAAGTAGGATTTCATCCTATGCTCTCACTTTCAGAGGTATGTGTGCTATTTTTATTTGGGGTGGCAATCTGTGCTTGTGTCGTTAAATTTTGTTTGTGTTGCCTATTTATCTTCGATAAAATAAAAATAGTTAATTTAACTCAATTTGAGTATTTCATGTTCTGTGTGCTCATCTTATAGCATCGATCTTTGTAAATTGTGTTTTGCTATCGTGTCTTGTCAAGGATTACTACCTTTTTTTATTGGGTCCCGGATGCAGCAGAACATGTGCCTGTTAAGAAATTTGGTGGATATAGGTAATGTTCACACATCAGGAACTAATTTTGTATCCAACCATTAGTTGATGACTTCATATCTTCATTATCATTTTTCTTTCCAACCGCCCACTTCTGAGAGATCACCACCCAACCCCCCCACCCCCCCCCAAAAAAAAAAAAAAAGAAGTCCAAGAAAGGTTCTTTCGAATGATGCATACTAGTAAAAGATGTTGCAAACAAAAATTGTGTGATTTCATTGACTGTCTTTAACTAATCTCTTCAAGGATATTAAGTATGATAAACATGCATTGATAGGTATTGAGAGCATGCATTAACAATGGTATTGCTTTCTTTTTTTTTTCCTGCTTGATGCTGTTGTCTCTCAGGCTTGCTCGACGGTTGTACCTGCTGTAAAAGGTAGCCGTGAAAAACAGGGTATACCACCTAAGAAGCTGTCTGTAACGTGGGCTCCAGACGTATACGATCCCATTCCAACATCCGTTTCACACGTTCCATCAAATAAGAGTCGCAGCAATGGGAAGAAGTCAGGGAAGTACAAGCACAAGGGTAACGGAAAATCTTCTCGAGGCAGCAAGGGTGGAAAAGACAAAAAGCAAGTTCGTAAAAATGGAGGTGGGTCCACTAAGCTCAAGCCGTTCCATGAGGACTGTGGAGTCAGTTTTGGTGAAGTCCAGGAGTTTGATGTGGGGAGCCCCAATCCGTTCTGTGGAAGTAGTTTTCTCAAGAACTCCGGTACGAAGTTGCACTTTTCAGTTGCGGAGGCTACTTGATGCTTGTGCTTGCTTCTTGTTGTGTATATAAATAAATTAGAGGTTGAAATTTGAAACCTTTTTGCCAGAGGAGTGTGGGTAAGAGCATTTTGTGTTAACCTTTTGTTTTGGTGTTTTGGATTGTGATCATGATTCTGTTTGGCCTTACTCTTGGCTCGTTTTTATTTACTACTTAGTCAGGGACTTGAAATTGCCTTTTATGAGCTTTTTGACATAATTCTGGTTGTGTTATTTCTTTTGTGGTGCTTTTTCTGCATAGTTTGGCTCAGGTTGAATCTTATCCTTTGATCAACAATAGTTGGTTTTGGATGAATTTGGATCTTCCTGATGGAATGAGTTGTAGAGTGTAGACCCATTTATTTTCTTCATAATATTGGGTTTGGTTGGATAGACTTTTGTCTAACGAAATCAAATTGTTTTGCAAGATAAAAAAATAATTTAGGGGGCGCTTAGTATAAATTTAAAATGGTAATGTGTATTATTGAGGGGTAATTACTATGGAATTAGTGGTTATTCTTTTTTTAAAATATTTTTATAATTTTATTCATGTGAAATTAATTTTCATTTCTTCCCATTTTCTACCATCATTACCTCTCCAACCAAACGACCCCTTAAATTTAAAATAGCGAATTAAGAATCAGTCTCAACAGTAGAGACCGTTTATAATTTAAAAAAAAACAAATTCATTATAATAAAAAATGTGGGTCAGGTATATTGAAAATTTTATACTAAAAATTGATAATAGTGTTTAATTTTTTAGCATAGTTTAGATTATATTTTTTAGTATAATTATTTGAATTTTTTAGTATAAATAATTTTAGCTCTTGTACATTGTGTGCATTTGCTCATATTAAAAAATGGAATTGGTAAAGTTTACACTAGCCCATGGAATTGATAAAGCTTGCACTAGTCCATCTGAAATGGTGTTGAAGAATGTCAATAGGATGGATGTAAGCCTACACGGGAATTAGTTGATATGAGTGTTTTCTTAATTTCTTTTTTGTCCATTATGTTTTACCAATATGATAAAAAAATCATTTTATAATAATTTTAAATACAATTTAATTTTTTAATATATATCTATATAAATCAATTTAATGCAGTTTAAAAATATATATACACACATTAATAACATAATTTCAACTTTCAAACCAAAAACTTCCAGTAGACAACTGCACATGTTCCACATCAAATAAATTTGAGCTCTTAAACGGACAAAAAAAGAAAAGGGCATCTAGGCTGCCCATGAGCCTCATAACCTGCCTAGGCGCATATGACACTAAAGTCGAGCCGTCTATGCTGCTTTCTGCATCAATGATCTGAATACATGCTTAAGTAGTGTACTCGGCATTTATCTTGACGTAATCGTAACTGAGGTCACAGCCCCATGCTTGTCCTCTCCCTGAACCACCACCTGCAGTTTGTTCAAAACAAGATGGAATTAGCTAGACGAGTGTGTCATAGTCAAAAAGGCACATACTGTGTTGTTCCAACTTACCAATACATATCTGAATTACGACTGTTCCATGTTTCTCCCCCGTCTCCCTCAGATAATTACTAGCAGCAGCCCTGAAAAATTAATATTTCGTATTAAAACTGAAAAATATATGAAATTCATTTAGCTAGTAGCAATTTACAAGTACCTATCAAACGGCAGTGGTTGGCCATTCTCCATTAACAGAATATCACCAAGCTGAATTCGGAGTTTATTCTGATCGAAGGCAACACCTGCATAACCGGCAGCACAGGCTATACGCCCCCAATTAGGATCCCTCCCATACACTGCAGCCTGCATGCATAACACAAGAAATTAAATGGGACTGCTCACTCTATCATCACATGATATTATCTCAGTCACAACACCTTTGCTAGTGAGGAAGATGCGACTGATCGAGCAACTTTTGCTGCTTCAGCTTCACTGCCTGCTCCACATACTACCACCTGTAATGCAATTATTATATTTAACTAAAACCTATCAACAAACTGATTTTTTATTGTTTTACATCATTGACTTCATTTGCTTGAAATCAGTTGAACTGCAAGCATAATTATTATGCCTATTAATAATATCTTCCCATGATGTATGTATATATATATATATATATAAGGAGAGCAACAAGGCATAGTTACTCTATTTAACATCTTCAATGGTAGATATGTACATACATAAGTTATAAGAAGATAGATTTGTAATAATTATTCTGGAAAATATGCAAAACCTCAATCAAGCATGTTGCTCCTTCACCATCCCAGGCTATTGATTTCGCAAGACCTTGCATTACCTGCCAAAAATGTTACTAACAGTATGTTAGTCTTTCAGATATATCAAATACCTAAGTATTAACCATTACATATTACGCATATATATATCCAATTGTCTTATCACAACAATGACTACTTGGTAACTAGACAAGTTTAAAATCTTTATTGTTACCACAGTTCCGTGAACAAATATCTAAAGCACACCTTAAAAATTATATATAATCTTTTACCATAAGAAATTCACACAAATCTGATTTTTGACAAGAACAAAAAGTGAACAGAGCTTTGATCATCTGACTGCAATTTGACAAAAAATATATGTCAATTTGAACAAGAAATCTAATTACATTGAAATTAGGTGGCAGCTGATTATGCGGTTGGTACCAAAGGAAATCAATGCACTTACAGCATCAAGACATGCTTGCAGATGTTCTGCATCTGAATTATCAAAAGAAGATATCTTATTTGCTCCTGAAAGGCCACTAGCCAAAGCAATCACACAATCATTGGTACTCGTATCTCCATCTACCTGCCAAATAAACAAACATCTTTAATTAAGCTTTAAAAATCCTATTAGAAGCAAGAAATGCACAAAAGTTTGACACTTACAGTAATTTGATTAAAACTACAGTCCACAGCAACTCGCACCATTTTACGCCACACATCACTTGTAACTGAGGCATCAGTCGTTATAACCTGCAAAAGTTAAATCATTACAACGCGTTATTTATTTATATGCCAAAACAAAGAAAAAAATAAGAGTGCCTACCCCAAGCATTGTTGCCATGTTAGGATGGATCATCCCAGAACCCTTTGCCATGCCACCTACTTTTATTTGTTTTCCTCCAACCTAAAGTTCATAAAAAAGGTTAGGATATAATTGTTTGTATGTTCTATATGTATGTATAAAATTTCATATTTGTCATTTACTTCTACCGACAAAATTATAATATAATCATGAAGTAATATTAAAACAGTTGATGAAAAGCTCAGATTACTCGATTTTCATGCCTAAGAGACCAACCACTGTTGCTATAGTTTTATCCTCCGATACAAGAACATATTAAAGCTATTTTGAGAATTAAATATAATCTTCGGGTGGACATGGTAAACTCGAAAGTGATGATGAGTATTACTAAAAGAATTCAACACACCTCAGATTCTATTGCAACACTTTTGCTAACAAGATCCGTTGTGGTTATTGCTACAGCAGCAGTGTCTGCCCTGTATAATGCAGCTATAATTTTCAAATTTTGTAAAGCAGAGAAGGAACAGAAATGCAATGTTTTTAAGGGGAATGGGATAGTATTGAACATCTTAAATATCCATTTGTCATCAATTTTTAAAAATAGAGACAACAATTAGCAGACAAGTGGAATTATGATACATTCATTTAGAGAATTACCCATGAACAGTTGGTGATAGCATGTTTACTAAATCGGGGAGTGACTTGAGAAGAGCCTCCTGCATGTGAAAAGAATCAAAATAAATATATTCATGCATTAAGCATAAGTATGATAAGTAAAAAATGATGACTAGGAACTTACCTTCTTGATACGTTTACCAATCACGCCAGTGGATTCAATCAAAACTTGGTTCGGGTAGAGTTGCAGCAACTGTATTTGTTAACATGTTAACAAGTTAACACTTACTTTGGTATTTGTTAGTATTATATACTGAAAGCACCATATCATTCCAATTAATATATTTTCTTAAAACGACATACCTTGGCCAGGGCATCAGAACATTCTATTACATCCTGGTAACCTGCATCACCCTATAAACAATTCAAAGAAATCTCAGCTCCATCAGAAAAAAAAGGACCATATATATAAAGAAAAGTTACCGTTGCAGCATTAGCTTGACCAGCATTTATTAGTACTGCACGAGCCTGAAATGTTACAGCACAAACATCAGTTAAGTCATTTGAAGATTTTTTCTTACAGTATTAATCTTTCCAATATTTCTTTCTTTCTTTCTTCATGTAACATACCGTTGATGACATTTCCAGCGCCTTCTTACAGTATAACACAGGTGCAGCAGCAACCACATTAGTTGTAAATGTGCCTACAAGTTAAAAGTTAATGACAGGATACATGGGTATACGATAAGGAGGCTACGTACATGTACATGTGTATGTATGTACGCATGCATGTATGTGAACTCTTAAAAAAAATGAGAAGAAACCTGCAGATATGGCATCTACGTCACAAGTGACCAATGCAAGGTCAGGTTTCTCTCCTACTGCACGCAATCCACCATACATCCCAGCAGCTTTGAATCCCTTTGCAGCTGTAACTCCGCCTGGAATCTACAACTTTCATGTACGCATAAGTCTTGAACAAACTTAAATCTTACACCCTGGGAATATTTCATCTCGAGTTTATACAAACAAGTACAGTTTCGTGTGATTATTGAAAGAGAGTACAATTTGAATCTATTGATCATTGAAGATTAACTACTTAAAATAATCAGCAACTCTGATTCATAATGCACGGTTATACACCTGAACAAACACGGGGTTTAGCGACGAAAATACAATCCTCACCCACACCAATACATACAACACACAAATGTATAGATATTCACTAAAACAGCACCAAATGTATATGAATTACTAACTTGATTCCATCGCCCTTCCGGCAGCACAATGGGAGCTGCTGGTATGCAGTGGTTTGACGAATCTTTGTCAGAAGATGCAGTAGCGCAGAACACTCTGCCGCCATTCATTCGCAACTGACTAACACACAAAAATATCTACACAAATCATCAGATAGCCATTCGTCATGAATTACTTGATGGATTTTAAAAAACACCACTCATTTCCAATAGCTAATCTTAAATTCAATTGCTATCAAGAAAAGATCAATTAATAAAACCATTGGCATTTCATCGAACAGATTGGGGACAAGAGGTGCAAACCTTTGATTTGTTGAGCTCGGGGAATTGGACGCCGAAATAATGAGAAAATTGTAGAGACATCCTTGAACTTAGATGCAGCTACAGAAATGGACGGCAAAAGGGCATTTTGGAGGCTGTGTTAGCAATTTCTAAAGCATTACAAAAAAATTCGAATTTTTTTTTTAAAAAAAGAACGTTGGAACTTGGGAGGGACCTAATAAATTTTGATCTTTTGAAACGGGCATGTTCATGGGCATTTATGTGCTGATATTTATTTAAAATTGATAATAACAGTGAAGAATATGTCAAATACCTGCACGTCTGTAACGCTGTCTTGGACGGAGGTGAGCGACGCGGCGGCGAAGGCTCGAGAGAGAGAGAGAGAGAGAGTGAGTGTGTCTGCGTCTACTGATAAACCTTAATTTTGACTAATAGTTGAACCTTGTTTACATTTCAGTTTTAATTTTAGAGGTAAACCATGGGATCCAGTTCAATAAACATGCAATTTTGGTGGGTTTACTATATATACTTTAAACCCGGTTTTCGATGAATTTACCAAATTGTCCCTCCTTCGAAACGAGGGAGAGAAGATATTTGCCACCGATAAAGGTGAGGGCAGGGAAGAGATGAATATCACCGGAGAGATTATAAACCACCAACACTAAATAATATGGAAATTTGTATTGAATAATAGCTCAAAATACTTGAGAAACATAGTGATAAAATGACATTAATGCTAGTTGAGTGGTATAAGATGACCCTTAAGCATAAAGGGCAAAAGTGGTTGGAGTTAGTTATAAAACTAACCAACGGAATTTTGGTTTCAAGTGGTTCACTTTAGCAACTCATAACTTGGTGTTGGGTGATCGATTTCAATTGATTCTTGTTGCTACTGAAAGCTGAGCTAACAGGAGATCATTACAATTGGAACTAGCCCAGATCATTAGAAAGAGCTTTATAAATAAACCTTCAAAGTCATGAGAAGAGAAAAATTACGATTCATTTGCTCATCTTAGTGGTTCAAGGTTAAAAGAGGGTGTGAGGTTTATTCATATTGAATCTCTTGAGTGATTTCATCGTAATTCTTTGCAATTGACTTTCTTAGTAGAAAGGTATAACTATCTCATAGAGTTCAACTCGTCATCTTGTAGTTGCATTCATACAACAGAATAAGAATATATTGCACTAACTGACGCAATAATAAAAAAACATTTGGTTAAAGGGAATTCTAAAAGAATTTAATATAAATAAGAAGGTTTTTACTGTTTATTTTGATAACCAAAATGCTATTCAGTTAGCAAAACATCAAGTTATCATGAGAGGACGAAACACATTAATGTTAAAGTTATTTTTTTAAGAGACATGGTAGATCATAAACTGGTTAAGGTAGCTAAGATTGCTATTGAAGAAAGTCCATTTGATGCATTTACGAAGGTCATTCTAACTTCGAAGTTCGAATTGTGCTTAGCCTGATTGGCGTGCATTAGACTATCATTACCAACAATCCAGACAACCTAGGTCCCTCAATTAAATATTATTTATCTCTCATCCTTCTACACAACCTACCATACATCTATTTATTTTATTTTTATCAGCAACCCATTCAACCTAGGTTAACTAATATTATATTATTTTATTATTCTTTTATTTTATTTATTACATATTATCAATAATTATTTTTATTTTAAAATTAATTAATAAAAATATTTTTTACTAATAATTTGTAATTAACATGAAAAAATATTACCATACAAATTAAAATTAAAACTTGATTCATTTGGAACATATGATGAAAATAAAACTAAAAATGCATAAGATGAAAATTACAAACTTGATTCAATTACAATCACCAAATTTTTGCCAAATGTAGAAAATTTTGAGTGTTTGAATAATTTTGGGAGTTGGGATAATCTTCAAATTGAGAAAATATGAATTATTTTGATCTATCATTGAAGATGAAGAGAAATTATGGAAAAAAAGAGTAATTTTTAATGTGCTCCAAAATATATTAAGAGTGGTCTCTATTTATAGAGAATAAAAAATATGAATTTTGGTATATTTTTTTTAATTAATAATTTTTAAAATAAAATGTATTATATATAAAATATGAGGACCAATCAAGAGTTGACATGTGTGAACAAATGATTAGCACCCCAAATTTGAGAACCCACGCTGTGACACAGCGCAGGGTGTCGACCTATTCCATTCAGATTTTCATTTTTCAAATTTTTTTTTTTGTTTTTTGGCTACAATCTGAAAGGTAAGGTCTCTTATAAACATAGTCTTATAGCATGTGGAAAGGTTTTGTTCTTGGTCAAGATAACAATATTGAGAGTGTCATTGTTTGTTTTACTATGTGTATGAGCTAAGGTGGATAATTGTGATGAGTAGTAGCTTAAAACACTTGGGAAATATCATGATAAGGTGATATAAATTCTGGTTGAATAGTATGAGACAACATAAAGTGTCGAAGTGGTTGGAGTTAGTTAAATAGCGACAGAGTTAGTTATGAAATTAACCAATAGAAACTGATTTCAAGTCACCTACTTTAATAACTCATAATTTGGTATTGGGTGATCGGTTTCAACTGATTCTTATTGCAACTGAAAGTTGAATCCACAAGAAGATCATTTCAACTAGAACCAATTCAGTTCATTGGGAAGAGCTCTATAGATAAACGTTTCAAGTCATGAGAAGGGAGAACCATTTTCATTCATTTGTTCATCTTAGGGCTTATTTGGTTCGTAAGATAAAAGTATCTATCCATGATTTTGACGGATAGATACTTTTATCTTACGAACCAAACATACCCTTAGTAGTTTAATGCTCAAAGAGGGTGTGACTTTGATTCATACTGAATTTCCTTGAGCGATCTCATTATAATTTTGTATGGCTGACCTTCTCAGTGAAAAGGTGTAGTTCTCAGAGTGGATATACATACAAATAGATTGTGTGTGTATCTTCAATCTTCTAGTTGATCTTGAGTTAAAACTTGACGTCTGTGCTAGAGTAGAACTGCACAACAAAATTGAATAAAAAAACTAGAAATTGATTGAAAATCTTTTAGATTATGCACAAATTTGGACAATACATTTTAAGCTCGTTTCGCTTATTTGAATAAAATATTCTTCTTAACTTGAATTTTATTTTAAATTAAAAAATTAAATCCTTCACAACAATCTCGAGATATTTCCTTCGTTATAAGAAACGATTGGAATGTTAGTTCTTGGGAGGACAACACAAAAGCGCATTGCTCAGATTCACATTAGCAACAAACGCTACGGATCCGGATAAAATATTCTGGAATTAATCATGCCTTCAGAAATAAATAGCTCCACCTGTTACAAATTGTATTACTATATAATTCTGTCAAAAAATTATTCTCCAACCAAATTAAATATAATTCAATAACCACTCCATCCAACAGTCTTGTTCGTTGTGAACCCAGTTTCGTTTTGTTGGCGAGGAGGTGGGCGAGGCTGAGCTTCCCTAGGCCTAGCTGGGTCAACAAATATTACCCAGCCATCGAGGAACTTGGCGTTCATTCCTTCCCTTGCTTTCTCAGCTTCATCCACGCTCTCATAAGTAACAAAACCGAACCCCTTCGATCTTCCAGAGCCTCTGTCTGTGATAACTTTTGCTGGATAACCAACGAAATACAAGTTCAGGGATTTAATCGTGTATAAAAAAATGAAATAATGTCTAAATTAAAGGGCAAACTGTTTACCCTCGAGAAGCTTGCCGAATGGAGCAAATGCCTCGTACAATTTTTCATCGCTTGTGTTTCTTGATAGACCTGTGTCACAAGGATTAGAAAACCAGTTAACCAATTGTCCAGCCGCCATGACCACCCATAACAAAATGTCTCATTCATAATTAATGAGTCAAAGTCGAAATTCCAGTTAAATTAAGCTCTAGATTGCAAATTGAAAAGTAGCTCCCAAGAATGGTGCAAGTAAAGACATTATGCTCAAATACGCTCAAGTCTAGATTCTACTTTAGGTCGAGAGTATATTTCATGCTTTAGGTGGATTGTATATTGCAGTATCTCGTAAGATGAAAACATTATTAAAAGGTTAGTGTTTCCCCCTACCCCACCCCCTCTTTTGAGAAAGATTGATATTTGAATCATTTCCAATAAACACATGTTTAGGGGATCCCATTTACAGACCTACAAAATACTCCTTCCATCCCGCGATTATTCGCATACTTGTCTTATTCGTTCATCCCAAAATCATTTGCACACTCAAAAAAAAAAAAAAAACATTGACTTGTGTGCACACTCACAAAAATATACTCATATTTACACATATGTCACCACTTTACTCAAAAATTGCATTTTTCATAAAATGTGTGCCTAGCTGAGTGTGCTCTTGGCTCGGCGGGAGTAGCAAAATTAATTTTGGTTTCATAGATTAAGAACACATGGTTTCCTTAATGAGAAGGCACTTACTATTATCATCATCTTTTATAAAGTGTTACATATACTAATGGTATCACACAGTTTACACAGAAGACGAAGAAAGATGCATTAAATTATAGCTAGATACAAACGCACTATGCTATATAGCCATAACCCTGGAAATTATATGCCTATGTAAATTGGATTGTATTTTCCAATGTGGAAAGCATTTCATAGGGTGCGGCAACCCATAAAATGAATACACCTACTCATGCTTTGACAATTATATCACTCGCTTAGGAGTATCCCTTAACTCACCCCAAAAATAGTACAGCAGATGCTTGCTTTCAGATTCCCTCCATCACATATGACCTCCTTAATTGTGATAAGGAAATCCAGAGAACCAAGTGATTAAGGTGAATCCCTTGTAGCTATAATTTCTGATATCATGAAGAACCATGATTTAAGCTTCATAACAAGGTACTGGAATTCTTCTAATTACTCAAGTAAAACTAATTTTAAAAAAAAATCTTGGTCCAATTTCATTTGTTTGTTTCAACCAAATAATGCATATATGTAGGTTCAGCGAGAGGCAACGGAATGAAGAGCTGATGCACATGATGTGCTCAAGGTTGAAGGCTATTAAAACAAACAAAAGAAGAAGCTACATATCCCACCCATTCAAGTTGCCTGTCTGTAGATCTCAATGCCATGACAGAAATCCCCATTTCTAAAGCTTTTCAATGAGTAACAAGTGAAATCGAAAGATTTGGAGGATGCAAAATTGGTGATTTTAAGTTATCAAAAAAAGGAACACCATTGGAACCAAAGATGCTAATACGGTGCATAGTGATAATAGAGGGAACACATAACAGATGACGCAGCACCTATTTGTTCTATAAGAAACAACATACTATATTAACATGATAGTCAGTACAAAGGGACGAGTTCTTCCTCACAATACAACCATTGAGCGCTACCCACTAGAAACATACAAACGCACTCTACAACAGTTGGTAGAAAATCGATGCCTTTCTTTACCTCATCTAGCATTTACCCAGCAAAATCATGTCAAACAAAACATAAATTTCTTCCGATACCATCACACTTATCGCTTATACAAAATGCATATTCGCTGAAACAAATTGAAGATTTTACACATATATAGAGACCAAATAAAGTTAAGAAAGGTGCAAAGGCATTACGCATACCGCTTATGAAGAGCTTGGGAGAGGTGAGAGTTGCAAGCGTAGAATTCAGGCGAATTGAAGAGAATTGCGAGCGTATACTCAAGGAGGGCACAGATGATCCCTTCAGAATGCGACGAAGAGCAGAAGTAAACGCCATTTTTCTGGCTTGAATCTCTGAGATGAAGAAAATAGAAACCCTAGCTAAACCCCTCGAAAGCTGAAGCTTGTCGAGAGAGAGAAATGAAAATTCAAATACGAAGTAAGTCTCGTGTACTTATTTAATTATATTTTTAAAATATTATTTTTATTATTATCAAAAAGTTGTATATATTAATACTGAAAATTACTTTTTAAGTTTTTACAAGTATTTTTTACGAATATATTTTTCAATATTAATATATTTAATTTTTAATACTATTTGTCCCATAAAAATTTGTAATTTACGGGTGATATATTTTTTAAGAAAAATATATTTTATAAATAAAATAGTGACATATGAATAAATATGTATATAATTTTATAAGTACGCACATAAATTAATATTTATTTTTAGTAGTGTGTAAATTTCTTTGTGGGACGTCAAAAAAAAGTGTGCAAATTTTTTTTTGGTTCGAGTGACTAATAATTAATGTAACTACTGATTGTGATTCAGTACACGCGCGACTATGGCTTACTGTACTCCCTTCCCTCTTTACCGTCTCCTTTGACTTTACAACCTTTTGATTCAAATGATATTTCAATTTGATTTTATGTTTATTCAAGTTGATTATATATAAATAAAATTTAAAATATAGTGCCATATATTAACAGTACTATAAAATTATGCATAGTATTATGTGTAACTCGTGGATATCAATTGGGGGTACGGCTTTCATCATTTTCATAGGATGATCAAAATGATTCATAACAATATTTTTATTATAGAACACTTATCTGACCAATGTTTGGATTCAACTTTATTCAGACTTTTTTGGTTTGACTCAATATTCTCAACTTATTTGAGTCCATGTTAATAGTATTGTTGTTTGTAAGAACTAATATTATTACTTAATTAATGATGTACATGCACAAAGTGTACATAATATCTTCTTGTAAAACTATTTTTTAAGACACAATATTTTATAAGTTCGCTAAAGAATGCTTAAAAACCTTTGCTGAAATCACTTGGACTTGTTGTGGATGCTTCATATCTCAAAGTGTATAGAGGGTGAAGTTACATTTTTCTCTATCTATAGACAAGATTCAGGTGTTTTTAAGCACAATTTCGGGGTAGAAATGCTAATTCCACGATTTCGAGGCCCTCCAACACAAACATGTGCATTCCAGTTGCGCGAGTGAGTTCTAGACACGATCTTTTGGAGCCGCATTTGAGCCACAAACACACAACTTCCCAAGGAAACAATCATGATAGAAAATATTCACGTTGACTAACACTGACATATCATCTTTCTCCCCAAAAGTTTGGAAAAGTGCATCAGCTTTTCGCACAAATTGAAGTCAGATTGAAGTTATCTAATCTTATCACTTAGACATTGGGTTTTCTAACCACCAGGAAGAACTTCCCGTTCCAAGCCAAAACGACCGAATTCCAAATTATACAATAATAACCACCTATTAGACTCTAAACCATAATATATATAGTTCCCTTAGGCCCAAGGCCAACTACAACATAAGCCCATAATTAAAAATATAACAACAACAAATATAAATAAAATAGCAGCAATAGGTTTATATCTCATTCTCTTTCCGTGATCGCCTTTTGTAATCACATCCGTATCAATTCCCCCCTCTCCAAAACCGCCTTGTCCTCAAGGCGGAAATTAGGAAACTGTTGACAAAAGATCTTCTCATCTACCCATGTAGCATCATCCTCCGACAAATGCTTCCAAACAACCAATACTTGTGAAATTCGGTCATCTCCTCTCCAGACTTCACGAACACGAAGCACCTTATGTGGCTCAAACTCGACACCTTCAGCAAAACAATCAGGAGGTAGTGTGGCAGCAACTTCATGGTCCCCCAAATACGTCTTCAACTGCGATACATGAAATATGGGATGTAGTCAGCTTCCTTTTGGCAGCAGCAGCCGGTAAGCAACAGGTTCCAACTTGTGGGTGATCTCAAACGGGCCAAAAAATCTGGACGCAAGCTTGACATTCAGCTTGCGGAAAAGAGTATGCTATCGATAAGGCTTAAACTTCACAAAGACACGATCACCCACATTAAACGAAACATCACGACGGTGCTTGTTTGCCTCCTTCACCATACGTTGTTGGGCACGTTCCAAATGATATTTCAAATTTCCCAAAATAAAATCACGGGCAGTCAATTCATCAGTAACAGTCTTAACTCGAATCTCCCCCGGTATGTATTGGGATAGGGTTGGAGGCTTCTGTCCATAGATAGCCTCAAAAGGAGTGCAACCCGTCGCTGAGTGAAAACTAGTGTTGAAACAGAATTCTGCCCACGAAAGCCATACAACCCAGTGACTAGGATGGTCAGCCACAAAACAACGTAAATAGGTTTCCAAACATCGATTCATCACCTCGCTCTGACCATCTATCTCCGAATGGTAAGCTGAACTCATGCGCAAATGAGTACCTGTAACCTTAAACAGTTCACTCCAAAAAGCACTGACAAAGATGGGGTCCCGATCTGAGATAATGGAACGGGTCACCCCATGTAAATGAACAACTTCCCGAGCAAAAGCCCCAGCCACCACCCGAGCTGTATAAGGATGAGTTAGTCTAATAAAATGGGCAGCCTTCGTCAAACGGTCCACCACCACAAGTATAACATCCAAGTGTTGTGAACGAGGTAGTCCCGTGATAAAATCCATACTAACATCCTCCCAAATGCGCTCTGGAATAGGAAGCGGTTGTAAAAGGCCTGTTGGAACTCGTGTATCAGCCTTACTCCGCTGACATATCAAACATTCTGCCACAATCTGTATTACAAAAGCCATCATTTTAGACCAATACACATTAGCAGCCAGCCTATGATACGTACGATACGCCCCAACATGTCCCCCTGAGAGTGTAGCATGAAACTCCTCCAACAAACGAGATACCCAAGGGGAAGGGGAAGGAATAGCAAGACGATCCTTAAAGTAGAGAACCCCATGTGCCAATGCAAAAGGACGAGAAATCTGCTTACCTGCCTCCAATGCACATATAATAGGCCCATACAAAACATCAGCATGAACAGCCGCCTGCAAGCGGTCCCACTCAACCCAACGTGGAATAGAAACAGCCCCACACTGCAACTCTGAATCTCGGCGAGGTAGGGCATCAGCAGCAACATTGGATGCACCTGACTTATACTCAATCACAAAATCAAAACCCAGCAACTTTGCTATCCAATACTGTTGTGCCGGAGAAACGACCGCTTGCTGAAATAAATGTTTAAGACTATGGTGATCTGTACGAACAACAAAACGACATTAAATAAGATAGGACCGCCAATGCAACAATGCAAGAACCAAAGCCATGAGTTCTTTCTCATAAGTGGACTTAAGCGAATTGCGAATGGATAAAGCTTTACTGAAATAAACAATTGGGCGTCGATTTTGCATTAACACAGCCCCCAAACCTCTGCCTGAAGCATCACACTCGATACAAAAAGGAATGGAAAAATCTGGAACTGCCAATACTGGGGCGATCGTGATTGCTCGTTGTAGAGTCTCAAAGGCAACTTGGGCCTCGACCCCCCAATTAAAACTGCCATCCGTCTCCTTACACAATAAGGATGTAAGAGGAAGCGTTATTTTCCCATAATCTTGGATGAAACGACGATAATACCCCATTGTCGACATGGCGAACTAATACAATTGGCTTCAGAATAATCACGAAGGCTCAATAGGTCACCGGAGATCGCCCAAGCCCACGGAGGCCCGTAACTCAATGGTCGAATCGAGTCAAGGAAGAAGAGCTCGCCCACGTGGGGGTAGCTCGACTGCGCAGCTCATCCAAGGAACTGTCCTCTACCCCGCGAGGACCTCGCTGAGGTTTGTCGTCACATAGCACCCGAAGATCATGCAAGACATTGAAGCTCGCCCAAGAGCCCACCTCCGAGCTTGCCTAGGAGCTCGCCCCGTAGTCTATTAGATCCCGATGGTTGCACTCTTTTTCCCTCCGTCCAGTTTATCCACAAGGGTGGTTTACGGTGAGGTTTTTAACGAGGCCCATCTAGTCTAAGGCATAGTAGTAGGATAAGGCACGGTATAGGGAGCAGTGTGAGGGACCAAGATGAAGGTTACGGACCTTCGTCAACACCGGAAACCAAATAGGCTCGTAAGGTGCCACCTCACACTTGCACACCTATAAATAAGACCTCTCTTGTACTATTCACACAATTCTAATACATTCCAATCATAATACTTTCTCTCTCTAAGCTCTCATTTCTCTCTCTATATTATATCCAAGAACATAAAATCTTAGATTATTGTTTGGTAGAATTAATACGATATAACGGCCACATAAATACATCGATTAGTAAATTCTATCAACAATTTGGCGCTAGAAGGAAGGTCGGCGGATCTAAAAAATAAAAAATTTCAAGAACAAAAAGTTAGGGTTTGTTTGAAGATTTGAAGATTTGAAGGTGTTCTTGATAAAACTCAAGAACACTTGAAGATGCACATACATATTCATTCCTTCGAACGAAAACCCAAATTTCCGGATGAAAATCTAAATTTCCAGATTTCCCAAATTCTGCCCGGAAAAAGTTTTCAAACGCACGCGTGTACTCGAATAAACCGGATTTCGGATAATTCGTTGCACGCAACTCTAGATGAAAACCCGGACAAAATTCACCCAAGCTGGCTGGAGACCATCACCTCGGCGACCTCCCCCCACCTTAGCGACCTGCTGCAAGTTACCCCCTCCAAAACCAAAAAATGGCTAAGGGACAGACCTCCGCAACTGTCGAAAAGTCGAAGGGGGGCGACCAGGACCAGGCCGAGGTGGAGACCTCGCGCCAGGTGGCGGAGACCTCGCGCCGACCTCCCCAGAAAAGCATTGCAGCTCCGCGACCTTCGCGAGTTGTAGTGACTCAGGAAGACTTGAGCCCTGCCCTGAGGGACCTATCCAACAACCCCGACGAGCTCCAGTGCACCATCGCAACTTTGCAGAGGTTGCAGCAGAGGCAGAACGACAAGCTCGCCCTAGTACCTAGGCGAGCTCCAGCCGAGACCAGGGAGCAGGCGAGGCCCACTCAGGGCACCCAGACCCGTGGGGAGTATAACACTCTCCCCACCGAGCAGGAGGCGAGCTCAGCCCAAGCCCGCCAACACCAATAACGGGCCGGAAAAACCAAGGTGGTGGAGGAGCCTGCCCCATACACCGGGCGAGCTTCGGCCTACACCGAAGCGTCCGACACCCACCAATCGACGAGGAGGGAGGTCCTCCAGGGCAGATTGGGGCCCAGGTACGGAGAGAACGAATAAATAGCCACCCCGATCACATCCCACGGGGGAGATTCAGACCTGCAGCCGTGCAGGTCCGCCCATGAACGATTGAGAAGGCCTGCCGCCGACAGGTTGGGCCCCCATGGCGGACGCCAATTCCAGCCCGTCACTGAGAGGTCACCCCAGAGTGAGGCACCTCGGGGATGTGCATCCACGAGATGCACGACCTTCGAGCAACCTCCGCCGGAGGTGACCCGCGATGACGAGCTGGCCTCGCTAAAAAAGGCCGTCGAAATGCTACAAACACAAGTAGCGGCCAAGTCTGGCGGACCTGACGCCACGACTCTCCCCATCTCCCCATTGGCACCCACCATCCTCCGGGCACCTGCCCAGAAAAAGATACAATTTTCGGTGATATCTACGTACGAGGGCGAATCCGACCCGAAAGTCCACCTGGCCAAGTACGCGGACTTTATGATTTCAGTGGGCGCTACTGACTCTACCCAGTGCCGAAATTTCCCGCTGACCTTAGGGGATCGAGCCCATCGCTGGTTCTCGTCGCTTGCCCCGGGGTCGATCTGCTCATTTGGCCAACTCTCGCGGGAGTTCTTGGCCCACTTCTCCGGGTTTGGGTCCTACCTCACCCAGAAACACCGTCTCGCCAACATTCACCAAGGCGAGAACGAGACCGACCAGCAGTACCTGGAAAAGTTTGATAAAATACTGCTGGAGGGCGAGCCAGTGAGCGAGGATACCAAGGTCGTCGCAGTGATGGCCGGGCTCAGGAAGGGCACCGACCTCTGGAAGGAGATGCACCTCGCATGTCCGAACGCTTACAATGAATTCCGCCACAAGGCGGGGGTGTTCGTGGCTATGCAGGAGGCACTGCTGAAAGAAGTTGGTACCCCGGAGGAGAAGAAGCCATACGGGAAGAAGTCCGGGGGCACATACAAGGCCCTCCGGAACTTAAAGGCCTTTGGCGACGGGGATGAGCTCAAGGAAAAGCTCAACCAGGTCCTCACCGTCTCCGTCGACCACGTCTTCACAGCTGTCAAAGACAAGGCCCTGCTGGAGGAGCCGAGGCGGATCCGCCAGGACCGCACGAGGCTCAACCCCAACAAATACTGCGCCTACCACCAGACCATCGACCACTTCACCAGCGAGTGCAGAGACCTCCTCAAACAACTCTGGAAATTCTATGAGGATGGGAAGCTGGCCGAGTTAGTGAAGAAGGCCCCAGCTAAGAGGCCAAGGTTCGAGATGAGGGCTACCTCCGATGATGAGAATGAGGAAGCAGACCAACCTAGTCCCCAGAACAGACGGAGGGCACCTCCCCAACCTCAGCAAAACATGGAGCCCACCCGAGAACTCTTGGTTCTCGAGGAGGAAATCAGGACTGCCGAAGGTCTCCAGGACGGGGGATCCTCCATGTCCAAGAGAAAGAGAAAGGCCGAAATCCAGGCCGTGAACTAGGTCCAGGAAGGCAGCTCCGGCTCCAGGTCCATCGCACAGCTTACTGATGAGCTGACATTCTCCTCGGTGGACCTGGAGGGGGTACTGACGCCCCACAACGACTCGTTGGTGATAACCGCTAACATCATGAATGTCCGAGTTCACAGGTTACTTGTGGACACCGGCGCATTCACCAACATTCTCTTCAAATCAACCTTGGATGCCTTAGGTGATTTTGAGTCGTATATGGAACCTAGCAATGCTAGGATAGTGGGGTTCGGAGAGGCTGTAACCGTCCCCCTAGGTAGCATTAGGTTGAGCGTCCAACTTGTATCGGCCGAGGACCCGGAGCGGAGGCTGACTAGGCTCATAGATTTCCTAGTTGTTGACCAGCAGTCCTCCTACAACGGGTTCCTTGGCCACCCGTTTATTAATGAATTCAAAGTGGCGTGTTCGACCTACTACTACTCTTTAAAATTCCCAACCCCAAAAGGTGTCAGAACTGTAAAGGGTGACCAGAAAAAGGCCCGAGAATGTTTACTCCAAATCAAAGACAGCCGGGTTAAAAAGTTTGTTACGCAGGTCCACATCCTTGAAGAAGATGTACAGATTCTAGAAGACGAGCCAAATATCCTAGACATCATCTCGGTCGAAACTGAGATGATGGAGGTAGGCGATTTGTCGGAAATCAACCAAGGCACAGGACCTGTGCAAGACACACAACCGGCACCAATGGAGGGATTGGAGGAGACCCAAGCGTTGGGACCTGCGCAAGTGTCGGGACCTACGCAGGGACAGTAACCTGCTCCCATGGAGGTGGTTGACGAAGCCCAAGGTGGGGGACCTGCGGGAGGTCAAGAACCAACACCCATGGACGTTGACCCAACTCCCCAGGTCACCACACCATCCCAAGTTGACAGACCACCAGAGGTATTGACAGTTGATGAACCCGCCAGAGCTGAGAGCCAACCTGATGACCTCGAACAGCACATAGGTCACGAACCTGCGCAGATGTCACAAGAGGAGTGGGACGAGTTCATCAGCGACCCGAGGTGGAAAAATCAAAAGAGGAAAGCTACCCCCATGGAAGAATTGACGGCACTCCCGGTGGACCCGGAAAGAGACTTAGAACTTTTCATTGGTTCCGAGTTACCTGAACCATACCGGTCAAGGATGGAACTGTTCTTGATGTCCAATCTGGACGTGTTTACCTGGTCCCACGAAGACATGACAGGGATCCCGTTGGAACATGCTTGCCACAGACTTAACATAGATCCGACGAGGAGACCCGTACACCAAAAACGAAGAAAATATGGACCAGACAAATACGCAGCTCTGACCGTCGAGGTGGAGAAGTTGCTGGACAACAAACTAATCAAAGAAGCTTTGTGCCCGCAGTGGGTCGCAAACCCCATCCTGGTAAAGAAACACAATGGGACGTGGAGGCTATGCATCGATTTCACGGACCTGAAGAAAGCATGTCCGAAGGATAACTTCCCACTACCTCACATCGATCAGCTGGTAGATAGCACCGCAGGCCATGAGATGATGATGTTCATGGATGCTTTTGCGGGCTATCACCAGATAGCTCTGCACCCAGATGACCAGGAACACACGGCGTTCTACACCAACAAAAACATGTATTGCTGGGAAAGGATGCCGTTCGGACGCATCAACGATGGGGCCACCTAACCAAAGGTTGGTGAATAAAATGTTCGACCAACACATTGGCGAATCCATGGAGGTATACGTAGATGACATAGTTGTCAAGAGTCTAAGAAAGGAGGACCACCTGGACCACCTAAAATAGACCTTCGACATACTACGCCACTACAACATGAAGTTAAACCCCAAGAAAACCAGCTTCGGCGTGCATTTGGGAAAGTTCCTGGGGCACCTGGTTAGCCAGCGAGGAATCGAGGTCAACCCATTCAGGTCCAATGCATAATTGAGATGGGTGTACCCGATTCTGTGCAGAAAATCCAGAGATTAACCGGGTGCATGACAGTCTTGAACAGATTCATCTCCAGGTCTGGTGATCGAAATCATCCGTTCTTCGAGGCAATTAAGGCAAACACGTGAAGGTACAAGGAGGCGGCCAAAGCTAACAAGCTCCACCTTAAAAACCACTTCGTGTGGACAAGTGAATGCCAGCGAGCCTTCAAAGACATCAAAACATACCTGGCAGATACGCAGGTCCTGTCAAAGCCGATACCTGGAGAGAAGCTGTATCTATACCTAGCAGCGTCGGAGGTGGCCATCAGCTCCGTCCTGGTCCGAGAAGAAGCGAAAACACACCTACCAGTGTACTATGTAAGCCAAGTCTTACACGAAGCTGAGTTGCGATACACCCCAACAGAGAAGCTGGCTTATGCACTGGTGATGAGTGTTAGAAAATTGAGGCCTTACTTCTTTGACCACCCGGTAGAAGTGTTGACAACGTTCCCACTACGTCAGATACTACAACGCCCAGACACCGCCGGACGCCTGCTGAAATGGTCACTAGAGATCAGCCAATATGGTATAACCTACGCACCCCGAACAACGATCAAGGGACAAATGCTTGCTGACTTTATCGTCGAGCTAACTTTCCCTCAAGATCCGACGAGGGGCCGTATAGCTCCGTGGCATCTCTACGTCGACGGATCATCAACCAGCGTGGCAGCAGGCACCGGCGTGGTCCTGATCAGCCCAGACAGATAAGTCTTCACCTCCGCAATCCGGTTCTACTTTCGAGCAACCAACAATGAGGCGGAGTACGAAGCTTTGATAGCTGGACTTAGGCTATCATTAGCTGTGGGGGCAACCAATCTTCAAGTTTCCAGAGATTCCCAGCTAATAATATCCCAAGTCCTGGGGGAGTATGAGGCGAAAGACCAGCAGATGATGATCTACCAGAAGATAGCCGCGCATCTGATCTCGATGTTTACGCAAGTCTACATCAATCAGATACCGCGACTATAAAACACACAAGCAGACGCCCTAGCCCGGTTAGCTACCAGTAATGGCGAAGTCGAATTCACGGAGGTTGTAATCACCACACTGAAAAACCCCTCGACGTTCGATTACAAGATAAATCAAACGTCGAGTGGGGGGCAGGAGGACAGTGAAGATGGTGAAGATTGGTGCACTCCAATCCAAAAATATTTAACAGACAGAACAACCCCCGTGGACACTTGGGAAGCTAGCCGGCTAGTAAAGCAAGCTGCCAGATATACGCTGCTGGATGGCCAACTTTACAAACATGGATTCTCTCTACCCCTGCTCAAATGCCTAACCAAAAAACAGGGGTCCGAAGTGTTAGAAGAAATCCACGAAGGAATTTATGGGAGTCATGCTGGGGGGCAAGCATTGGCATATAAGACGATCAGGCAGGGTTACTATTGGCCCACTCTTCGCAAAGATGCCATCAGCTTCGCACGAAGGTGCCGAAAGTGTCAACTTTTCGCACCTAACATCCACTCATCAGCCAACCAACTGAAGTCGGTTTTTAGCCCATGGCCTTTCGCAAAATGAGGTATCGACTTGATCGGCCCATTTCCACCTGGTAGAGGCGGTGTAAAGTTTACTGTTGTAGAAGTAGACTACTACACTAAGTGGGCTGAGGCCAAAGCTCTCACAACAATAACGCAAGAAAGAATGATCGGCTTCATATGGAAGAACCTGATGTGCAGGTTCGGAGTTCCGCAGTTGATCATCACAGATAACGGAAGGCATTTCGACGGTCAAAAGTTGAGAGACTTCTGTAGTTCATGGAACATCAAGAAACACTACTCAACTCCATACCATCCACAGTCGGACGACCAGGTCGAGGCGGTGAACAAAATCCTGAAACACATATTGAAGCTCCGCCTCGAGGAGAAGAAAGAGAGCTGGGCAGACGAACTCCCAGAGATCCTGTGGTCCTACAGAACTTCCTATAAAGCCAACACCGGAGAGACCCCATTTGCCCTAACCTTCGGGACTGAAGCCGTAGTCCCGGTCGAAGTTCAGAACAAGACTTGGAAGGTGGTAGGATATGATGACGAAAAGAATGACGAAGCCCTTGCAGTGGAAAAAGACCTGATCGAAGAGACCAGAGCTTCGTCAGAAATGAAGAACGCCACCTACAAGCGTAGAGCAGAGAAGTACTACAACTCCCAGGTCCGAGACCGAAAATTTAAGGTCGGAGACCTGGTGTTGAAAAAGAAATTGATGGCCCCACCAGGTGTATTCGGTTCAAACTGGGAAGGACCGTTCCGGGTCACCGCAGCCTGGCCAAACGGCCCCTATGACCTCGAAGACGCAGAAGGCAACGCCTCGTCATACACTTGGAGTGCGGCCTACCTAAAAAAGTTCTACCAATAGAGTAGAATTCTGTAATAGACTAGTCAAAGGTTCGCATCAGAAATGTTAATAGCAACCAGTGTAAATTACGTTGCCATGAAAAGTTGGGAAGTTTTGTGAAATCAGAAAAATTCCCCAAGTGTTTGGACCTGCGTAGCCCGCCAACTAAGCGAGCTAACCCAGGTCGCCCACTACTCAAAGGAGCTCACCAGCCCCAGCTCGCTAAGTGTCCGAGATTTCGTAATGCGTAAGGACCAAGGTCCCAAACGTTGTAATCAGAAAGCTCGAAGGCAAAGGCCAAAGTGCCCAAGGTAGCGAATGTACCCTTCTCAAAGGGTGGCCAAGCACCTACTGCCTCAAGTTAGAAAAATTCGCGATAAAGATGAAAAATGTCTAAGGCAAGGTTCTTGAAACCCGACTGCCCAACGTGAATTAAACAAAGTACAACTCGCTACCCCAAGTGGTTTAAGACGAGTTATTCGCGGCCCTAACTGGTGTAAGACGAAGAATATGTACTCTAAAAGCCGAGGTACAATTCGTAGTCGTAAGTGACGTAAAATGAACGATTCGCTTCTCAAAGTAGAGTAAGACGAACAATTAAGTACCCATAAAATAAATAAAAATGAGCTATCTAAAAATTATAACTTAAAGCACAGAAATGTAAGTAAAAAGAGTTAGACAAAAAATACTCGATTTATATCCAAAAGATACTTAAGAAATTTTCAAGTAAAAAACACTTGAAAAAATCCTAAGTATGAGTAGTGGTACTAGTCACAAAGGCCGACTAGCTAGCCATCTTTGAACTACAAAAAGCTCCTTCTGGGCGAGCTGCACGTGCCCGGCGAGCTACATCTACTTAAACAAAAAATCAGAAACTACAAAACGGAGCTCCTTCTGGGCAAGCTCCGCAGCCCGACGAACTACAACCACTTGCAAAAATGTAGACAGAAAAGCAAGAAAAAAAGGCCTAAGCATCCGGGGCCGCGGGGATAACTGGATCGGACGGAAGAGTGAGCTCGACTTCAGTAGTGATGTTACCAGTGAGCCCAGTAGCGTCGAACTCGCCTATGTTCACCATTGCTTCCCCACAAACCTCTTGCATCTGCTCCATGGTGGGGATAGTCCGCACCTCCTCATCGGCGACCTCGTCTTCGCCAATGTTCAGCTCCGGCACCGAGATGGTCTTGATAACTTGAAAGCACGTCGGCACAAAGTCAAGGGGAATGCCGAGCTCGGGGAGGTCGCCAACGTCCAGCTCGGTGCCATCGGGGAAGGGAACCCGGTCCAGGCAGGCTTAGAAGTCTCCCACCACAGCCTCGACCTCGTCGTCCTTGTGGGCTCAGGCCCACCAAAGGGTTGGCAGGACCTCAGCGTAGCATTGGACACATCCTTTGTCCGAGGCCTCGGCCCTCACAGCCGTCAGATCCGGCGAAGAGGACGCAAGATTCCGTAGCTCGACGACTTCATTGGTCTTCATCTCCAGCTCGGCTCTCAACCTCGCACACTCGGTGTCGGAGCTCTTCACCAGGCCCCGCTGCAGTGCGAGGTCCTTCTTGGTAACCTCATGCTCGCTGACCTCCCGTGTGAGCTTGGCGGCGAGCTCATCCTCCTTGGCCTTTATTTTAGCCTCTGCCTCTTGCTCGAGCTTGGCGAACTTGCGTTGAAGATCCTCCAGCTGCTTTAGGGCACCCTGCTCGGCAGCCAAAAATGCCTCGGCCCTTTTCTCGGTGAGCTGCGCCTGCCTCTTCACCTTGTCAGCAGTGTCCGCCAAGGCCAGCATCCTTTTATTCCCGTCGGAGCGACCTACCTCCAGCTCGGTGACCTGCTCCAAAGCCTTCTGGTTGGCGAGCATTAATCTACTCACGTGGTGAGCCGAGAGGAGGAGGTTCTCCTTCAGGTCCTGACTGTTGATAGTCGCCACCAGCGGAGCCGTCCAGTGCCTCGGCATCTCGCTCACAGTGTTCTGGACTAGGCCCGGATGGAGGCTCTGCATCGACGTTAGGGAGCGAGATCGCTCGAAGGCATGCAGGGCCTCATGACGGTTCGGGAAGGTGATGAGGGCATAACTACGAGATCAAAACAGATAAAAAATGTTAGAGAAATGAAAAACAATCATGACGAAGACCCAGGGAGGTGAGCTACTTACTGAACTCGGTCGGGGTCCCAACCAAGAAGCGTGTCGTCATTAGCTCGCACACCAAACGGAGACGGCGAGGGGGGCAAACTCTGAATGGGCGTAGCCGCCAGCGGAGCAGTGGATTGAGCGGATCCTCCCTGCCCGGACCTCACTGAGACTCTCTCAGCTCGATTGGAGTCCTCGTCAACCAGACCAGTATACCTGGTCCTTTTGTGAGCTTGTGGGTCCTCGTCACCCACTCGGGACCCGTCTCCCCGATGAAGGCCTCTTTTCCCTTGACCTCGCACAGGAGCTGCGCCAGCTCACCCGCCACCTCGATTGGTCTTGGCTACCTCTTTGGCCTTGGATTTTGCGGGGACCTTTGCTTGCTCTTTCGGAGCCCCCGATCCTTCTGCCTCGCCCTTCTTGGAGGTGAGCTCCGCCTCTTTACTCGCCTCCAGTGCGAGCACCGACAGCGGGGCGAGCCTATTGGGGCGAGTTGGGCTCATTTCAAAGCGCTGCTTGACAATTTGATATGCCTCGGGAACCTCAACGATGGGAAAGGCGATGAAGCTACAGCCTGCACAAAAATTGGAAACATTAGTATCTCGGGCGAGCTACCCCCCTATGGGCGAGCTCCCAAAGAGTTGCGAACCTGGGAGCTCGGGACCCTGGATGGCCAGGTGGTGCGCTTGCACAGGTGGGCGATCTGCCTATCCTTCTCGTTTCTCAAACAGAAAATGGCACGCACCACATCGAACTCGATTGATATCTTGGGCTTGCCCCTGCTAGACTTGTGGCGCTTCGGAACTGCAAGAAGAAAGGAAATTAGATTAGTAAATCTAATTCAACCCACGCACACCGAATCAGGCGACCTACTGCTAGCTTCCCCGTATCCCTCTGGAGTGGGAATACGACCACCTCGCCCGTGGAACGTGCTAGAAGCTCGCCAGTCTCCACCTATAAAGAAAAACTGCTCCTTCCAGTCACGGACTTTGTTTGGCAAGTCCCCGAGGAATTTCTCTCCCGGGCGAGCTTTCAGGTAGTAGTATCCCGCGCCATCCTTCGCCTGCTTGGTAACAGTGAAGAGCTCGCCCAGGTCCGCCGATGTCATCGCATTCTCGTAACCCTCCAACCCGAAGATGGATAACGCGGCGAAAAGATTGCTCCATGCGTTCGGAGTGAGCTGAGTGATGGCCAAGTTATTGTCGGTGAGAAACTGGCTGATGATCGGGTGCAACGGCAATGTGAGCCCAGCCCTAAGTACGTCGACATTCAGGGCAGTTAACCCCTCGGGAGGCGCGTCAGCCCGCTCATTCTTCACTGGGGCATACATGAAGATGTCTAGCGGAATGAGATATTTCCTACGAATGAGAGGAAGGTCGCACTCATCGATGAGGCTCACCACCCTACCAGCTCTATAATCAGATGGGGCGACTTTCTCTAGGTCGGCGGGGTCGGCGGGGAGTACCCGGTCCAGGCAGGGGAAGCTCGCCGCGTACTCGGTGACTTACTCGTCCCAGTCGAAGGGATGAACGACCTCGGCGGGGACCTAATATTCGACTAACTGGGGCTCCGGGAAACCAATGCGGCGGAACTACTCGAGCGTAACTTCCTCCAGGTCGCCGCCCTCCTTGGTGGCTTTCTTATCGGTCTCCTCAGGCTCTTCGTTGCCACTAGCAACCCTTTCCTCTTGGGCGACCTCATCGCCTTCCTCCCATACCTCGTGGTACACGGCGCTGGAGGCTCCTTCCTCCGGGTTAGGGCGCACCTCGCTGGGTAGCTCGCCGGAGACCTGGCGAGCTACCGAGGTCGCCTCGGAACTGGAACCAATCTCCACATACGAGATCGGAGGAGGAGGCTCATTCTCAACCATCGGTTGCTTCTCGGGATTACGGTTCGATGGGGTCCTACTTGATTCATGAGTCGACATAGTCAAGGAAAAGATTGAAAGGTTCTAAGGGCAGTCCGAAGTCTGGAGTCACCGGAGTCACGGTACAGTTTCGATCGGGGAAGTTCAAAGGTTACCGGATATGTTCAAAATTTCCAGAAACTCAAAGAAATCGAAGGAAAAAAGAGAAGAAAGGAAGACGAAACGAGTTTTCTACCTTGAGAAAAGCCAGAAACTTCATCGGATGCACGGGTGCCGTTCGCCGGAAGTTGCTCTGAAAACTCGAAAGGGGAAAAGTGAGGAATGAACTCACCTTCCCCCATTTATAGGCATCGGGGCGAGGTGCGATTTTCAGAAAGTACAAGGGCCTCTTCGCAAAGAATTTGAAAGTTGTCATTATTGAGGGTGGGAACCGAGGCCTCAAAAGGCATGCACGATGCCTGGGATCCCGCATCACGTCGACCGAGACAACCGCCATGGCGGAGCTCACCCGCCAGCTCTGCACTTGCCCGAGGATAGTTCGCCAGGGTTCGAGTTCTCCAGCTCGCCCGCATATTTGACGAAGTCATGATGCATGCGAGCTGGGGGGCAAATGTTGACATGGCGAACTAATACAATTGGCTTCAGAATAATCACGAAGGCTCAATAGGTCGCCGGAGATCGCCCAAGCCCACGGAGGCCCGTAACTCAATGGTCGAATCGAGTCAAGGAAGGAGAGCTCTCAAGGGAGCTCACCCACGTGGGGGTAGCTTGCCTGCTCAGCTCGTCCAAGGAACTCGCCTCTACCCCGCGAGGACCTCGCCGAGGTTTGTCGTCACACAGCACCCGAAGATCGTGCAAGACATTGGAGATCGCCCAAGAGCCCACCTCCGAGCTTGCCTAGGAGCTCGCCCCGTAGTCTATTAGATCCCGATGGTTGCGCTCTTTTTCCCTCCGTCCGGTTTATCCACAAGGGTGATTTACGGCGAGGTTTTTAACGAGGCCCATCTAGTCTAAGGCATAGTAGTAGGACGAGGCACGGTATAGGGAGCAGTGTGAGGGACCAAGATGAAGGTTACGGACCTTCGTCAACACCGGAAGCCAAATAGGCTCGTAAGGTGCCACCTCACACTTGCACACCTATAAATAAGACCTCTCTTGTACTATTCACACAATTCTAATACATTCTAATCATAATACTTTCTCTCTCTAAGCTCTCATTTCTCTCTCTATATTATATCCAAGAACACAAAATCTTAGATTATTGTTTTTTAGAATTAATACGATATAACGGCCACATAAATACATCGATTAGTAAATTCTATCAACACCCATTAGTCCCAAAAATCCGAGAACACCCTTCGTAGATCGAGGAATTGGACATCGAAGAGCTGCTGCCACCTTATTCGGATCCATCTGCACACTTTTCGCAGACACTATATGACCCAAATATTCGATTGAAGTTTGAGCCCAAGAACACTTTTTGGGGTTAACCACAAAAGAAGCAGATGCCAAAATACCCAAAACTTCACGCAAATGTAGAACATGAGAATTCCAATCAGCACTGTAAACCAAAATATCATAAAAAAAATACCAAAATAAACCGACGAAGTATGGGACGAAACAAATCATTCATGGTCGCCTGAAATGTCAAAGGAGCATTCCGAAGACCGAAAGGCATAACCATGAACTCATAATGACCCGAATGTGTTCGAAATCCAGTTTTAGGAATATCTTCTGGAGCTATCCGAATCTGGTGATACCCAGCCCATAAGTCCAACCGAGTAAACTAAGCTGCCCCATGCAATTCATCCAAAAGCTCTTGAATAACCGGAATCGGATATTTATCAGGAATAGTCAGCTTATTCAACTCCCTATATTCCACACAAAACCGCCAACTGTCATCCTTCTTATGCACCAATAAAACTGGACTTGAATAAGGGCTCGAACTAGGCTGAATCAATCCAACAAAAAGCATATCAGCCACCAATCGCTCAATCTCATCCTTTTGAGCAACGCTGTATCGATAAGGTCTAACAAACACTGGAGCACTCCCTGGATACAAAGGGATACGGTGATCACTCTCCCTGGAAGGTGGAAGACTGGGAAGTGGCGAAATGACCTGTGGAAACTCCTCTAACAATTGTTGGATATCCTTTGGAAAGTCTGTCTCTGACCGGACTCCAAGTTCAGTTGGCCATAGCAACCAAGCAGAATTAACATCGACTAATTTTAGAGAAGCAGCTGCGGAAATCTGCTTACAGGCGAGGCCGGGAATCCCACGCAAATACTTCTGTTCTCCCTCCCATGTGAAAGTCATAGTCATGGCAGCCCAATTCGCTCTGACTTCCCCCAATAGCACAAGCCAAGAAACTCCCAAAATAATATCAACACTACCCACCGAAAATAAATAAATAGTGACATGAAACTGAGAAGGGCCAACAGTAATAGGAATAGATTGAATAAGTCCTGAAGTTGTAACATTTTTACCATCACCTAAACAGACAAGAAGTTCGGCCGAAAAATCACATGACAGAGAAAGGGCAGTAGCAATACGAGGAGAAAGAAAACAGTGAGTTGCACCACTATCAGTCATCACCGCAACCTTCATGCCCATAATAGTCCCCCACAATTTCATTGTCTGAGGGCCATCAAAACCACATGCTGTTGCAGCAGAAAGTTGTAAAGCATTCAAGTCAATTCCGTCCAACTCCTGGGCAGCCTGCAGATCTGTAATGTCTCCTAAATCAGGCTCTACATCATCATCCATAATAACCATCACTCGTAAAGTGCGATTTGTGCAAATATGCAAAGGAGAATATGGCTCTTTACACCAAAAACAGAGGCCCTTTGCGCGTAAATCCCTGTACTCAGATTGGGACATGTGGCGGGTGTGGCGCTGTGAATTGACAGAAGAAGTGGAGTTCATAGAAGGCTGAGACGTGGAGGAAGAGCCTGAAGCCTTCAATGTATCGGGAGGTTTAGAAGATTGAGCCATGGACGGATTAGAACCAATCACACCGGTGGAAAGTTGATAGGTCGGGTGGGTGTACGATCGACCTCCAGGAAGAAACGACCCTGCTGGGATTGTTGTCGGTTAGAAGTAGCAAGACTGGTGCCTGCGATCTCCCTCTCAATTTCGCGAGCAGTGTGCATCGCAGAATTAATGTCCTCTGCATCGCGCGAGCGGAGACGAAGACGGATATCATAACTCAACCCATGAAGAAACAGACCAAGGGCATCATGTTTTGAGATAGTAGGAACCTCTGATAACTTAGTAATGAAGTGATCCACGTAGGCATCCACGGTCCCTGTTTGACGCGTGAGAGCCAGTGTCTCGCAAGGGTTTGCACGCGGATAGTCGTCGTAACGGCGGAGAAGTTCCAATGTGAATTTTTTCCAACTGAGAGTAGGTGAATCTGAAGAAAGCCATTGCAGCCAGTGCAAAGCGGGACCTTCCATAGCAATTAAGGCATACTCTAATTTCATGTCCTCTGGAGTATTATCAACGCGGAAGAATTGTTCAGCTCTAGCAATCCAGGCCGATGGATTCTCACCTGAGAAAGAGGGTAATTCTAACTTGGCCAGTGAAGAGGGCGTAGACACTAGCGGTACTGGTGCTGGTGTTCGTGGGCAACAGTGATGGTTAATATCACCGTCCACCGAAGATGCAGTGTCCATTGCGGGACCCTTCCCGCGAGCTATGGAGCGCACGAGGTCGCGGATCTCATCCAACCTTTGGCGCAAGGAAGAAACAGAAGAATTGATGGAGATATCAGTTTTCATCGAATCAATATCAACCCGAAGCGTAGACACCCCAGTCCCCAAGTCTGAAACTGTGGCCTCTATCGTGTCCACCCTAGCCTTGCTGCGAGTCATGGTGGATGGCAGGTTCGGACCAAATTGATGGAATGAAGAAGAATCACAGAGAATTACAATACAATAACCACCAGGAAGAACTTCATGTTCCAAGCCAAAACGGCCGAATTCCAAATTATACAATAATAACCACCTATTAGACTCTAAACCATAATATATATATAGTCCCCTTAGGCCCAAGGCCAACTACAACATAAGCCCATAATTAAAAATATAACAACAACAAATATAAATAAAATAGCAGCAATATGTTTATATCTCATTCTCTTTCCGTGATCGCCTTTTGTAAACCATATCCGTATCAAATGCGCAACTCATCCTCTGTCCACTTTGACCCCAACATAGGACAAACTTGATCTCGAAATTTCAAAGAATGTACTAGTGAGCTAGCATTATTATTCATGGATCAAAGGTCTATCAAGGCTCATAAAAACTTAGGGCATCAGTCTACCAAATCCATCCTTAAAAGGTCACACCTAGAACCTGAAAACGAGGCCCAAGGCCTCAACACAATAGAGGAAGTCAATGCCCAAGGCATCCACCTCATGACCTTGTGAGAACCAAGAAGACCTCGTCGTCAACGACGTTCGACCTAGGATGGCTAGTCGGGACCTCACAGATCCGTTGGACATCAGCGAGATCTAACAAAGTCCAGAGAAGATCACCTCATTGACCTCACATAATCTGGGGAAACAACAACGAGTCACCCTCGAAGACCTCAGACCTCGACACTCAAGACGACTTCCAAGGACTAATCATCGGAAAGACTAAAGATTCAAGTAGTATCAAATAGAGAATCCTCATAGAATCAACATGTTATAGCACACTCTAAAAAGTATATGTCTGGACTAGAGATGATCTCCTATGAACGTTTAGTTGTCCTCAACCTATTGGATCGAGTCCATCTTGTACAGAAAATACAGTTCAATCCTTATAAAAACCTTTAATGCATGGATTAGAACATGATATTCGACTAACACAAAAAAAAAATTGTAATAAATGATCACTAACTTGCTCAAATTTACACAGACATGACATATCTCTCTCCCATTTTTTTAGTATTAATGTTCTTTAGAGTTTAATATCTTCAAAACAATTTATCTTCAATTATACATATTTATCTGTTCTCCCCCTTCTCTCCAGATTTAATTTTAACTAGCGATATTGCTTATCCTACTGCATTTACACTGGTCACCTTGAAATTCAACCGCTCACAAATTTATCCAATTGATTCGCTTCTTTCCTCTTTTTCGCTCAGATCAGCATAGTTGCTATTTCTTTCTTGTTTGTTCAACCCCATAAAATTTCCTCCTTATTTTTTTTTTTTTTTGCACACAAGATGTTTGTTTAATTGCTTCAATGGCTTTCTCTTCTTGCCTGAGGTGTCACCCGTGGGTTTACTCCCACAATCTGAACCAGCATCAGATTTCACATCCCGCGAAAGTAATTTCATCCCCATTTTCACGCAATTCCGCAAAACCGCAGTCGAAGCTCTCCGTTGCCGTTTCCTCAGGAGCTTCAAACACTTTACTTTCTCCGGATTTTTCTCCGAAGCAACTTCTGGATATCCTCCGCCACCAAGACGATGAAGTATCGGCCCTTCGCCTCTTCCAGTGGGCCGCGAAGCAGCCAAATTTTGTGCCGACTTTGCCTATGTACGAGGAAATACTTCAAAAGTTAGGAAATGCGGGGTCTTTTGATTCCATCAGGCAAGTGCTGGATGATTTAAAGCTTTCGGAAATTGTAGTTGTTGAGAGCACTTTCTTTATTTTGATAGATAGTTACGCGAAATTTGAGTTATATGATGAAGCTGTTGGTGTTCTTGATTTGATGAAGAATGAATTTAGAGTAACCCCGGGAACCCACACCTATAACTCTTTGTTGAATGTTCTTGTTGATGGAAACAAGTTGGTACTTGTAGAGAGTGTGCATTCTAAGATGCTGAATAATGGTGTAATGCCTGATGTTTCGACTTTTAATATACTGATAAAGGCCCTCTGTAGGGCGCATCAAATAAGGCCCGCGATTTTGATGATGGAGGAGATGGCTAACTATGGTTTAGCACCAGATGAGAAGACTTTCACAACTATAATGCAAGGTTATATTGAGGAAGGCAATTTAGGGGGAGCATTAAGGGTTAGAGAGCAGATGATTGCAGCTCAATGTCCATGGAGTAATGTGACGATAAACGTGTTGATCAATGGGTTCTGCAAAGAGGGGAGGGTAGAGGAAGCTTTGATATTCGTTCAAGAAATGGTTAACGAGGGGTTTTCTCCTGACCGATTCACTTTCAATACTTTGATAAGTGGTTTGTGCAAAATGGGGCATGTGAAACATGGTATGGAGATATTAGATTTGATGCTTCAAGAGGGCTATGACCCCGATGTTTTCACTTATAACACTTTGATATCGGGACTTTGCAAATTGGGGGAAGTAGAAGAGGCTATGGAAGTTCTTAATCAGATGCTTTCTAGAGATTGTTCTCCAAATGCTGTCACTTATAATGCCATAATTAGCACCTTATGTAAAGAGAACCAGGTGGAAGAAGCTACTGAGCTAGCTCGTGTTCTTACTAGCAAGAATATTCTACCTGATGTTTCCACGTTTAATTCCCTCATACAAGGTCTTTGCTTAACCAGCAACTTCAGCACAGCAATGGAAATATTCTACGAAATGAAGACAAAAGGATGCCAACCGGATGAATTCACCTACAACATACTGATTGACTCCCTTTGTACCAAAGGAAAGCTTGATGAAGCCCTGAGACTTCTTAAAAGCATGGAATCAAGTGGCTGTCCTCGAAGTGTAATTACATTCAACACACTAATCGATGGGTTCTGCAAAATCAAGAAAATTGAGGAAGCAGAGGAGATATTTGATCAGATGGAGCTCCAAGGGGTGTCTAGAAATGTTGTCACATATAACACTCTTATTGATGGTCTCTGTAAATGTAAGAGGGTGGAAGAAGCTGCTGAGCTGATGGACCAGATGATAATGGAAGGGTTGAAACCTGATAAATTTTCTTACAACTCCTTGCTTTCTTACTTCTGCAGAGAAGGTAACATTCAAAAGGCAGCAGATATTGTTAGGACAATGACCTCGAATGGGTGTGAACCAGATGTGGTGACGTATGGAACCTTAATTCAGGGACTGTGTAAGGCTAGTCGAGTCGATGTTGCAACGAAGCTGCTGAGGAGTATACAGATGAAAGGAATGGTTTTGACTCCACATGCTTACAATCCAGTAATACAAGCACTTTTTAGGAGGAAAAGAGTGAAAGAAGCAGTGAGACTGTTTAGGGAAATGGAGGAGAAGAGCGATCCTCCTGATGCTGTGTCGTATAAAACTGTTTTTCGGGGGCTTTGTTCTGGTGGGGGTCCGATTGGGGAAGCTGTTGATTTCGTTCTTGAAATGACAGAGAAAGGATACCTACCGGAAGTTTCCACGTTCTATATGCTGGCTGAGGGGCTTTGTGCTTTAAACATGGAGGAAACTCTGGTAAAACTGATTGACAAAGTGATGGTGAGAGCTAAGTTTTCTGATAATGAGGTTGCCATGATTAAGGGGTTCCTTAAAATCCGAAAATTCGAAGATGCTTTGGCCTCGTTTGGCCGGGTTTTGAACAGCAGAAAACTCAGGAAGGGTTACTGGTGATTCATAGAAGGGGTGTATGGCCTTTGAGTTTTTTAGAGAAGGGAAACAAACACGTATGAAATTGTGAGTCTTATTATGTATTGGAACATGAAAGAGGTTTTGTTTCTTATTTAACTAGATAGGTAGAATTCAGTTATTGATGTGATTCGTTAGGTTATTTTGATGTCAACTTTTTGCTTTGTTGTGGATGTTCAATCGGGGAGGGGTTGAGTTTGAAAGAATTTTGTCGAGCTGGAATTGGTAAAAAAACAAAAGTGAAATTAATTCTTTTAAAAATTATAGATATACATGAAATTAAGAAAGATACTATAGTGTGGATTTAGATTGTTAAAGTTAATCACACGTTTGTTGGGGGTTGTAAATGAGTCGAGTCGACTCGCAATTTACGAGTCGCTCGACTCGTAAAAAGATCAAAATCGATTCGAACCAAATCGAGTCGAGTTTGAGTTCGAGCTACTTGAGTAGTTCTCGAGTTCGAGTTTATAAATACTCGGTTCGAGAGGCTCGTGAGCCTAATCGAGCTTGCACAATATTTAATATTTTTTCATTAATTTTTTATATGTAAATAAAGTTATCGAGCCGAGCCGAACTTGAATTTTAGCAAAAAAAAAAGAGCTAAAATATATTTAATATTTTATTTTATTAAAATAATAAAATTGTCGAGTCGAGCCGAACTCGAGCTAAAAAAATCAAATGCGATCGAGTTCGAGTATTGCTTTCGAGTCGAGTTTGAGCTTAGCAATACTCGTACCCATTTACACCCCTATTTGTTACTATATAACTCTATCTCCTCACAATTGAATCTGAGCAGCTTTGGTCAATGTTTGAAGACTTAGATTTTGATGGATGTGTGGTGTTCATAATATTCTTTGATATTTGTAATTGTTTTGTTTTCTTTCTTTGTAGAATAAAAGGCTTGATATGATACAACCAAGGTTTGAAATTTCGCAAAATTTCGCCGAAATTTCGGAAATTTGAGGGTACCGATATGAAAATTCACTTGAACGATTATTTTTCCAAAATTTCGGGAAAATTTCGAGAAATTTTGATTACTATATCGATATCGTTCCAGTGTAATTCAAAATGTGCAGATTATCGAGAAATATCGTGGAAATTTCGGTAATTTATCGGTCAAAATTTTGGGAAATTTCGGGAAATATTTTTTTTTTTCAATTCTCAATCCTCGGGACTTGGTACCATTATTGCTTAGACCAAGATGATCTTTCTTCTTTTACATTTGAGGCTCATAGGACATCATTTTGGTATTAGCTGTGTAATATTCAATAATTATGAACAATTGTTGTATCGTTTTATATTTCTTACGTATGTTTTCTTGATATGTTTGTTGTAAAATTCTCATTTTATTGAGATTTTAAGTTCAATTAATGTATTAAGACTAGTAATAATATTGTCTAAAATTTCATGTTAAATTTCCATCATTTTAATGAAATTTCCGTGAATTTTCTATTTTTTACTGATATCGATATTCGATATCGATATTTCCACCGATATATCCATAAATTTAGGGTACTGATATTTCCGTCGATACCGATATTTTCATCCTTGGATACAACACAATACAGTATCATACCAAAACTTTTTGGTCGGATTTAAAAATTATTTAAAGCATATAATATTTGATTAAGAGTATCAAGAATCTCACCATAATATAAAAAATCAAAATTAATGGTATTTTATTTTAATTATTATTAATATTTTTAACCCAGAATATCTTGATGAATTATTTGACATTTTCAATCAAATATTGGTATTTCAAAACAATTTTATGAATAATTTTCATAAAAAAATATCAATTTAGAATATTTTTATATTCTAATACCATTCGAAATTTCAATATCAATACGATATACAAAAATTTTGGTATCATATCAATATACCATTTACCAAACACACAACAAACAAAACGATTGAATCAAGTAGGCCACATCTACATCCATGTATCATTAATCACAAAAAATTAATAGTACCTCCGTTCACGAAAAACAAACTCAAATTTTTGCACGTAATTTAATATAATATATCAAAAGTTAATACGAGATATTCTCATTATTCATATCGGACCTCACAATATCCAAATGTGTTAAAATATACAAATGCGTTTCTAAAAAAGTTTTACAATCAAATTGTTTTGTTTGCGCAGGCAACAAATTCAAACCCCTTCAAGAAGAATAAACAACAGTGGCGTCTCTTTCTGTTTCAAATGGCCGTCTGAGCATGTATAGATTCAGGATCTTGTCAGATACCTTCAATCATTGATTGAAAAGAAAAACAACTCCTTCTTCTCGTCTTTTCCCTCCATCTTTCTCGCCGGCTAACCAATTTAAAACTCATTTTGTGTGTATATTTATATGTGTGGGTGAGTGAGTGCACAGAAATCACTCATCTTCTTCAATGGCTACCGATGAGGAGGCGGCCCCACTCACTGCGCAACCATCTCAACCGCTCAACCACAATAGAGATCTCCATATCTTGAGCTGGGCTTTCCTCTTGATTTTCTTGGCCTATGGCGCTGTTCAGAATTTGGAAAGCACAATTAACACTGTAAACTTCTCATTTTCCTCACCAATTTATCTCGTGTCTTTTTTTTTTTTAATTTCCTTGTAATTGCGCTTTTAGGAAGGTGATTTGGGCACTATATCACTGGGGATTTTGTACGTATCGTTTGCGGTTTTCTCGTTGGTTGCTTCGTTGGTGGTGAAGAAGATGGGGTCGAAAAATGCTTTGGTTCTTGGTACAACTGGATATTGGCTGTTTACAGCAGCTAATTTGAAACCTTCTTGGTACTTCTCACCTGAATCTCTGTTTATTCATCATTCGTTGACTTCTCTCTGTTGGTTTGACTATGGAGTTCTCTGTTTCTTTTCTTGTTTTTAAGGCTCAGTTTTAAGTTTTCATTGTTGTGATAGTGCCATTGAGAGTTGGATTTTAATCTATCCATGTCTCTAGACTTATCAATTACTTTGATGCTATGGCACATTATCTGTGAGAAATGTGACTCTAGTTATAGCGTTAGTGAGTTGAACGCCATCTGCAATCTAGAACCTCTTGATGGGTGGTTTATGATTAAAAATCTTTTACCCAGCAAACTCCTAGGTAAACTAGTTTCACCATACAATTGGTTTGCATTTTCAATAGTTGTGTTACTAAAATATACTCTCTCCGCCGTTCAATAAGCTTCCCATGAGATTAAGGAGTATCGACATAAAATGGTGTGTAGTGCAAATGATGTGATTGAATCAAGGGAATAAGTGAAGTGTGGGAATAGAGAAAAGTAAAAGTGGTGTAAGTGGGTTTGTAAAAATGGTATGGGAAGCTTATTGAAGGACGGAGTCAGTGTTAGTTATTTCATTCAAAAGTATTAACTATTCTTCTAAAAATGATAGTTACATACCCGTTTTACAATAAAACATGTTTTACATTTGTCCAACTCTTATCACAAGGATTTTGAAGTTAATGATGTAAAAAAGATATAACGGCGAAAAGCTAGATATAGCTTCCCAGATATATTGACTGACCGTCTTCTTCAAAATTAATTGGGGTTAATTTTGACTTTCTAGGTATACCATGGTGCCAGCCTCTTTGTACCTGGGATTTGCTGCTGCTATAATATGGGTTGCGGAGGTTTAGAATATCCTTACTTTTCCAATGATTTGGTTATGAATTCGAACTGCAATATTACTTTACTAATCTTCCGTTCTATCAGGGGACATATCTCACTTCTGCTGCTCACAGTCATGCTAGTGAGTTCGACTTGCATGAAGGAACAGTAATTGGGAAATTCAACGGAGTTTTTTGGGGAATGTTTGCATGCCATCAGGTGCATTACACATGCTCTCCTTTGAATCTCCTCCTATGTCTTACTTAGAACAAACTTTTAACAAGAATATCTGTTCTATTGTGAATCTGCAGCTTTTTGGGAATCTTATCACTCTTGCTTTATTAAGAGATGAAGAGGTACGTAGAAATCATACTTCGGCACAAGCCCTGCAACCCATATTGGTGTGGAACTAAAATTGCAAACACCCAATAAATATGTCTCTTGCCTTGAAGGAAGAAATCCATGCTAGCAATCAAAGTTATTTGCCTCATCGGCATGATCGACGGAAATAAAATATCCATCATAATTTTTCTAGATTTTGTATGATTGTCATTATGTTATGGTTAAGTATTAACTATATTGGCACTGCAAAATTGCAGGGAGGAACTACAAGCGGGACAACCCTACTTATGATTGTGTTTCTCTTCAGCTTGACTTTTGGTATAGTTCTTATGTGCTTTTTGAATAAGCGAAATGGTAAAGAAGAAAGGCTGGAAGGCTCCCAAGACTCTCTTTCATCTTCAGTGGGATCGTTGTTAAACTCAATGTTGAAACTATTACTCGATATAAGAATCCCCTTGGTTATCCCACTTCTTGCATATTCGGGATTACAACAAGCATTTGTCTGGTAAATGAATTAGAAAAATATAGTTTAAGCAATTATCATGCTTCATTCATTTTCATTCTCCTTTAACATGTAGTTTTTCCTTTCAGGGCTGTATACACGAAAGAAATTGTGAAGCCTGTCCTTGGGGAACGAGGGGTTGGCGGTGCCATGGCCGTTTATGGAATTTTTGATGCTATTGTAAGTGGCTTACCAGACCAATGTTGCTTTTAGCATTGACTAAATGAGTTCTTTTTCAGTCAATGCATTTTTCTCGTTGAATAATACTTGGGGTTTTTAGTTCAATTCTTCAATGAGAATCATTAAATAGTTCACTACTCATTTGCAATAACTACCTCGTGATTATTTGTCAAACTTGTTCTTCAGAGTTCACTTGCATCTGGTCGTCTTACTTCTGATCTCTCATCGATCACATTAATAGTCATTGCTGGATCTCTAGTCCAACTTATTGTACTTCTTTGGCTACTGCTGAACTACAGGTTGATTCGTCATTCTTAAATTTCAGATAAATAAACATTTTAAAGATCATCAAATTAATATTTGCTTCCATCTCTGCTCTTGTCTCAGTGTGAGCAGTGGACTACTTGCTACATTATTTCCGCTTCTCATAGGGGCATTGTGGGGAATCGGCGATGGAGTGCTCAACACGCAACTGAGTGCATTGCTTGGGATTCTATTCAAACACGACTTGGTACTATTTTCTCCATCACCTATTATTAGGCCAAAAATTGTTCTCACTAGGTGCATTGTGCAACTAAGTGCATTTTAAATGATAATAGTTGTATTACTAAAATTATTAACTGTTCACTAAAAAATACTAACGCCGTGCCATTCACACAAATCTAGAATATCAAATGACTAATGTACCCTTATTTATTACTATTTGATTAATTAATAAGCTTATAATTACAAGAAGATGAAAGTATCTATTAAGGGGCATTTGTGAAAAAATGAACAATCTTTTGTTGGGATGGAGATCCCCTCCTGTACAAGATGGGTTCCGGATCCCTTTTGTTGGTATTAATAAAACTACAAAATTTGGGACACTATTTTGGATAGAATTAGACAGATACTTAAGAACAGAGTTAGTAGTTGCATATAGTTGCACCGTATGACTGGTCTACACAAGTGTTACCCTATTATTAGCATACACTGATAAATGAGGAGCATTGATGTTGTGCTTGGTTACAGCCTATATCATGAAAAAAATGCCACATTTTCTCTTTCCCGTTCCAACTGATACGATGATGTGGTTGCAGGAGGGGGCGTTTGCGCAGCTTAAGCTATGGCAAAGCGTGTCGATTGCAGTCGTGTTTTTCATTAGTACATCCATACCATTTCAGACAATGGTTGTCATCATGCTAGTGGCTCTTTGTGTTTCTGTAGCTGGGTTTCTCTATCTCACACTCAACGTCGAGAAAGCGTTCATGCGCCGTGCTTCTTGAGGTTGGATTTTTATTTTTAAAAATGACTAAAATTGTGATTTTGAGGAAATTCCAGTGTGTTTCAATATCCAAGATGTTTGTAAAAATGCATAGTGAGGCTCTGCATGTTCATTATTGTACATAATAATGGTGCTTGGGTACCCAATATTGAAAAATGGGTATGCAGATTCATCCTTTATAAAAAATGGAAAAAATAAAATTTGGAATTGGGTATGTTAGCTTAGCTTTGTAATTTTGTTTTATGCAATGCTCTATTTGTTTTGGAGAATCGAAAGGATCCAGTTTTTATTTGGTTAATTAAAATAGTAAGTGTTGTATGCAACTAATACGATACATTCAATCAATAGTGGATTATTATCATACATTTTTTTTAAGATAATATTATCTACTATTTATAAGATAATTAAATTTTAATTTTGAGGTTTTTATTAATCTTGAATCTTTATCTATTAAACCAAATTAGATAAAATAGTTTAATTTATTTTAATTTATGTAACGTACAAAATGAGACATTAAAAGAGTGAGCAGGATAAATTTGAGGAAGCCCCTAGTCCAATCATTTGTTTTAGGAGGCCCACCAAATAATGAAATATAAAGCCCAATCACTTTAAAGGTTTTGTATGGTCTACATTATTAGCATTAGCCAAAATGATAAATATATTATTTGGATGAATATACTATCTTTTATTCACAAAGTTATTTTTGAAATTTTTATTTTTTCAACTTATTTTTTCGAATATGGTGAAAAAGGAAAAATATTTGAAATTTTTTTTCCGGAAATTTTTACAAAATTCCAAAAAATAATTAATTTATTTTAGAGATAATGTATTTACCATTTTGGCTAGTGCGAGTAACCTGGGCCATACAATATTCATGGTAAATCGTAATTTTTAAAACGTAAAAGAATATAAAATAACAATAATGTATATGCAAAAAGGAAACCTAAACATATAGTTCATCTCGGTATACAGAGAAATTGCAACCATCATGAAAAGGAAACCAAATAGAATCACAACCCCAATATACCACCTTCACCTACAATCTCAGAGTCCATCATTTTATTACAAGGAAAGGTACAAAATTTCTCTTTCTTAATCTAGAGTCCAATAATTGGTCCATAGTTCGTTTTTAGTTAAAAAATTTCATAATTTTTGATATATAGTACTTCCTCCATCCACCAAATTATTTTTCACTTTCCTATTTTGTTTGTTCACAAAACTTTTTCTCATTTCCTTATTTCAAAACAATCACACCCACAAATAAAAGTTTAATCCCACGATACTTTTATTTTTATCAATTTTACAAATGAAAAAGAAATTGGTGGACAGAAAGAGTATAAATTTACTCGTAATAAAATATTACTAACACTTACTCTCTCCGTCCCAAAAGACATTGCATATTTTTTATTTTGTTCTGCCCCACAAAATGTTTGCATATTTAAAAGTGAAAACTATTTATTAAACTCCACTCTCACAATACACATATAATATTTATCAAAATGTACTATTTTATATATATTTTTTAAACTGCGTGCCCAAAAAACACCGCAAAGTCTTTTGGGAAGGATGAAGTACACTAGTAGGAATGTGCATTTGCCATTAAACGCTGAATTTTCGCGCACTTCCCCATGTACTTCATTTCTTCCAACAAATCTATTTATTTAATTTAATTAAAAAAAACTACAACCATTGAGGAGTGAGTCATCTGTCTTCCTCTATCTACCTCAGCTAATAAACCAAATCATACATTCTTAAAAAAGAAGTTGAGATTAGGTCTATCAAATCCCTTTAAAATCATATCAAATTTAATTTTGAATTTGAAAAACAAAAAATAAATAAAAGCACCCAATTCTCTCACTTTAATTCCAAATGAGCATTTTCAGTTTCCGCAACTCACTAACGCCGCTTCATCCACGGTGGCCTTTGCTACTCTACGCCGCCGCTTGGACGACGGTCTTGACGGTCACGGTGGCCGTCGCCTCCTTCACGCCGGAAATAGCCTTTCTTTCCGTCATCGCCCCAACGGCTCAGGCGTGCGCTAAACCCGGCTCCGTTGGGCTGCCATTAGATATTCCGTCGGCGACGTTTTGCTTCCCGGCTCGGTTCATCAAGCGGTCCAGAATTGATATAGTGGTGCCGCCGGTTTTCGCAGCCGCCGTGGTAGTCGGCTCGGCTTGTCTGGTTAAAGCCGTCGGCTTATTGGAGGCTGAAGATGAGCCGTTGTGACATAGCAGGAGGATTTTTTTTTTTTTTTTTCCTTCAATTTTCTGATTTATATTTTGATGATTGGGATTATTTGGACGTTAACTTTTAAGTTTAATTTTTAAAAAAATATATAGTTACATGTCATATTGTGTATTTTTTGAGGTTAACAATTAAAATATTATTAATTTGTTTTTTTTTTTGTATTACTTAGACTAATTAGGGTGATTTGTACTTTGGGTATCCACTAGATGCAATTCAAATTCATTTTTAAAAAATTACACAAAATACTAAAAAGTTACACATATTTTTACTGAAAGTGTATTTTTCATAGCACGATGCACAAGAGACTTACTCAATTACTATTACTTAAATTTATTTTTAGAATATTAATAAATTATTTTTGATATTATTATTAAAGTCATTTTATTTTGGGAATAGAAAAAAGTATCAAGACTTCTGCATTTATTGAAAAAGAATCCATGATAATTTTTATACGGTTTTCATTTACTTTAAAAAAATTAATAATTCTGTTAAATGAAATGATTTATTTTTAATTAAATTGAAAATTTTGATTGGATAATTTAAATAGATAAAGACGGACTTATAATTTGTTAGTAATATTATAGATTTTATGAAAATTACTTAACCATATATAGGAGTCATTAGACTCAGAGATGTTAAGGTAGAAAACCTAATATTCCTTTTATTCCATAAAAAATTGTAAAAGTTGAAAACACACATATTAAGAGAAAAATGAATATAATGATATTTTGTGTGAAAATAATTTATGATAAATTTATCATTAAAATGTTTTAAAGTATCTATTGGTCAAATGTATCAAAATATGCTTCAAATGTATCAAAAGTTGAGATATGTAAATTTAATTGTCTTAACTTTTGATACACCTGGTTCATGATAAGCTTATCATGAACTGTTTTCATACAAAACTTTGCATTTGTGTAAATATGTAAATATTGTGAGGTGATGTTTATGAAAAGATCTTTTTTATCTGAAAATTCTTGTGGGATGTCCCAAAAATGAAGATCTGTAAATTTATGCGGAACAGAGTGGATAAATTTCTCCATATTTCTATATCGTTGAATTCTTTTAGTGAATTTCGCTACATACAAGTATGTAGAGGATGATTACATGGATACTATAGTTGAGAAAAATATCTACGAATCATTGTAGGAATTATTTATGTTTAATTATTTTAGTTAATATATTATAGTAATACAATAATCGATTAAATTCGCGATAAATTTATTAATATAGTGATTTTTTCAAAATGATTAACCAAAATAGGGAATAAAGAGGAGCTCTTATCAATTTGAAACCATGAAAATCGACTGGTGAGGTGTAAAGTTCGTAAGAATACGTTTATCCATACTTTTCCACGACCATGACCGATTAGATAACAAAGGAAAATAAAAATAAAAAATCAAAATTCCGCACAAACCTCACGACCTTGAGATACCAAGACCCAAGGGTTGTGGATTTGTTTTTCAATATCACATGCCACATGTCAAATTATGATTAGTTAGCTATATTTTATTTAGATGAAATTTAGATTTTCAATTTTATATATTATCTTTTAAAAAATATATATATTATATATCAAAATTTAAGATTTTTCTCTCTCTATAAATAGACACCAATATTGATAGAGTTTTAAAACATAATTATTTTCTCTCTTTTATTTTCTCATTTGTGTCCTCTTTTAATTTTCTATCATGGATTCAAGTTATCCAAATTCTCAAAATTATCCTAATTTTCAATCTTTCCTAAACCCGAAAGATTTTCCAAACTCCCAAAATTATTCTTATTCTCCAAATTATCCAAACTCTCAAAATTATCCAAGTTCTCAAAACTATCCAGATTCAGCATATATGGGAAAATTTCGGCACATAGAAACGACTGAGTTGAGCATATATGAGACTAAGATTCGACATTAGAAGATCTTAGAAACGACTTAGTTGAGCATATATGGGAAAAATTCGGCACTAATAATTAAATGTGTAATTTGCATCTTTCACATTGTTGTAATTCATGCACCTATTTATAATTTAATTTATGCATTATTTTTTTTTATGTTTTCAGCTCGTGTGATATTTAATTTTATTATTGAAATTATTGTAATTTTTAAGTATGTTATAATTTTTTATTATAATAATTATAATTTTTTAATATAATATATATAATATCTAATTAATAAAAAATTAAAATATTATTTATATAATGAGGGTTGTGGTTATGAAGGATTGTTGATAAAGTAAGAAAAGTGATAATAGTTAATATATTAAAGGTTGTGTATGTAGAGAAAAGAAAAATATATATTTTAATGGAGAGTTGAGTCATGGACAGATCATGGATAAATATAGCGTGATATCCTCCCCTCAGAGCAATGATAACAACACATTTGCTTTTTAAATTGAACAGTGTCCTGTTAACCAACTTGGAATTGGGAACTGTGCTTCTTGGATTGTTTGGGCACATTAAGGAATCGGTGAGTTTGTATAATTTTTTTTGATTTATCATGTAAATATATTTTAATTTTTAAAATTTTAATTTTAGTGAAAATTTTGTTCTTAACACAAATTGCTTATTATTGGTAAAGTGAGATTGATATTAAAAGGTAAATATTTTATATTTTTTTAATAATTAATTAATTTATGTATAAGTAGAATTTATATGCATAGTCCAACTAATTTAATGTATATTTTTTTATTTTTATATTTGACTACATTAATGTGTTTTCTACAATAAACAAAATTTCAAATATTTTGTAAAGTGATTAAGTTATTTTAAATTTTTTTACATAATTTATTTTTAAAATAGAAAATAATATAGAATAAGAGGGGATGAGAATGAGAATGACAATGAGAATTAGTATGCTATTCTCACATTCTAACCACACTATTTACATGCATAATATAATTATTATTCAATAAGTGTATTTCACGTATAAAATAATTTTTAAAAGAAATTAAAATACCTTGTAATTTTTACTGGTTTAGTAACATTTTTTTTACAGTGAGTAACACCAATATAAATAAAAAGCAACTTCTAATATGTGCATTTTATACTAAAATAAATTTAAATGACTATATTTTACTATTTTGTCAATTATTGATATATATTACATACATGGTTGGTCTTTTTGTGAGGCCAACGAAAATAAATTAAATATAAATAAATATTTGAAATTTTGTATATTGTAGAAAACACATTAATATAGTTAAATATAAAAATAAAAAATATATTTCAAATTAATTGGACTATGCATACAAATTCTACTTATACATAAATTAATTAATTATAAAAAATATATAAAATATTTACCTTTTAATATCAATCTCACTTTACCAATAATAAGCCATTTGTGTTAAGAACAAAAATTTCACTAAAATAAAAATATAAAAATAAAAATATATTTACATGATAAAACAAAACAAAAATATACAAACTCACCAACATATATTAAAAAAAAACGCACTATATATATGCATAATAACTATTCAAATATATATATATATATATATATATATATATATATGTGAGTAAGATAATGTTGTGGTATAGTATAAATAATATGCATGGATTCCCCCTAATGTGCCCAAACAATCCAAGAAGCACAATTTCCAATCCCAAATTGGTCAACATCACACTGCCCAATTTAAGAAGCAAATGTGTTGCTGTCATTGTGTCGAGGGAGGGGTGTCACAGACTTTTACACTTCACCAGTCGGTTTTACGAAAATCGACTGGCTTCAAATTCATAATAACTCCGCTTTATTCCCTATTTTGGTTAATCATTTTGGAAAGGTCACTATATTAATAAATTTACCTTAATTCGCTGCTGCTATGCAGTCGAAGTTCATATCGTTAAGCCCAACACGTATATTTAATTTAGAATGTAATTGGTGAACATCGATCGATGAAGTTAATTCCTGTATTCACGAAATTATTATGAAAGCAATGGGTGTTTGGTTGGAGGGAATATAATGGATACAGGAATAACTTTGAAAGTAGTGTGACATCAAAGTCATTCCTCTCAATATCGTGAGGCATGAGGATTATTCAAAAGTGAGGAATCAAATAACTATTTGCATTCCCATTACTCCCTGCCAAACAACTTTTTCCATTTCATTCTCATTCCCCCCTATCCAAACCACTCAACCGAGCACATCCTAGATTTTTTATACACCAAATACGTCTTGCAATTTAAGTACATTCGTAAAAAGTTATCATCTTAGTTGAGCATCAGTTACACGATACAATTTTATATAATGCACTCAGTATTACTCAATCTTCTTTATTTTTACAATCTTAATATATATATATATATATATATATATATATTCATGTCTTGATCATTAATCGATCATGTTGACATTAAATTTGCTAAAGATATAAACACAAAAAGAACTTCGTGTTCTACTTTAATTAAAAGTTGTGAGATCAATATTTAAGCAAGTTGTTGCTGAAATCCCAGAGCATCTTAGCCAACACTTTGTCCCTCCCGTGTTCACTTGGTTCGAACTCGTTACAATCCGCAAAATATTTTCCTGATATGCCCTTCAAGCTCGGGTGAAGTGCCACGTAACATGTTGTCGCCGCTCCCTGAAAATTATGTCTACGAACGATGTTAGGTTAAGTGTGTTTTGAAATTCTTAAAATAGTTTCTAAAATTATGTTTCACTTCTTTAAAAAAAAAGTGATTCTGAAATTTATTATGTAATTAATTATAAAGTTATAAATATATTAAGGGCCCGCTTGGTTGGGGGTAATGAGGGTGGGGAATGAGACCATATGAGTGTTTGATATTATTTATTATAAATTAATGAAATCATAAAAACAAGTTAAAAAATGGATAATCACTAACTTCATAGTGGGGCATGCCCCTTTAATAATAAATTTATACCAAGCGCCCTATAAGTATTTCACAAGTCATATATATATTTATATTTTGTTTTACAATTCGATAGACATGATTATTTTTTATAGTCATTTGCAGCTTAGAGGTGTTATTCGAGACAAGAAGCATTTGAAGTTTGAGCACTTATGTAGCTGAACTCAATTCAATAACATTGACAAACTAAAAATAAGCTTAACTCATTTATCAATATAACAAAAATTGAGTTCGAGGCGTAGTAAATCTAGCTAAACACCTAATCTAGTAGATTTTTTTTATAGCTCTACTGTAGGTAGAATAGTTGAAGCTCGTTCTAAATATTAAATGTAAGTTTTTGAAAAATAACCTTATATTGAAAAAATAAATGATATTAGACATTTTAAAATTTTAAAAATTATGATTAAAGTAAAATAAGAAAAATCATATGTTTATTTTTAATTTACTTGTATATAATTAAATAATACAATGACATGCACCAAATATTGTTACCTGAGGGACATTCTTCCAAACCATAAAGGTAAAAAACCTAAATATTCCTGCAATAAATTTTACTATTATGTAGGAGAATTAATAAAAGATTTCATTAAAATATGATATACTTTTACACAAAAACTTGTATAAATCTGAGTTTATGATAACTCGGAGTTTATAATATCATTGTTATGTGTATATACTATCACTGTTATGTATATTTATTATTATTGTTATAAATAACAGTGATAATATATATGAATAACAATGATATAAGGTAATGTGAATTCAAGTTCACAAGAGACCTACTCATATTCTTTTAGTTCTTACTCTTTATCAAGACACCGGAATTTTGAAAGAGATTAGTCATTATTAATCCTGGATTAACAGCGTTTGCAGTTATATTCACTCTCTCTTCCTGTAAAAGCAGTTGGTAATTAGTTAATAACTATTTAATAAGCAATGGTCTCATATGCAACTGGTGCATAGTGCACTCACTTAATAGTTGAGATGTTTATATTGAAAAGTTAAGTTAGATTATACTGAAAAGTGTGGGTTGATTACACTGAAAAGTTTACACTATTATTAATATTTAGTGTAATCAAACTTAACTTTTCAGTGTAATTATATTTAACTTTTCAAAATAAACAATTGCAACTGTTAAGTGGGTGCACCGTGCATCATGTGTACATGAGACTTACTTATTTAAAAATCCAATGCTACTAATTAGTTTTAAGACTCAGTATTATGTGAATTTTTTACACGAAATTAATGAGAGTGTACTGTATATCATGAAATGTATTTTGCACTTTCCAAGTAGTGATGGATCGAATTTTTTAAAATTTTGTAGTATATAATGAATATAATGCAATTTTGTAGTATATTAATAAAATGAATTCATGTTATAATTCGGTCACAACACACACACACACATATATATATATATATATATAATTTTGTTCAGTAGGAGATCACTAAGCCAGACATGTCTGCAGTGTTGTCTAAGGCAAACAAGATCGATGATCCGAAAGAATGATTTGTTAACACTGATGCAACTTATCATGCCTGTTTTGATAAGAACCTTAGGGAGGGGAGAAAGCTGCGTATGAAAAATTAGGCCACGTCTGAGGTGGTTTTGTTGAAAGCATTTTTCTCAAACTCACTTTTGAAAAAGAAAAGAACGTGCCGCATATCCTAAACATTAAAAAAAAAAAAGATCTCAAACTCTATATTTGTTATTCACTTGTTCAAACTAGTATTTAATTTCTGATAAGATTGTGCTTAGTAAGTTTGGACAGTTTTTGATTGTATTTATCTCCACTTTAGATTGGTAAAACTCAATGTAATGGATATTAGTCATAGAGAAAAACCAAGTTATGAATGGAAATACTTTTTTTTCTTGCTTATATTGTTGAGTGTTTTTATTTATAACATTATAGATTATAGCATATAAATGTAAATTACATAAAAGGTGAAAAATTTGTGTAGAAGTGAAAATGACAAAAATCCTTTTTTCTTTAGTTAAAAGAAGCACTGCATATCTAGACTTATTCACACTGACATGTGTAATTTAAATGTTATACAAAATAGAGGTGGTAAGAAGTATTGCATAACTCTTTAAGACGATTGCATAAGATTTTGCTATGTTTATCTTTATGAAAAAAAAATATATGAAGTTTTGGAAGCTTTTAAACTTTATGAAAATAAAGTAGAAAATCAACAAATAGTCGAACTAAAGCATTTCATAGTGATAGAGCTGGGGAGTATATAGCTCTGTTTGAATAACTATGTGTTGAATCTGATATCATACATCAAACTACAGATCCTTACTCACCTCAGTCAAATGGTGTTGCAACACGAAAGAATCATACACTTAGAACGATGATGAATTAAATTATAACTAACTCTGATTTCCCGAAGAATTTATGAGGGGGAGTCATTCTTTCAGTTAACCACATATTAAAAATAGTATCACATAAACCGATAAAAAAAATAGTATCACATAAAAATAAGAACTTGACTCCTTATGAATTATGAAAGTGGTAGAAATCATCCTACAAATATATCAAAGTAGGTGTATGATAAAGGTTGGAGTTCTAGAACTCAAACAAGTTTAAATTGACCCCAAAACAGTCGATTGTATTTTATTTGGTGTCTATTCAATAACAGTTCTTATCACTTTTTGATTCATAAATCAGAAGTACTTGATATAATAGAAGACACTATGATAAAATAAAATAAAAACGTGATATTTTTTAAACGATATCTTTCCTTGTAAGATAAGAAAAATGTGACTTCCTTCAACCAAGAGAACTTGTTAAAATAAGGTTGATGAGACTTTTGATCCTTCAACTTAAGAGAGTGAAGAACTGGGATGCACCTAGTGAGCTAAACTAATAGTATGCACTATGGAGCATTTGATTCTTTTTTTATGTGCTTCAATTAACATAAATCCACGTGTGTAAGAAATTAAAAATGTTCACATGCATTTAATTTTTTATTATTATTTAGAAATTGGAAGCATATGTTAAAAGGCCCAGGTTATATGCACCCACATTTGTTCTAAGTACACACCTTATATTTTAATTAGTTTATATTATATATGAAATGACATAAATACCCTTTTTATCATTTCTCTTAATAGAAGTACACCCACCTTTTAATTATTGGAAAAAACTTTCTAGATGTACAATTTTTTTACAAATGTATAATTAGTACACATACATAAATTATTATTTTCATTCCTATTTGAAAACCCTATTTTTTCTCTCGTTTTATCTTCGTGCACACCCACTACCCCCTTCTCTCTCACTACCCCTTCTCTCTCTCACACTTCCAAAGTCTAGACTTAATAACCCCGATGGCTCCATCACACACATACCCGATTTCTTCCCCAATTCACCCCCCTCTTCCGATCTTAGGCCTTCTCCAACCCTTCTACGCGGGTTTTTTTCTGACACATCAGCGCCACCTCGAAAGTAAAAAAACTTCTACCTCCGAAACAAAACTCATTCCCATTGCATAAAACCCAAAAAGTAGGTTTTTTAGGGACCCACTTAAATTAATATCTTATTTATTCTTTTTAAAATTTAATTTATTAATTATATTAATTATTTAATTTTTAAATAAATAATAAATAATAAATAATTAAATTCAAATAAAAAGAAAAAAAAAATCAATAAAAAAATTTCAAATAAAACACCTACCTTCACCAACAGAAAAAAGCAAACTTCATATTAAAAAAAATTCTGCACATCAAAAACGGCCTCTGTCAACAAAAGAAAAAAAAAAAAAACACATAATGTTGCAGGCGCTGGCCCTGCCTTCCACAGTTCCACTCTCTCTCCTCTTCTACCTTGGTAGAGGCAGATTTATACCTCAACCCTCTCCCATTGCTAAAAACCTCTCATAAGTGAGGTATTTTACATTTGCCACATCATCATCTTTCTCCCCATTGGGGAAGGCCTTAATAACCTAACCCCTGTTCTCACCAGGGACATTCCCGTCAATTCGCACCACCAAACATGGGCGCGCGTGTACCTATCCTCGGCGGTGTTGTCCACCGCCACCAAATTGCCCCTCATAGTTTACTTCCACGGCGGCGGATTCGTCTGCTGCAGCGCAGCCTCATCCACGTTCCAGAAATTCTGCAGCGACGTCGTCCACCAGATCCCGGCGGTGATGGTGTCGGTCGAGTACCGCAACGCACCGAAGCACCGCCTCCCCGCCGCCTATGACGACTGCTTGGAGGCGCTGCACTGGATCAGAGCCACCGACGACGAGTGGCTGAGTAAATACGCTGATGTGTCGAGGTGTTTTCTGATGGGAATTAACGCCGGGGGAAATATTGTCTACAACGTCGGCCTACATGCAGCGGTGGATCGCGATCATCTGGCGCCCCTGGAGATCCGAGGGCTGATATTGCAGGCCCCTTTCTTCGGTGGGGCCCAGAGGACCCCATCCGAGACGAGATCGGTGAATGACGCGGTGTTTCCTTTGCATATGAGCGATCTAATGTGGGAGATGGCGTTGCCGGTTGCGGGTGACCGGGACCACCGGTATTCGAACCCGGTGAGGGCGCCGGAATACGAGGTTCTTGATGAGGTGAAGAAACGGGGGTGGCTGAGTGGGAGAGGGAGGAGAAAAAATAGAGAGAAATAACTAGGCTTTGGACGAGTGAGAGAGAGAAGGGGATAGTGGGTGTGCATTGGAGATAAAGAGATAGAAAAAATAAAGTTTTTAAATAAGAATAAAAATAATAATTTATGTGTATGTATTAATTATACATTTGTAAAAAAATTTGTGCTTTTGAGAAATTTCTTCCAATAATTAAAAGGTGTGTACACTTGTTTTTAGAGAAATAATGAAAAGAGTATTTATGTCATTTCATATATAATATAAACTAATTAAAATATAAGGTGTGTACTTAGAACAAATGTGGGTGGATATGACCTGGGCCATGTTAAAATTTTGCAATATTTAAGTATGATGGATCAAAACTTTTATTTGGACACTTGTGTAGTTAGCAGTTTTATGCTTAATTTTTATCTTCTAAATTTTAAGGATCAGGATATTCTCCCCCCATAATTGAATATTTCACCCCTCGTTCACTTCACCCCTTATATTTTCTTTTCACCACTTTTAATTATTCTAACTAACCTTTATTATTGTATCAATTAAATATTTTGTAAATTCACCCCTTTCAAAGACCAAAAAGGCACGACGAGAGAGAAAACCCCCAAAGGCTCCGAACAAAATTTTTGACAACTTGGCCGCCTCCGAACGCACGATGGCCGAACCTTCTAGCCGCCGTCGAACCCCGCGCCGCCAGAGGAGGGGGGAAGGAAAGAGGGAAGAAGAAAGAGAAAAGTAAGAGAAAAAGGCAGAGAGAGAGAGGGAGGAGGGAGAGAGAAACTGTGGCTTCAAGCGGACCGGAGATGGCTTCAAGCGACGGGAACGGCGACGGCTTGCGGAAGGGGGGCGACAGTGAAAAAGACAGAGGCGTATTCGCCCATTACGTCGGAGAGGAAAAAGAGAGAGAGAGAGATCCGAATGGCGATGGACGTGGGAATCTCGGGTCGACGCCGCAACCCGCCGGAGTCTGCCGTGCCATTTTTTTTCTTTATTTTTCGAATCAATTTTGTTCGGCTCTGGTCCGTTGAACATTTCCACAAATTTCAAAAAAAATGGTCTAACAAATGCATGGTTTTCGAACATGTTCGTCGAACATATAATTTTGTTCCTTGTTCGGACCAAATGTTCGAAAACATTTTCTTTGTTCGGACCAACTATTCAAAAATATGCTCCATGTTCGCACAAAAATTTCGAACAAAAAATAAAATTTCGACTAACCAGAGTCGAACAACGTCGTACGGTACAAGGGCTTCAATAATGTCACCAGAGGCTGGGAGAGAGAGAGAGATGACCTCGAGAAAAAGAGGGTCTGGGAGCAAAGGCTAAAGCAAAAAAAATGAAGAGCACCCTAGCTTCCAGTATTGTGGCTCTGAATTCATATTTGGGTGAATTGAAGTTTTCTGCTTTTATTTATGAATTTTATGCTGTTGAACCTTGAATTAGTTGAGGAAAATGATGAGGAAATGTGTACGTCGTATCTTTCCTTTTTCTGGTAGAGTGATTCCTCCGGTAGTTGCGCCGGTGTCGTCGTGGGCAGGTTTAAATGAAGGTTTTAGGGTTTAGAAAGGGGTGAACTGATGTAATTATAAATTAATTAATTATATATAAAGGGTATAATTGTCCTATTAGTTTAATTTACAAATAATCTTTAAAGGGTGGTGAAGTACTCAATAATGGGGGGAGAATATCCTGATCCAAATTTTAATTTTAATCATAAATTTATACGCCCGATAAAAACATGGGCCCAATCCTACCCAACCTAAAGATACCAATTGACTAGATGAGCTTGATTTGGTTGGACCGGGCAATCCAAATTGCCACATCACTAGTAACTTTCAGTAAAATATTTAAGGGCCCGACTATATACCCCTCCAATTTAATGAGATACACCTACAAATATTATTAAAGATCTATTTTATATATTTTTATAAAAAAGTTAATTAATATATCAAATATTTATTTTACCTATTTTTATAAAATAAAATTTAAATTAAATATACATTAATTTTAATACATCCATAAAAAATAATTTTTAAATACATATTTTTCTTTATTTGTCACCTCCATCTTTCATCAATTCATTATTCGACATTACAAAATGAAAAAAAAGAAAGAAAAATTTTGGTAGGGACTATAAAATCATTATAGGAACTTAGAGATTGATCCGCATAATTTAGAAAAATTGTTGTGCAGTTGGAAAATGAAGAAAGAGAAGAAGGTGGAGTTGATGAGTTGAAAGAGATATATTAAAATAAAATTTTATAAAAAAAATAGCAAAATAGGTGTATCTTATAATATTGGATGAGTATATAGTTGGAACCAATATTTAATACCCCATCCATTCTGCACACATTTTTTCCCATAAAATATCATTATTTTTGAGTTCGTATTTACACACATTTAAATAAAATTCAACTCATTCATTTATTTTATTTTTCACTTTTGAAAATGCACTCTTTAAAAAAAAGTAAAATAATATATAAAATTATATTATTAAAATAATAAAATTAGTTGGATTAAGTGTAAAAATAATAAGTATTCTGTGTAAATATGTGAATATTGTAAGAATAAAGTTAAAATAGTATGTTTTCATTTATAGTATGTGAAAACAATCTTGAGATAGATAAAAAAAAGTGCAAATAATTATGGGATAGAGGGAGTACATAAATTACTCTATTTCATGTGCCCTTACACTTATGAAAGAAATTATAGGACAAGAGTAAACCATTAGAAATACAAACAAAATATAAATATCTTAATCTTGTATGCATCAAGTATACCGTACAATTCAAGTGTATTTTTAAAAAGTTACACCATTAATTATTAATACTGAAAAGTCACAAGTATAATTATTAAAAAATACATTTTTTCAATAATAATATGTGCAACTTTTTAGTAGTACTTTGTATAACCTTTTAAAAATACATTTAAATTGCACGATGCACTTGATGCACAAGAAATTTATTCAGTATAAGACAAAAAACTTGTATGAACCCTAGTTCACGGTGAACTCGGGTTTATTAATTATCACTGTCATGTGTATACACTATCACTGTTATGCATATACACTATCACTGTTAAAAAATTGCGTATATTTTTATAACAATGATAGTATACATGAATAACAGTAATAGTGATTACACATGACAGTGATACGAATTTATGTGAACTAGAGTTCACAAGAGACCTACTGTCAGTATAAATATATGTTACCTTAAAGAAGCGAGAGAGCTCTTTGGCATGTAATATGTTTGCCAGTTTTGACTGTCCGTATGCCCTCATGGCATCATATCGTTGCCTGATGAAATATTTTTTATGGAGAAATATACTAATAGTAAAATTAAATCTGCTAAATTAATTAATTAAAAATACCTGTGCTTATCATTTATAATATCGAAATTGATCCCTCCATTGTAAGTGTACATGTGGGATGTTGAAGATAAATTGACAATTCTACCCTCAATCCCCGTGGCCGTTGCCGTCTCTTTCATCTTGTCAAGGAGAAGGTTAGTCAAGTAAAAGTGACCTGCACATAATAATCTAATTCATGAGACGCAGTGAAATAATTTAAATGGTCATAGAATAAATAAAATTATGTAATTAATATAGGAAAAAATACAAAATGGTTCAACAAATTGACAAAAATTACATATTGGTCCCGTGTAAAGAAAAGGGAATGCTTCCGTGCAAATTTTTTGAACCAATTTATAAATATAGTGATTTTTTTTAACCAATATGTATGTGACCCATTAATATATATGAGGGATGAGCATATATATCTAACAGTTGGTAAACTAAACCTCAATTTTTTATTTTTTATTTTAATTTGATCAGTGATCAAATTTGCTCTTGTTTCGAAATAAAAATGTCATGTATCTAATAATGATTAATTAATTATCATTCAGATATATAGCCATTGATTCGAATTTAATTTTTTTAAAGTAAAAGTAAAAAATTTAAGTTTTTTTTTTCAAGGTATAAAACACGTATATTAGCATTTTTTTTAAAATATCCTCGAGTGGTCGATATCAAATTAAAAAAAACAATGGACAAATGAGTAATTTAAGAGGGTGTTCGATGGGTAGATGAATGAAATGAGGAAGAGCCTCGATCATTCTACCTATGGGTACCGAATTAATAATCGAAAATGCTTTATTGTTTCCACAATCAAATCGTACCCTCCTCAGTTTCAAAGACATTCGACAGAATGACTATCACATTGAAACAAATACTGAGAACAATAGTGAATATCTGTTGATGACTCACTATTTAAATTGTCGTAAACACATCGTCGAAAAACTTCCATCTTTCTCGTCTGGCTTGTATTACACATACATCAGACCCTTAAATCTCCATATAGCTCTTAATCTAAAATTTAACGATCCAAATTCTTTCAAACTATGGCATGAGCGGTTAGGACATCCATGACAAACTATGATGCGTCGGATTCTATGTAATTCAATTGGCCATAACATAACACACAAGAGAATCCCTTCTGTTAATGAATATATATGTGATGCTTGCACAATGGGTAAACTTATAATTCGACATTCTAGTAGTACAGTAAGAACGGAATCTCCTAAATTTCTTGAACGAATTCAAGGAGATATTTGTAGACCGATACACCCAGCATCTGGACCATTCCAGTATTTTATGGTCCTAATAGATGCATCCACTCGGTGCACTTATGCTACCATGCTATCCACCAGCAATACTGCTTTTGCAAAGCTTATTGCCCATATTATCCTGTTGATATCACAATTCCCAAATCATCCAATCAAATCCATGCGCATGGACAATGCCGGTGAATTCACCTCTAAGGCATTTGATGATTATTGCTTGGCATTGGGAATTAAAGTGGAGCATTCGGTCCCTCATGTTCATACTCAAAATGGTCTAGCCGAATCATTAATTAAACGTCTTAAATTAATCACTAGACCGCTACTACAAAAAACGAACTTACCTGTTTCATGTTGGGGGCATGCTATTCTACATGCATCATCACTAATCCAATCCCGACCAACTGCATATCATGAATATTCCCCTATTCAACTCGTGCGTGGAAATGAACCTAACATTTCCCATCTGCGTACATTCGATTGTGCAGTGTATGTTCCAATACCACCACCTAAGCGAACATCTATGGGCCCACAAAGGAAACTCGGTATTTACATCGGTTTTGTATCTCCCACAATACTTAAATACCTCGAGCCTTTAACTGGGGATCAGTTTACAGCCCGTTTCGCTAACTGCACATTCGACGAAGATCTATTTCCGGCCTTAGGGGGAGAGAAAAATACCACAATTAATAAATGCCGTAAAATTACGTGGAACACAAAAGATCTTCAATACTTAGGCCCACGCACTAATCAAACTTGAACCAGAAGTTCAAAAGAAAATAAACTTGCAATAATCAGCAAGTAATCTGCCAGATGCATTTTCAAATGCATTACTGATTATAAATGAAGTAACTATGAATAGTTGAGGTTCCAATGAAATTAAATAATATTGATGCCCCTATACGCTAGAAGCGTAATGAACCTCCTTACACAAAACCATGGTATATTAATGCTAATAATATATATATTCAGTCACTCATGAAATCTCCTGAAGAGATTCGTCCTGAAGATGAGAAATCCTAGTAAAAAGCACGTGCACATAGCAATCAAAATACTAGGATTGCGGAACACCCAGATCAATACATATATTGGGAAATGATCAAGATCTGGTTTACATGAATCTTAAAATAGATAAACACAGGAGACAAACATATCACTGTTGTCGACAACATATTCGTACCCATAGTTGCTCTTTCTAAAATTTGGCCAGTATCTAAATTCGGTGCCCAAAGCACTTTGATTAGATGCAATAGAAAGAAGCAAATATGGAAGAGCTAGACTCATAAAATAAACTATTTTGTTCTATCGTACATACCCTCTAAATATTTTATCCTTGAAGGATATAAATGGGTATTAATACGAAATAAAATGAAGTTGAGAGATACAAAGCGAGATTAACAGCTTAAGGGTTTTTCGCAGTGACCCATTATTGAGTTTGATGTGATCAAACAAATTCTCCTGTTGTGAATATTATAAAGTTCTGCCATATATTCCTGGCAGTTAAATGCAGTTAATGAACATAGTTACCGCATACTTATACGGATCATTAGATTCTGACATCTATATGAAAATCCCTGATGGATTAACTATTCCCCAAATGAGGAATAACGAACATCGTAGTATGTTCAGCATTAAGTTGCAACGCTCGTTATATGGCTTAAAGTAGTCAGGTCGTATGTGGTATAACCGACTAAGCGAATTCCTCCTGAAGAAGGAATACGTAAATAACGAGGCTTTTCCTTGTGTCTTTATTAAAAATCCCTTAATGGTTTTTGCATCATCTCGGTGTATGTGGATGATCTAAACATTATCGGAACAAGGAAAGAGATTGAAGAAGCATGTTCAATCTTAAAAACTGAATTTGAAATGAAAACTTAGGGTAAAACCAAGTTTTGTCTCGGTCTGCAGATCGAGCATTTCCCTGAAGGAATACTGATACACCAATCAGCTTACCTAAAGAAAGTGTTGGAGAGATTCCATATGGATAAATCTCATCCTTTAAGCACACCAATGGCTGTCCATTCCCTTGATTTGGAAAAGGACCCATTTAGACCTAAAGAAGATACCGAAGAGCTATTGGGACCTGAAGTTCCATATCTAAGTGCAATTGGTGCACTGCTCTATCTTGCAAACTGCACTAGGCCCAATATTGCCTTTGCAGTCAATCTACTTGCAAGGTTCAGTGCCTCCCCTACGAGGAGACATTGGAATGGTGTGAAACATATCTTAAGATATCTTCAAGGTTCACAAGATCTTGGTCTTTTCTATCAGAGAAACCAAGACAACACACTTATAGGTTATGCTGATGCTGGTTATCTATCTGATCCCCATAATGCGAAATCGCAAACGAGTTATGTTTTCCTCTGTGGTGGAACAGCCATTTCATGGAGATCTGTCAAACAAACCTTGGTGACCACATCGTCAAACCACTCAGAGATCATAGCTCTATACGAAACTGCACGAGAATGTGTGTGGGTAAAGTCCCTTATAAAACACATTCACGATTCGTGTGGTATCCCTTCTGTTGACTTAAGCCCATCAATTATCTACGAAGATAATGCTGCATGTATTGCACAAATGAGCAACGGCTATGTCAAAGGGAACTTGACGAAATATATATCCCCAAAATTCTTTTATCCTCACGAACTCCAAAAGAGTGGTGAGATCACGATAAAACATGTACGCTCAAGTGACAATCTAGCTGATTTGTTCACTAAATCCCTTCCCACTTCGATTTTCAAAAAGTACGTAAATGGGATCGGGATGCGTCGACTTGGAAGGTTGTTATCTTCAGGGGGAGTATCAAATACTAAACAATCATAATAATTGGATCCTTAAGATTGTTTATAGTACTCCACTGGATGACTCTTGTATTCTTCCTTGTCATATTATGTCCAAGGGGGAGAGTTATAATATATTGAAATAATATATTATATTATATGGACATAATATTATGATTATAGTCCAGTGGGCTTTAGGCCCACAAGACTTAGGGTTAGGTACTCTTATTTATATTGTATCGTTCCCTTGTATTCTACATTCTCAGATTGTAAACGACATTTCATATTATTATATCTCCTGGCTTGGTCCCCCCCAGACGTAGTCACTCCGTGACGAACTGGGTCATCAAACTCCGTGTCATTTACTTTTATGCTTACGCTTTTCTCTCGATTACAACAATTAAAAAGACTGAAAAGGTTGGATAAAATGAGACATTTAAATCATTGTGAGAAGTTAAATACGTGAGAGAGACAAAAATTATTTTTACTTTTTCAATAAAAATGGGAGTAAAATTGGACTATCTAAAGAGTACTAGATAAAAAAAATTTAAGATTCAAAATTTTTTAAATTAAAAATTGACACTTGATAAGTTATGGAATGAATTTTATTTTTTTTAATCTCGAATATAGATGGATGAATGGTGGATGAATAAACATGAGAATGTAATTTTTAAACATTGAATGCTAAAGATATTGAGATGAAATATGGGAGATGATGTCAAGGGTTAAATTGTGGATGCATATATATACCAAGATGATTTGTAGCAAATTGAATCTCAACCCCATACTCGGACATCTGATGGGGACAGAACATGATTCCCGCATTATTTCTGAAATATCCAATATCAAACATCAATTAAATTTAAAATAAAAATCTAAATATTAAATATGGAAAAAGAATAAATTAAATTAAGGGGGCGCCTTGTAAAAAAATTCTTCAATGGTAATGGAAATGAGATATACACATGGTAATTATTATATGTAATGAAAATAAATGAGGTACATAGCATTGTTTTTCCTCCTAAATAAGGTAATCATTACCCCCATTTGATTACCTCAATCTCACCTTATAATCATTCTCCTCAATCAATTCCCATACCACAATCAACAACTTTCTTTTTTTGTCAACTTTTCCAAAATTGAAGCACAACATTAATGATATAACCACTATGAACATAAACTCTCATTCAACATATGTAAGGGTAAAGGAGGAAAATAAAATTTCATTCCCATTACCATTAAAGAATTTGAAACAAACGCCCCCTAAAGAAATAAAAGTATTACGTACATCAAGATATTGAGAGGAAGATTAAGGGCAAGAAAGTTATGGGCAAATGCTCGGACGGATTTAAGGGAGGCGAGGTCGAGTTTTAGGATGTCAACTTTAGCAGTTTTGTTGTGTTTGAGAATAAGCTGTTTTGCTTCATCTGCAGATTCCATGTTTCTTGCACCAATTATAACATGTGCATTTCTTACACATAAAACTCTTGTTGTTTCCAAACCTATCCCTGATGCACCACCTACAATTAATACACACCAAACAATATTACTTTTTTTTTGGTCAGTCTCTTGTGTATCAAAATGGAAATCGAAAAGTGTAGGTTAATATAACCTGCAAAATGTGGTAATATAAAGACAATATGTCTCTTGTGTACACCAATATTACTTTAGACTTGAAGTACTTCATTTGTATGTATATGTCTGTATTTGTAACCCAATTAGCGGGAAATATATATTTTTAGGATTGTAATTATAGGGTAGTTATAATTTAAGGACAATATGTTTTTGAATTTGAAATTTGAACTCTATATTTATAACTTTTCAAAATCATTATCCTATTTTTTCAAGCCCAAAAAATATATTGTCCTTAAATAACAACTATCTTTTAATTACCGTCCTAAAATAACATTTTTCTCCCCAATTATTGCATGAATAAATATATATTCGAGTTGAGCCAGCTCGAACTCAAGTGCTCAACTCGACTCAACTAGGTATGCATGATCATATACGGTTCATTTTGTCTCCCTCTTCCTTTAGTTATAGCTAGGTTACATTCTCAAAGTAGAAATCAAAGCTAAATAGTCAAAAAAATCATCTTTTTACACATATACACAGAACCCAGCATAAAAGAAACTTGAATATACATTATAAGATTTAGGAGGTCTCTTGTAAACAAATTTTATTGTGTACGTCACTCAAAACAGTATTATTATCAAATGAAATACAAATTAATTTCACGATGAAACTAACCAGTGATGATGGCAGTGAGATTGGAAGCATCAATTCCTTGAGTAACATGTTCAGCAGTTGAACCCGAACCAAAACCACTCTTCCCTGCTATTCCTGTCACCATACTAAATATTTGTCTCATCATTTTCTAGCAGAGAGAGATAGAAATGTGTGTATATATATAGTGAGTGAGAGAAAGGTATACGGTTTCAAGAAAAAGAAAGGTGAGAATGCATATATATATATATATTGGTACGAGGGGTAAGGGTGTAAAAATTATAAAAAATACACACTCAAAATAATATTCAAAATGAGCGAGCAAATATTATAAAAATTGCATGTTTGTCCATTTTTAAAAATATAACAAATAACCCAAATATATACTATACAAACTATCCCTCTACGTAATTGCTCCATGTGTATATAGGCATATTGTATTATTTTATGCTTCCTTCATCCTTAAATAATTTTCATATGTAAAGTGACACACATATTAAAAAAATTAAATTTAGTGTAATAGAGTTAAAAGATGACTTAATTTATTAATTTTTGTGAGTATGAATTTTTTTATGTGAAAGTATAATCCTGGGACGTCCAAAAAAAAATGTAAAAGTAATTTTGGAATTGAGGGAATATATTTTTATAAAGACTGTGTTATTTTACTCCTGAATTTTTTGATAAGGTGCAATTTTAGCCTCAAATTAAAGAAAGACAATCAAATGGCATACATGTACTCCATATCAACACCCTTGCTCAAAAATATCAATATTGAGTTTCAAAACGATGATATTTCACTTTTAATTTTAGACTAAAATTGGACTTTATCAGAAAATTTGAGATTCAATCTAATAAAAAATTAATTTTAGAATTAAAATTGGACTTTATCAGAAAATTTAAAATTAAATCTAATAAAAAATTAATTTTGGAATTAAATCTTTTTTCATTTATTATATTAATATGTCAATATTGCAAAATTGAAAAGCTTATTGTATATAAGAAAGGTTAGTTATAGTTTAGGGCTGAATGAGTCGATTTAAAGTAGTTAATTTTTTATAAGCACCTAATTAACATGAGGTTAACACTAATACAGATTTACACTTAGAGAGTTTTTATTGCTCTAATAAGAGCTCTCTAAGAGACATATATCTAAGTCCAAAGCCACTTATAAAGCTGTTATTAACATGAGCTCTCTAAGTGGGGGGTTTAATTAGATAGTTATTAATAACAGCTCTCTAAATTTAAAGCCACTTAGATAGCTTTTATTAGAGCTCTTTAAATATAAATGTGTATTAATGTAAACTTGAGCAGCGGATCTCTTTTTTCTGAAAGAAGAAAAAACAATTTACTGACATGTTGATTTTCTATATAATAATAGTAAATTTTCATAAAACAATATGCATATCAAAGTTTCAATTAATAAAAAAAGGATGTTTGACATTGTCAAAGTTAATAAGTGGTAATTAAATTGCAAAAAAATTACAAATTCGTAATTAATATGTAATTAATATCACGCGAATCTACCTATATAGTTGAGGTTGGCTCGTTTAGTGGTAGCTTGCCTACCAAACATTAATTAGGCAGCATCAAATCGTGTCCAATTGTTGTTACTACTGCTTGTCCTACTTATTTATGCATGCCCAGATAAACAATTTAATTACTAATAGTTTGAAAATATCCCGATATTTCTCCAATATATCTATGGTATTTTCATTTTTTGTAGTCACCGATATCGATATTGGATAGAAATGATATTTTCATAATATTTATTAAAAAAATAAAATATATTAGTAAATATCGGTCTGTAATATCGATATCACTTATTTTTTCCACAAATTAAACCAAATATCGTTAGATATCGAGGAAATATCGAGAAAATATCGATGAATTTCGGGAAAAACTCCAAAAGAAAGTATATATATATAAATTTGTAACAACTGTAAACTTTATTTAAGTTCTTTTGTTAAATTTATGTATTAAATGTTTGCTCTTAAATTTTTATAATTTTTAAATTTATCAATATCGATGTTCGATATCGATATATCCATCGATATTTCCATAAATTTAAGACCTCGATATTTCTATCGATACCGATATTTTCAACCTTGCTAATAGTAAATATCGCCTATACTAATACAAAGTTGTTTTAATATGAAATATGGTCCTGTCAAAAAAATGGAATAGGGCTCCACAAGGAATGAATTCTTAAAGCTGTGAAGTGAGTCCTATTAGAATTGTCATAGTCTGGTGCATCGTGCAACTCTAGTTCAATTTTAAAAAGTTAAAGTCATACATATTATTATTGAAAAGTAAATTTTTAATGGCGTAACTTTTCGATAATAATTTGTGTAACTTTTCAGTAATAAATGGTGTAACATTTTAAAATTACACTTGAGTTGCACGGTGCAACTGATGCACAAGAGACTTACTCATTAGAATTTATTATTATTATTATTATTATTATTATTATTATTATTATTATTATTATTTATAAAATCGAACCAGGTACAAGCCATACCCAAAATAAAGTTACAAGAAGTGTTTACGACTCAACAATCTAACACCATTTTATTAATGGACACGCAGTCATAAAAAAAAAAAAAAATCTTGCACAAGCTTGGTAGTAAAAACCCAACCTTAATATTTTTCTATTATTTTTACACTTGAAACAACCGCATTAATTATTTAAAATAACACATTTCTCCATTTTCATTCAATCAAATGTGTGTGGCAAAACATTTACCTCATTTTCCATGCTTAGATGATAATCGATGCATCCCCATACCCACATCCTCCCAAAAAGAAATGTTATCTCTATCCCTTAACACCCTTTCTTTTTAAGTGTGAAGTGTATTTTATTATATCCCTCCACACCATTTTACTGCATCCTCAATCCTCTAAGAATGATACAAGATTATCTACGTACCCCAATAAGAATATCCATATTTTAAAACTTAATTATAACCTTAATTTGTCCATTTTTCATTTAAAAACCTCAACATCCATCCACTTTTCTAAAGAGCCCAATTAGGCATCTCCAAGTCTCGAACCCCTAGTCCTCCCCCATTCCCAAGGATTTAAGTTTACAAATTTTACTTCATTTCACTCATGGAGTCTTTTTATAACTCCCATTCCTAACCCAATAAATTTCTTTAAAAACTAACAATCTCTCATGATATTTTTTAGGAAGTTTGTAAAAAAAAAAGTCATGCATTGGTAAAGAATAGAGAACTGTGTTCAATAATGAGATTCCGTCGTCAAAAGAGAGATTTGCATCCTCCCATCGATCTTCTCAATCTATCTATGGTTTTTGCAACACTCATCTCTACTTGGTGGTCTCCTGTAGTGGTATATCACTACAAGAGTGTAAATATATTTTTGTGGTATTTTCTAAATTAATGAAAATATGTAATTGACTAAGACCAATTTGAATGTTTGAAGATAGGCATTGAATAGGAGAGAGAAAGAAATATGTGAGAGGAGATATAGAGAGAGAGAGAAAGTTGTTAGTAAATTCTGCATATCCTTCCAACGTCCAGTATACCTCAAATACATGTTGAGGGACCATAAGCCCTCTTTGCAAATAAAAGAACTAAAGTGTTGAATTGAAAAGTTCTTATAACTAAAGGGCTAAAAAGTCATTTTCTGGAAAATTAAAAGCTGAATAAACTAAAGGCTAATTAATAACTGAGCTTCGTTGGATTTCAGTCACGTGGACGGTTGGATTGACATTTTCACCCTTTCTTTTTGTTCTAACAAAAGGCATCAAGGTCAAACACTTTTTCATCTTTCTTTTCTAAAATCAGACCGTCTTCTTAAGTTCAATGTTCTCACCATTTTCCATCATGCACATGACAATACTCACGGGGGCTAAAGGGACAAGGATAAGTGTTTGGAAAAACCTTTCGAATCCACCCTTCATCTTCCCAAGTAATTAAATTCAGATCAACCTCCCACCAAGTGACTCTAATCTGTGTTTTTTGCCCATGCTTTGTTAGAACCGGGCGATGATCGAGAATTCGTAGTGGTTGAATCGAGAAGACCCCATTAGAATCAAGGGGTGGAAGACTTGCAGAAGGTATGTAACCCTTTCCTAAAGCTTTCTTGAGTAAAGAAACATGAAAAACAGGGTGAATCTTAGATCCAGGAGGTAGATCCAACCTATAGGCCACTTTACCAATTTTTTCCAGAATTGTAAATGGTCCAAAATATCTCGATGATAGCTTCAAATTCCTTCTTAGAACAATTGAGTTCTGCTTGAAGGGTTGAAGCTTGTGAAAAACTTGGTCTCCAACTTGAAAAACTCTGTTCTGGCGATGTTTATGTTGAAAAATTTCATCCGTGCTTGAGCATTCAACAAATTTTCTTTTATGCGTCCTGTAAATTATTATCTCTGCTGTAAGAACTTTGTAGCATCTGTAGTAGAAATGTCTAGGTATGGGCATAGGGAGAAAGATGGTGGAGGATAACCATAAAGAGCTTGAACTGGGGTTAGTTTAAGACTGGTATGATAGTTAGTATTATACCAATACTCTGCTAGTGGAAGCCACTTCAACCATTGTTTGGGATTATCCTGAACCATACATTTGAGATGGTGCTCCAAGCACTGGTTCAATCTCTTTGTTTGACCATCAAACTGTGGATGATAGGTTGATATCATGTTTAATTGAGTGCCCGTAAGTTTGAAGAGTTCCTTCCAAAAGGAGCTCATAAATACCTTGTCTCTATCACTGACTATGCTCACTGGTAGACTATGTAGCTTGCAAATGACATCCAAAAAAATATTATGCAATAACTTGCGCAGTGTAGGGATGGGAGATAGCAATAAAATGACCGTATTTAGTAAACCTAACAATAACCACCAAGATAACATTCTTACCCCATGACTTAGGTAAACCCTCAATGAAATCCATGGAAATGTGAGTCCAAGTATGATTGGGAATGGGTAGTGGTTGTAATAGACCTGGACAGAGGTCGTGATCAGGTTTGTTTTGTGCACAAGTTACATATTCCCTGACCCAAGTAATGACATCAGATTTCATTCTTGGCAAATAAAATGTTCTTTTCATTCTTAAATATGTACCATTCACCCCTGAATGTCCCCCATAAGCAGAGTTGTGCATTTCAGTGAAGATCAATCTCCTCAAACCCACTGAAACACCAATGGCCACCCTTCCTTTAAATATGATTATACCTTCAGTTAGTTGAAACTCTGGGAATGTTGTGGGATCAATAGTTTTAGCAGATATGAACTTATGTATATATGGATCATTAACGTAGCTCTGTAAAACTTGATCAATCCAGTTGGGGATTATTGTGGATAGAGCTGCACAATTCAACTCATTATTCCTCTTTCTTAAGAGAGCATCAGCAGCTCCATTTTCAATCCCTTTCTTATACTGAATATCATAGTTTAAGCCCAATAACTTGGTTATCCACTTTTGCTGAAGAGGGGTGACCACCTTTTGATCAAGAATGTATCAAAGAGACTGTTGATCAATCTTATTGATAAACTTCTTACCATGTAAATAATGCTTCCACTTCTAAATGGCCATCAACACTGCTAGTAACTCTCTCGCATAAATGGAGAGAGATTGATTTCGTAAGCATAATGACTTGCTCATAAAAGCTAAAGGTCTTCTATCTTTCATCAAAACAACTCATATTCCCTTTCCACTAGTATTAGTCTCTACCACAAAGGTTTTAGAAAAATCTAGAAGAGCTAAACTGGTGCATTAGTCATAGCTTTCTTCAATTGTTGAAAAGTTGTTTCGGCTTCATTTGACCACTTAAAACTATCTTTTTTCAAGAGGTCAATTAAGGGCTTTTTTTATGTTTCTATAGCCGTTAATGAATTTTCTATACTACCCAGTAAGACCAAGGAAACCTCATAATTGCTTAATTTTCCTTGGAGAAGACCAGCTGATCATTGAATCAATTTTAGAGGGATCTGTTGAAATACCATCTTGGGAGATAATGTGCCCAAGATACTCAATATGAGTCTGCCCAAATGAACACTTGCTCCTCATAGCATAGAGGTGATGTGTTCTAAATAAATTCAAAATAATGGATAAGTGTTGCAAATGTTGCTCCCAAGTAGAACTATAAACCAATATGTCATCAAAGAAAATCAAGACAAATTTCCTCAGAAAATTCTTGAACACCTTATTCATTAAGGATTGAAATGTGGTTGGGGCATTACATAAGCCAAATGGTATCACCAAAAAGTCATAATAGCCATTAAGAGTTCTAAATAGAGTTAAATGCCCATGTTCAGGGGTCATTAAGATTTGAAAATACCCAGATCTCAAATCGATTTTGGAAAAGAATTTTGCACCATGTAATTCATCCAATAACTCATCAATGATAGGTATGTGATAATTGTGCTTCATAGTGAGGTCATTGAGATACCTGTAATCAATACACAACCTTCAAGTTCCAATTTTCTTTTTCACAACCTTCATAGTGGAGAAAATGGACTTTTGTTGTCTTGAATAACACCAGAATGTAACAACCCATCTACAATATTTTCAATTTCCTCCTTATGTGTGAGAAGTCCTGTATGGAAATTGCTGCTTAGGAATGCTATCAGGCTTCAATAAGATTTGATGTTCAACTCCTCTTTTAGGGCGTAAGCTTACTGGCTCTTCAAATATATCTCGAAATGTGAATAGAATATCTTGGAGAGTTGGGTCTTCTTCACTAGGAATAGGTACAGTTATTGGTAGAAAGACTTCTTTAGTATCATCTTGTAAATCTGAGTGTAAAATCTGATGGAGAGAAATATCAATGATCATATGACAATCACTAGGTGAAGTAAAGGCCTGCAACGTAACCCTTTTGCCCATGAGAGTTATTATACAGGTCATATGATCATAATTAAGCTCAATTGGGGAACCAGACTTGAGCCAATCCCCACCAAGGATAAGGTCATATCCTTGATTTTCTAATAACCTCAATGACTATGAAAAGGTATGAGACTGCATCTTCCAAATAAAAGGATTAACCTTATGAGAATTCCCCATCTTCTATCCATTGGCTACCTTCACAAGTATAGGGGCAACATTGGATAAGGTACGACCCAATTTCTTTGCAGAGTCAGCATTAATGAAGCTAAAAGTGCTACATGAATCAATGAGAATGTGTAATTTATGGTCACCATACTCTCCCAATATTCTCATAGTAGTCAATTGTAACACCCCATTTTTTTTAAATATATTATATTCTATATATTTTA